>WEKX01007319.1:0-29375 GCA_013390025.1 Pitta sordida
TAAGTGGGCCATAGTGAGTTAAACCTAAGGATTAAGCTGCTCAAGCTTAATGAGAGGAGTGATGCTTCCCTTTCAAGTTTTGGTGTAAAATAATGCGTGTTTGTTCCATTCTCCCAAGACTGAGGCAACTAATCATATGTATTATCATTCTGGAAGATTTTAAAGCAACAAATGGAGTATTATTGGTTCAGGTCACAGCTGCACAATATTCTTTAGCAGTTTTGGATTTAATTTTGGATTTAATTACATAACTCTGCTGAAGTTCCAGTTAAGATGCTTGAACTATTTCTCTTTAATTCCAGTTTTTAATTTTTCTGTTAACCTAGCTTTTTTCTTCATATTTCATATTGCAAAACTAAAAACAAAAGAATGCAATCAGTGATATTCTGTAGGTTCAAACTTCTCTTCATAGATCCTCAAGTCTCAATCAAATTTACTCAGCCATAATGTAACTCAGTCAGTGAAATCAGCTGGGCTGAGGTTATGCACAATAATCCAAGATATTTGGATTTAGAAAACATCAAACTGAGCAGCTTAATACTGGCTGATGAGCAAAAGTGAGAAACAGGTCTTTCTGGCTCCAGAGGGGAGAGATGTAGAGGGACAGAGTTTAAGTTTCTGTTTCCTAGTACTTATTCCATCACACCAGGGAGAAGCCATTGCCACTGCACACTTCTCTTCAATTCTTCAAATAAGTTCTAAGTTCTAAATTCATTCTTCAAATAAGACTAAGCAAGGCCTGAAAGGATCTCTGATAAGTCTGCTCCAATAAACTTCTGCAGGTAAGTACAGCTGGAGGAGTGTTGTGCTTTTTGTTTGAAAGACAGTCATCTTTCAGGAAAAAAAGGTCCTTTTTACTCTGGTTTGCAATGGTAACTGATTTCAGGTGATGCAGAAGAGGCAAATACTGCTAGTGTGCAGCAAAATATCATCATGTCAGCTGGTAACGTGCTTCTCAGTCTGTAATTCCCACTAC
Organism: Pitta sordida; assembly: GCA_013390025.1. Taxonomy (NCBI): domain Eukaryota; kingdom Metazoa; phylum Chordata; class Aves; order Passeriformes; family Pittidae; genus Pitta; species Pitta sordida. Next base: position 977 of record WEKX01007319.1, read on the forward strand.
ATTCACTTCTGCAGAGCTGCTCTGGCTAATGGACAGTCCAGACTTCTTTTTTGTAACAGTGTGGCTAAAGACAGGCCTGTAGCAATGCAATGAGAGTATCAGAGTATATCACTGATGGGTTTCTAGGAAAGTCTCTCTTTTAGCCTTAAAAGTCAGGCTTTTCTCTGTACAGTAATGAATACTCCCCCTACATTTCACCACTGGAGCTACCAGTAGGATGACAGACGTGCAATACATCGTTTCAAAAAGTGTCCTCACAATCCAGTCATTTAGGCTGGATTTGAGACCACTGAGGAATTGTTCCAGCCTTATGTTTTCATCTCAGCTATGCAATCTTACTCTTATTTTATTTATATTGGGAAAGGGAGAACAGATTAAAACCAAATTTATACAGAATAGACAGAGATCAGATTAAAATAGCCTGGCCAAATATATTACCCAGTCTGACTCGCTAGAAGGCTCATCTAGATTGGTTTCATTATATTGGAAAAAAATTACTTTTCTAAGAAAGCACTTTCTGCTTTTCCCCCTTTGACCCTTTCCATACCTCATGCTGTCAGTTACTTCTGAATTAAAACCACTTTTCTCTTCAAATCCCAGACCAGTGAGTTCATGTCATTTGCCTGTAAAAATCTGACAGAATTATCATCCCATCACAGAAACTGATTGGAACTCTATGACCATTCCAGTCATACAATGTTTGAGTAGGTGCTCTGCCTGAAGTGGGTAGAATTGGGGCTTTTTCTTGGTAGATTAGCCATGTCTTTCATTTCTGTTGACGTACATATCTGCTGACATATCTAACTCTAGATGTATTTTCCACTCTCATGAAAATTTAATATTTCAAATGCACCTGTCATGTAACTGGCGTGTTACTCAGTGAAAAGAGATCAAGGTGCATGGATCTTGGATGACATTTCAGTTATTCTTGTCTGAAAACAAATCATGGGTTTTGTCTCTGTATTTTAGAAGCAAAGGTCCATAACTTAGATTTCTGCCAGCATGTTTCCTTCTCTTTATTAAATATGAATTATTTATAAATTTAATAGGTTTTAAACTGTCATAGTGTTGAGCAGTTTAATGTAAAATATTTCATTCCAACATTTGCTGAATAAATCCAGATTAATGCTAGCACCTTCCCTCACACCAAAAATAACTGAAAAACAAATAGTGAGCAACTTATCAAAACAAGAAAGAAATAGTGTTTTCTGATTTATTGCCTATTGTTTGAATTTCCTGCATGGTTGATTAATATTTTACAAAAAAAAGGGAACAAATAGTGGACGGCCACTGTCTTGGGAAAACAAATTTTCTCTGTTAATATGTATTAATCTGCCATAAAATTCACAATGCTTTTAGATTTGCAAATAATTTTGATAAGTATTTTAAATTGAAATCCAGAATAAGTAAGTGCCTCACAAATCACAGAAATATAAATCTAGTTCGGGAAATTTTTGTAACTGATACAATAGCTAACCTGTTATACTACTTACAGCAACATCAACAGTATAAATGTCCTTGTAGTAGTGGTATAGCTCAACAGGGGAGACATCAATTGCACAGATAACATTCAGATTTGCACATAGATAAACTTCAGAAGAGGGAGAGGACTTCAAAAAGAAAGTAAATAATCCAGGCTATTTCTGTACAGCCCCTCCTCCCACCATTGAAAGCAGGTGACATTCATATGTTCACTGAATTTATTATAATGATAGTTTTCTGAATATTGCTCTCTATGTATTCTTTATACCTAGGGACACTCTCTTATCTCTCATGCTCTTTGGCCAGCATGTACATTTAAGGACTTCAGGTACTTCATCTCAGAGTCAACCAGAACTTGTATTCCATCTACCTCTTTGAGTCACCTGAGAAGCACAAGTTGATGGTAGAGAGAAAGAAAAATAGATAGTAGGGTCCACAGAGACAAAACATTTTGAATGTCTGCCTTTTCTTGAGAGAAAATAGGTTTAGAGTCTAGTAATAAGTATGTCAAAGGGAATCTCAGAGAGAACTAGGAGTGTGGCCTCTTAAGGCACAAAATAGTATGTTTTCAACTCATTACTCATTCTCTTTAACATTACCTGGAAGCCTGGGGATTACTGACTGTTTCAAATAGTCTGGTGGATTGTTGTTTACACCTGGTAACTGCAGTGCTGTGCAAGTTATTTCATGCTGAACCTATAAGGGTAAAAACTGCTCCCTTACACAATGAATATGGCCAATATAATGTGCATAGTGCAGTCTGCCAGGATGAAAAGTGTGACTTTTCTTTTAGAAGATGAAAATTGTTGGAGGAAAACTGAATTGTTTAAGTTTCAATACATTTTAAGGAAAAGTGGACAACTGAGGGTCCATATGCCCCCTATTTGCATGTGTTGAGGCATGTGTTAAGACCGTATATTTGAAGGGAGGGAAATACGACGCTGAGACTTTGTATGCTCACCACTCCTGTATGAAGACAAACCAGAGAAGTGATACATATTATAAATGCCCACATGCTGCTTCCGACTGGCAGCCAGCTCTGAAATAACCTCAGGTGAAATCTTGCAAGTGAAGCCACATGGGATGATTATAATCACATTGCAATGCAAGGATTTAAGCTGATCACATTGATGCCATTGACCAAAAGTCTTGCTGAGATTGCTCAGGATCCCAGGACTGTTCCTGTGAAACCAAGAATGGAGGTGAACTCAATACGTGGAAAAAAATCTTGAGATCCTAGTGAGCACAACAAGGCTGATGTTACCGTTCTAAGCTGAAAATCCATATGGGAAAACTGACTGAGCTGCATGAATTATATGCCCCCATATTCTCTTGGATGTGCAGAAGGAAATTATACAGATAGCAAAAGAAAGTTCTCCTGTAGTTCTGAGGTGGAAGTAAGATATATATTTCTGTAAGATACACTGGTTTACACAATCTATGTGCAAGTTATTTCAAATGTTAGAGAAGAAATGGCACCAAAACATGTGGAAAGTAAGAGGAAGGGCTAAACTTGATGCTTGTTCTTAGGGAAAGATGTCTTGTGTCTTTCCTGTTTGCAGGATGGGCTTATGTTAGAGTCTCTATTACTGATTTATGTATCAAGAAACGTTCCCTTTGTCTGATCCTTTAACTGAAGGGTGGGCTTGGAGTCTATAAAGGAATAGATGTTTACCTTTCATAAAAAGCTTCCTACCCTTCAGTGACATCTGCTGCTAACTGGAATGATTCAACAACTGCTATCTCTGAACCATGATGCATTACACCATAACTCCAGAGCCAGAAAGATGCACACACATTGATGGACAAATGTGTGTACATATTTTTTCTTAATTTTCAGTACCTCAAAAATATTTCTTAAAAGTATCACAGTATCACAGTATTAGCAAGGTTGGAAGAGACCTTGGAGATCATCGAGTCCAACCTGTAACCCAACACCAACCCATTGTCTAAACCATGGCACTAATTGCCTCATCCAGCCTACTCTTAAACACCTCCAGAGATGGCGACTCCACCACCTCCCTGGGCAGACCATTCCAATGAGCGATCACTCTCTCTGTGAAAAACCTCTTCCTAACATTCAGTCTAAAACTCCTCTGGCATAGCTTAAGGTATAGGGGAAGTCAGTGTTACCTTGAGCACCATCAGAATAGAATATTAAATAACACGGACAGAGACTTAATGTGCAGGAAAGCGTTCCATAGTAAGGGTATAATGTCAATACGATTGACAATGATAATGTCAGTCTTGAGTCTAGAGAGATGTAATCCACAGAACTGATAATAAGTATCAGATTTTTCAATGCTAAGGAGTTCCAAATCTGTCTCCTTTTGCTACCTGTCTGATCTGTAATATATTTTCTAAGAAAAACATCTCTATTTAACCAAAGCAAGACTCCTGTAGGCCAGAAAAATCTTTATGGCAGCAATTATTCTTCTACACAATTTGGATACAGTGAGATGTAGAAAGAGGAAAGACCTGGTAACTGAATTGCTATACTGAAAGCAATTTTAATGATAAATCAGAATATGTCTTTCATCGAGACTGAACTCTCTAAGGAGGAAGTTACAGAGCAATTAGAGATGCAATTACAGTAAGTCATCAGGACCAGATGGTATTTCATTCAAGGGTTGAAAGGAATAATGTGAGAGTGTATTGAAGAGGATATTTATTCTGCAGCTTCCAAAGAGGCAGGTTTGACTCTCTCAGCAGAATGAATAGCATACTGAATAGTCCCTGACAGTTGTCCACCAAGTCTCTGGTAAAACAACAGCAACAAGACTCTAGTCTCTGGGTCCTTGCTGTTTCTTGAGATAAAGATCGAATCCTATACTGTAGCTCTGTAATTCAACACATTTGGACTCTGTACAAATTCTGACTTTCATACTGAGTGATTTTTACTGAGAAAATGGTTTCAAGAGGTCAAGATGAAACCCCTATTTAAACTTTATCAAAATCTCAGATAGAATTATTAGAAGAAATGTAGAAGGTATTGCTGTTCCTCCTTGAAATATGTAAGACATGATTCAAGATGGATTAGTTCTATCTACGAAGTAAATATAAAACCCTGGCTAGTAAGAGATGTACTAGTGCAAAGGGCCAAAATGGCTGATGTGTAACTCTCATGGCAAGGGTGTGTCACAGGATTACAGGACCACCCAAGTGAATACTGCCCATCCTAGAGTAAGCTGTGTGATTCTTCAGAGCTAAACCCACTTCTTCCCTGAGAATTGTCCATGAAACTCTCCTACATTAAGTGATAAATGCTTTACTGCTGTTGACAGTATAGATGGTCTCATATGGTCTGTGTATTTGGACTGAGTTTTGTGCATTTGGGTTTTTGGCTGCCCAAAATTTAGTATTTAAAAATATGGTTGGCAATGGTGGGGAGCAAAACTTTAGCTGAATGTAAAGAAAATAAAAATAAGCAGATAAATGAAGACCTTTATAAATGTTATAATCTATAGGAGCATTGGAGCATTTAATCTCATACTTCATCTATTACAATAATCTGAGACAGACATTAAGGGGATATGATATTTTAATTGTACCAATGGTTAAGAACTTGAGTCTTGAGAGCCTTGAGTTTATGATGGCAATAACGAAGTGGAACTGAGTCTGTACAGATAATTACATGTGTCACAATATTCTGGTATTCCAAACTAAAGACTCAAAAAGGTTTATTGGGTAAAACAAGAGATGAAACTGACATTAATATCTGGCATTCCAACCTTTAAGACTGGTAACAACTACAGTTGACCCCCGCAACTCGTGGGCCGTTGGATCTGCCTGGATTCCTGTGAGTTCAGGAATCCGTGAGGATAGCAAATCCATGAGTATTCAATTAGGCCACGCCTGTAGCCACGCTCTCTCCACTAATGAGGTTTGGAGGGCGGTCCTTCGCACAAAAACCCCACTCTCCTGCTGCCTGGAAGAAACTTTTTATATTGGGCAGTGAGGGGGGTTCTTGTCCCAGCATAGGAATTGGACTCTGATGTCAGGAGCCTGCGCTGTTGGTATCAGGACACATTAGGCTATGTCACCTGTGTCACGCCAGTGTGGGCAGAGCTGAAGCGTGGTGCCAAGTCAGTGGATCTGCTCCCGTCCACTGCCACCCTGGGGTTGTCACTGGCCACAGCAACCGTCCCCTGCCATCCCCCGGTTTGCAGCAGCACTGGGCCACCGTGCCCGGAAGTGCTGGCACAGCCCCAGTGCCTTTGTGCTGGCTGCACAGCAGCGCTCCTGGCTTCACAGAGATGGTAGCAGTTCCCCTTTCCCCTAAAATGTGAGAATGAAGGATGTATGGCAAGTCTTGTGGGTGGTGATGGCAGGCAGGAGCAATTATATATTCATGAGCTCATTATGTATTCATGAGCTGACGGGTTCGCGGTACGTTCTGTGCACACACTGAGGTTACACAACTCGCTGAAAAATCACCCGTGACTATTCGGATCACGCAGATTACAGATCGCGAATATGCAGAGGATCACTGTATTTTAATAGGCAGCATACTTAGAATTTTGCACTAAATGTGCGTATTTCAACCATGCTATGCTGGCCAGCAAGAACTGATTAAATATGTATAGAGGATTAAATCAATCTTTAACATTTAACAGCTAGAAAATGTTTAGGTTTTTTTCTGAGCGGTCGTGCATACTGAACTAGCCCTACCATATATCCAGAAAATACTGTGCATAATCCAGTGCAATTAAACCTAGTGTTTATGCAAGTTATTCTTAAAATAGCAACTATTTCTAAAGATAGGAAAGCTGCTTCTAAAAAGTCTTGTAATCTGTAGACAGAAACAATTTAAATCAGAGCCAGGGAAACTATCTAATAATCTAGTTCATAAATTACTAAAACACTGATACAATTTCAGATGATTAACATCTGATCTATCAGATAAACAAAAAAAGAAAAAATAATCACAAACTTTGGCCCGTTTTGTCCTCCCTCAAGTGCGCTTGTATTGAGGGTACATTTTTGTGTGAAACGTCTGTGCAGTAATCCCCAGCAGTCTCTACCCAAAAAGCCAATCTCATTCCTAGGTGCCCAAAGTACAGCATATAAATCAATTGAGTAAAAATACATTTAACTTTATCCTGGGTTAGAAAACAGAATGGCAGAAAACTGCCATTTAAACACCATTCAGCAGGGTTAAAGGTCAAAAAGTTGTCTCCTTCAGAGTTATTATAAGAAATACTTTTTTTACATATTTGTATATAGAGAGAATTGGACTGTGCATTACTAAGGTTTGCTGATTGTATTAAATGGTTTCAGACATTAAAACACTACAAAGAACTTAAACTACAGCAGGATTTGCACAAATTGGGGGGATTGGACTGTCTTACACCAGATGTTACAGAAATGAGCTCTTTGCCTTCTGAAAGCATAATGCCAACATTAACTAAATCCTTGGAAAACTTGTTTTGGTTTGGGCTGTGCAAGAATATGAATAAATACAACATTTAATGACCTAGATGGGAAAACTGAGACAAAAGATTATGCTGGTTAATACCATGCCAGAGTTTTGATTCCAGCACTTCCACAGCACTGATCCATATTTTTCAAGAATATGATCCATGTCCATATATTTCTAATTTTGAATGCATAGTTGAAACTATAAGATTAAGCAGTAAGCTAATGCACATAAGCAAATCTGCATTTTAAAATTTTATTAACAAGGCCTAAAATCTGTGGCCCTCTGAAAGGGAAATACCTTAGGAGTGTTGTGCTCACAGAATCACAGAATATTCTGAGTTGGAAGGGACCCACAAGGATCATTGAGTCCAACTCTTAAATGGTACCACTGCCTCCGTGTCAGGAATTGAACCCCTGGTCTCCTGCAAGAGAGGCAGGGACACTTACCACTGTACTAAAGTGGATTTTCACTGTACTAAAGTGGATTTTCAACCAGCCATTTAAAATCTGAAGTCAAACTAAAAATGGTGTATTGTTTAAATTCTTATTAAAATACCTTCTATCCCCTCAGAAAAAAAGTCCTGAATATATCTAGACAAATTTAAGAACATCTGGGATGGAGAACCTATTAAAAAATAAGAATATATAACCTGTTTCATTTAACAATTTACCTATGTTTCCCTACATAATTTGCAAAGACTAGAGAAATGAGTAGCTGACATGCTTCTGTGCTTTGATGGTCACTTGTGGTGAATATATTCATCTCTACAATATGCAGAGTGGAAACTGGCAGTGGCTCTGCCACTCTGTTTGCAGCTGTGTTACCAACACAGTAGTTTCACAGAATCACAGAATCACAGAATCACAGAATATTATGAGTTGGAAGGGACCCACAAGGATCATCTAGTCCAACTCACCACCTAACACCCATACAGAGCCCGAGAGCACATCCCAGAGCGTAACACCACCTAGATCCCTCACAGTCTAGCAGGCCACTCCGAGCCGGAAGGGACCCAGGGTCATCCAGCCCTACACCCCCCAGCTAGACCATGTCACTAAGCTCCTCGTCCAGTCTTCTCTTAAACACCTCCAGGGATGGCGACTCCACCACCTCTCTGGGCAGCCCATTCCAATATGCAATTACTCTCTCTGTGAAAAACCGCTTCCTAACGTTAAGATTGAACCTCCCCTGGCGTAGCTTGAGGCCGTGCCCTCTCGTTCTGGTGTCGTCAGCCTGGAAGAAGAGGTCTACACCCATCTGGCTGCAACCTCCCCGCAGGTAGTTGTAAACAGCAATGAGGTCACCTCTGAGCCTCCTCTTCTCCAGACTGAACAGTCCCAGTTCCTGTAGTCGCTCCTCGTAGGGCCTGCCCTCCAGTCCCTTCACCATCCTCGTTGCCCTTCTCTGGACCCTCTCAAGCAGCTCAACATCCCTCTTGAACTGGGGAGCCCAGAACTGCACACAGTACTCAAGATGAGGTCTGACCAGCGCTGTGTACAGGGGAAGGATAACCTCCCTGGACCAACTGACCACACTGTTCCTGATGCAGGCCAGGATGCCATTGGCCTTCTTAGCCACCTGGGCACACTGCTGGCTCATATTGAGTTTCCTATCGATCAGTTTCAAATCTCATCTGATGGAGCCTGATTGTGGATTAGTACATCTGTTCTCTGACGGCCCTTTGCAGTCCCAGTTCTTTGTTTTGGCTGGTAGGGTAGTCTTTGGTACACAAGGAGAGCTGGTTTATGGGTAGTTTGTTATGCTGTAACCCTAATTAATGTAAAATTGCTGTCATCTCTGGCTTAAACTCTTGCTTCCCCAGTTATTCTCCCAGCAGTCTGTTCACCTCACCCACTAGACAGGTGAAATAGCCCTGGCAGTCAAATGAGAATGAGATACAGTTATAACTCCTCCACCACGAGGAAAGGGACAAGCCAAAGGCGTCGCGAAACATTAATCTCGCAAAGAACCGCAGGTCGTTAATATGCATGCAGGCCACGCCCATTGCTCCAGCCCCTAGAACTCCAGAGCTCTGCGGACAATTCTCTGCTCCTTCCCCTTGTCTCTCTCGGCACAAGTGAGCAAAGGGAACTGTTTCTGAGTGGCTGTTGTGACCGTGTGTGTGTGCTCCCAGCGCAAACTCCGCGCCGCTGCTCCCCACCCCTGGCCTGGCCTGGCCCTGCTGCTCATGCCGTCCCGCGCGCGCTCGAGCTGCCACCGCGGCGGGGAAGGGGTGTCCCTTAGCTGTGGTCAGCTTTCTTGGAGCCTGGAAGAACCTTAACTTTGCAACATTGAGACACCCCTTGCGCTTATGGTGGGGCGGGGGCTTCGGTATTGAAGTTACTTTCCCTTTAGCATCCACCAGTGCCTGGAGAGGCAGCAAGGCAGTGCCGCCACTATGGTCCCAGAGGGTGAGGGAACAGAAACCTCCTCCTGGCGCAGTGACAGCGGTGTGGGAACATCCCACTGCTGCCCCATCCCAGCACACAGCGCTTGCCTCACTTGTTGGGCAGTTGCACTGTGGCTACATCATCACCAGGTGCGCCGGCCGCAGACCCCGGGCACAGACGGCATTGCCTTCCCTGCCTGAGCCATGGAAACAGTAACACAGACACACACACACAAGCACTGCCCACTTGCAGCTCGCACACACGGGCGGGCAAGCGACACTGAGGGACCTGCTTTGCCTTCCAGTGACCGTCCCCGTCCCACAGCCGCCCAGGCCCTCCCTGCTGTCCCCAGTCCAGAGCCCCTGAAGGCAGTTTGAATTTTATTAAGCCGTTGAGAAAGTCAGCACGTATAAAGCTTCCACAACACTTTTTAAAATTAGCAGCTCTAAAAGAATGACTGTAACTCAGATATTGTTGACTCACAGCAAGGATCTCAGTAGATGACTGAAGATATTATATAACCATGCCAAAGGATGGTTAAACAACACCTGAAGTAGTCCTAAACATATGCAGAATATACTCTGACAGAGACTATTATATTCTTTCATTTTCTAGGTTGCAAACTTCATGTGTGCTCCAGCCACATGTGCTTTGGAAGGGACAACACCTGGGGCAAGGATTGGGAAAACCAGTAAAGGCAACACTCACTTCTGCCGTATCTGTTAATTCACCCTGTGTCAGCTCAGCTGGATTAGAACAGAAGGGAAGAAAGGTAATCATCGCACCAACCTGAATGAGTAGCTACACATGGCTCTATAGTGTAAACTTCAATGCTTCAGGCTAGTTCATCAGACTGTGAATTAGTATAGTGAAAGCAGGTAAATGGAATTTCTGCCAGCTCCTTTGCTTAACAGAATGTGACTTGTGATCTTCTAATGTGATCAGCACTGTAACAGTCCTGTAAAGTGTTTTTCATTTGAACTGAAAACTAATATCATATAAAGATCATCATCAGCATCTTCTTTAACATTGATAGTAACATGAATCTGCTTGCAAATTACAAAGAAAAACTATAATAACATTCTCTCCTATCCCAAACATAAAATGCTACAAATCTCTAAATACTTCTGCAAATCTAGGTTCTAGAGGTGCTGTCGTTTGGTAGAGGGGGGGATGTCAGTCTGTATCAAACTGTTTTGTCCAGTCCTCATATGAAATTTCGGGGCCACATTCAATGCAGATGAAGAAATAAAACTCACAGTAGCAGCCTTCACAATTCTGACAGTAAAATTTTACATAAAGTAAAATTAAAATGGCCACTGTAAAAGAAACTGTGCACAACTTTCAGAGTTTGGATGCTCATGCACCCCTGGCTTAAATAGAAACAATACTACTGCTTGTTTTCCAGGGCTACTCAGAAACAAATAAAATGATTTTAATTCTTCCTGACTTTTTTTTCCCATAAGTCATAAGTTAATTACTTCACAGATGGCAGAATAGAGAATGGAATAAATGCAGTCAGCTTGCCTAGAAAACTGGATTCCAGAACATATGCAGTGAAATGAGACAGAAAAAAAGCTGACAAACAATAAATAGCTATTTCCTTTTTGCTTGAAATAGACTAAAAGGTCAAGAGAAATATATGGCTGATATTTGTCCAAGTAAATAGCAATATTATTGGGAGACCCACGTTCGATTCCCACCAGGGACACAGTGTTAAGAGTTGGACTCGATGATCCTTGTGGGTCCCTTCCAACTCAGAATATTCTGTGAAATTATTAGGTATGTTGGTCCACAAGAAATCTCAGTACTAAATTGGCTAGTAAAAGACATTCCTCCATATTAATTTATTTCTTTCATATTTTTAAATCATAATAAATTGAGATACATAGTCCTAAGTTTCACTTCTATTTTGCCTTCTTGCTAACAGTGATAGAGATCAATCTTTTATTACACATTTAAGGGATATCAAGGAAATATGTATTTTCTTGGTTTTTAAGGGTATTATATACAGGAACATCACAGACAGTGATGGTCTGCACACAGGAAACATGTAGTACCCATAGCAAAGGATTCCCTCTTATTTTGTGCCAAAGCTGTTCTTCTACCTCTCTGATTTAACACTGAGATACTATTAGTGAACTATACTAATACATTATGAGAATGGTGACAGGCATCCTGAATGAGCTGAGCTAAAATATTACAGGCTCAAAAGCTACAAAAGTAATGCAGCAGTTCTGGCTAAATTCATCAGACACGGCTACACCAGAAAAAGTGAGTGCAACTGAGTGCTGGGTTTTTCTTTAGCTTCATCTGCTAGGTTTAACTATTTCAAATATAATATTGTACTGGTTTATGTCATGGCCATCTGAGCTTTCCCACGGAAGCTTAACTCCCTTACTCATCACCTGAGATTAGAGAGAGAATGTATTTAAAATCAGCTGTATTTGAATAACCAGCTGATGTGAAGATGAATGAAACAACACCTACTGTCCAAATTGCCACACTTCATACTTAATTTGTTTTAAATTTTTTCATCATCTTGGTAAGAGTTCTTTAATTCTGACCAGTTAGGAGCCTTAGCTTTGAACTGCTATTGTATGAAATTGGACGGGTCAAGCCTTGCGGTAAAAGTTCTGTGATTAGATTTTTTATGTCAGTGTACATTAAATACTTTCCACGTATTTCTTTACAACAGCGACGATATTTAAATCCCTTATGGTACTAATGGAACAATACAATCCACCATAAAGAACTTTTATTGAGAAGTGATACTTTGGCACCTGAGATGATGTGATTTACACTCACTTCTAATAATACATTTTTCAGATGTGTTTAAACATCTGTTGGACAGATTCCTGGGTGGGCGTTTGCTTGGGAGTTGGACTAGATGATCCTGTGGGTCCCTTCCAACTCAGAATAACCTGTGAACTTGTGACTTAGAGGTGTATTCACTGGTTCTATTGTGTTCAGCAGAACTTCAGAATGAAGCAAACTCTCAGTGCAATAGCCAAGATATACACATGAGTCAGCAACACTGACACATCCCTGTTTAGAGTAGAAGTGTCGGGTATGGCAGCATTTTCAGCAGCCTTGAAAAACTAATGGCAGAATATGTCAGGCTGAAGAGCACAAAGAGGAAACCAGCATATTACACCAGGGGTTATGGGTGCTCAGATCAGGATTCATCCTCTACCATCAACTGTTCTTCAGCAAACACTTTTTAGAAGAGTAGATCACAGTTTTCATTTATTTAATAGTCACCTTCAATGCAATAATTCGTACATTAATATGAAGCCGTTGTTCTGATGGAATTTCACTGTACAGGTAAGACTGTAAAAGAATCTGAAAAATTTTAGTGTCTGATTCCCTTAGCTACCAGCTGGTACTTAAGTATATATTTCTTCCACATCTCTCAAATGCTGTAGTCTGGGAGAAAAAAAGTCTATTTTGGAAACAGATACTTAAAAAGTAGTTACAGAAATGAAGCCCTATTGAAGCATAACCATGGATATGCCTGTATTTTTAAAAACCCCAGAGCTTGATCTTGGCAATTCTGGATCAATAAACCGCACATCTAAACTGGCAAAAGTGCTAAAACGATAAATTAAGCAGAATGAAAAGAGACCTGAGAGACCAGGCTAGCTGGCATCTCATTGGCATGGATTCTTACTGTTCTTTGACTGCAAATAGAATAGTGGCCATGGGAGAAAAAAAGTAATATACAGTTGGCCCTCTTCCACTTCGTGCCCTCCATATTGCGGCTTCACATCTTAGCAGCGTGACTTTTCAGCAATGAAGGAGGCCCCTTTTTGCAACTGTGCATGAGCGACCTGGCATACGTGAATATTCAATTAGGCAGTCATGAACATGCAAATCAACCCGCACAGCCACAGCAGTGGCTCTGCCGCTTCCCCCTCCCCTGCCTGGGATGGCAGCAACTTCCCCTCCCCCCCGTCCATGGGACGGCAGTGGCTCCGTCACTTCCCCCCGCCCCCGCATGGCTGCCACAGCAACCGATACACAGTAACACAATGCCAAAACAGCGCCAGGGGGCCATATGAGGGTGCGGGGCAAATTTGCATATTAATGAGCTGCCACTCTACATGGAAATAAGGCTTTGCAGGAGACAAACAAGACCACAGTACTGTGGTATAGGAGACCTGACTGTATTTAATTTAAAAATCCATGTTTCTACAGAAGAGGTAACTGCAAAGCTCTGAGGTGATAGGCAAAATAAATACAAGTGTAGTGAACTGCATAAAGATAATATGTACCAATATGAACGTCATACAAGGGGCTGATTTCAAATAGCTGCTTTAAAAGGTCAGTATAGGGGTGGGGATGGGGGCTAGGGAGCACCGGGCTTTGGTGGTTTTTTGTATTTCAAAGAGATTGATTCAAAGTACCCATGCATTAAACTATCTAAGTTAGAAATTTAAATTCCCAGCACAGCCAATGACAGATTTATAGTCTCTTCACAGTCACTAGGAATTCACAAGGATTCAAGAGGTCATCAATGTGAACTGTTTACTTCTGGCACAGGCTATTACCACTGTACCAGACATGGCAGAATAGATGATATACTTGCTGCAGTACAGTGCTTACACATTAACTTAAAATCATTGCTGACTTTCTTTTAGGTTAATGACTTAGGTGGAACACTATGGCAGCCAAAATGTCATTCTGTCACTTCTGTTAGCAATCTGGAGAACGCCAACAGATATCAGGCTTGGATGTTTGGTGGCAGTAAATTGCCCAGAGACCATCTGCTAAAGCACAACTGACAGCAACTGAAGTGCTTCTAAAAGGGATTTCAATGCTCTTGCTTAGTGGCAGTTATCCTAGAAGGAGTGCTAAGCTGTGCCTGACCACCGACCTCTCCCAGATGCTTCAGCCTGTGAGTGAAAGTTGCATGGCAGGCACTATGGTCTGCTCATATCCAGAACTGAGAATCTTCTGCAGCTACCTGCCTCTCCTTTCAAACAGGAGAAAGAATGTATAGACAGTAAGCAACAACACTGAATAACAGCAAACTCACAAAAAAAGTATTCTAAAATATTCTTTTCAACATGGGCCTATGTCCAGACAAATGTCAAAGAGAGTAAAACCCCACTGCTTAGCTAAAATCCAAGATGGAGAGAGCACAGCTGGGTTTTGACCCTGCCCACATAAGTCTCTCTGCTTTACATCACACAAATGGGCAATATAAAATTTTTAAAAAATACGATTTCATGAACAGATTATGCTAAATAGATTACCCCAACACAATTAATGTATTAAAATTACAAATAAAAATTTGATATGAAAGATAAGCAGCAAACTGATGCATTTGAATCCAGACCCTTCAAAGTTAATGAATCGAATGAACAGTCAAAACCTAGCACTATTTCATGACCTGAATATAAACTCTTTTCAGAGCTGTACAAAGAAATAAACCTGGAATACAAGGGTAGGACACAATCTTGTTTAGTATCTATGCAACAAGACCTCGGTTACAGTACCAAAACCTGATATTATGCTGTCAGTCTTCATAGAACTCAAATAGATCATCTCTGCAAAGCATTAGCCAAACTGTTCATCCAGTCTTACAGTTACATAATGAAATCTACGTAATTTCCTTGTGGTTGTACAGAATCATGCTACATCAGCTTTTCCTCTGACCTCATACACTTACATAGAAAGAAATCCCGCAAAACATAGCTTCATGGCACACAGATGGAAAATGTGGAAATAGGTCAGGTGTTCCGCTCTTCCACATGGTGAAATAACAGTTTTGTTATATTCAAGCTTTTCCAGTATGATTTTGGATTTAAATCTGGGGGGGACCTCCCACCGCCCCCCTTCCCCAATAAACCCTCAACAAATCAAAACAACTAGTCACATTCTTCTCTCTAAGTATGAGACACCTGTTGCCTTCAGTATGAGTACCCATATACTGAAGGCATACAACATATTGAAGTACTATCTTGGTCTGGAACCAATGCTAGAAACAAGATAGATCCTTCTAGAGATCTGAAATTAAGTTTGCAATGTGAAAGATTTACAGATTAAGTCAGAATAATGGAAAAAAAAGCTAATTAGCAATGCAATTTGGAACATGAAAAAGAAAGGGATTACAGAAATGGCAGGAAGACTTCTGTATTCTGGGATGACTAGAAGAAGATTAATTCACAGTAATACAAAATTAGATCCCTAAGTCTTTTGCAGTTTGAAAGTTGCAGAACGCTGTTGAATTGAGTGTTGCAAAAAAAGAGAAATGGCCTAATGGCTCATTATTGGTGCATTTAAAATGTTCTGTCTTGCTTCTTAATGTGGACATTGATAATATTGATTGTCACTCAGTAAATCACGCTTTCTTTTTTTGCCAGATCACAAAGCTAGTTAAGTTGTATCTTTTCTCTCTACATAGGTATTTCTGAATTTGACTTAGTATTGTACTGGAAATGAGTAAATCATATTGTAGTATCCAGCACAAAAGTTAGATCAGACTCCAGAAAGCTAAAAATTACTCAGTAATACAAGATAATAGAGTTATGAATTGTGTGTATTTGGGCATTTTTAAATTCCATGTGATACCTTTTCCAAAAGCTATTTATAGCTCAGAGAAATATTCACTGAGCTGTGCAGTTCCAGCTCTCCCACTTACATATGGTAATATTTCTGCACATTCAAACCCCTTAGCATCAGTCAAGGCCTCTTAGTGCTATTGTTCAGGTAAGTATATCTCATGCGTTTCACTCATGAGGTTATATAAGGGTATTTTAGGCAGAGCTGAGCATAAACCCCAGGTTTTTAATGAAACAGCTACAAACATTTTCCCTTGCTGCGCCACAGAACAAATTTCCTAAAAGATAAGCAATATTAGTGCTGTTACAGCTCCAGTGTTTTAATGACAGAAAAGCACGTTTTGTAGGAGGAGGTGATACATTTTGTTAGATTGACTGGAAAAATCAAATAAATCTATGGACTTATAAGCTTATCATCAGGTTTGAAAAGGAAGCAAAAAAATCAAACTAATGTAGGAAGAAAAATATTCCAAGTTAAACTTAATTTTGTTATGTACTTAAGACAATTTAAGACAAATGGATAGTTAGCACTAATGGTTAAACAGGCATTTATCACTTGCTTGTTTCTGGACAGAGCAAGGCAAGCCAAACATCAAATATCTAATGTACTATCTCAGCATCATTTATGATTGTACTTCCTACTAGGCATTTTGCTATGGTTCTTCTTACAGCACTGAAGGAAAAAAAAGGTTCTGAATATTAGAAAGACCCAAAAGTGGAAAAACTATTTATGTCTCAGGACATAAGATATATAAATGCAAGAAGATTGACCTAAGGAGTAGCTCAAGCTCAGCTCAAGCATTGCTCCAGAATTTGATTACCTGATTTTATCTACTGTGGTTCACAGGTTATTCTGAGTTGAAAGGGACCCACAGATTCATTTAGTCCAACTCCCAAGTGAACGCCCACACAGGGATCAGGCCCACAAGCACGGAACCACGGGCACCACGCTCCATCCATCCAAGCCTCCAATCATGTAGGCCATGTCACTGAGCTCCTCATCCAGTCCTTTCTTAAACACTTCCAGAGATGGCAACTCCACCACATCCCTGGGCAGACCATTCCAATGAGAGATCACTCTCCCTGTGAAAAAGCTCTTCCTAATATCCAGTTTAAACCTCCCCTGGTGTAGCTTAAGGCCATGTCCTCCTGTTCTGGTGTCATCAGCCTGAGAGAAGAGATTTACACCCACCTGACTGCAACCTCCCCTCAGGTAGTTGTAAACAGCAATGAGGTCTCCTCTGAGCCTCCTCTTCTCCAGGCTGAACAGACTCAGTTACCGTAGTCACCCCTCATAGGGCTTGCTCTCCAGTCCTTTCACTATCCTTGTCGCCCTTCTCTGGACCCTCTCAAGCAGTTCAACATCCTTCTTCAACTGGGGAGCCCAGAACTGGACACAGTACTGACCAGCACCGAGTACAGTGGAAGGATAACTTCCCTAGTCCGACTGACCACACTGTTCTTTATTTATAAGCAACACTAAACTAGCATTCTCTCTTTTGGCCTCACTAGCAACAGAACATTTCCTCTGTATAATATCTAGTGTATTGCATCTCTGTTCAGGAGGATGCTAGAGCCATTCTTGTTTAAAAGACTCAGAGTTGGTCTTGTTGGCTGTTGGATTCAGCTTCCCTGTGCATCAGCATGGTCTGCATCCCTACTGGAAAGCCAGAGCTCTACAAATTATTGTGATTGAAGTGTCTGTTACCCAGAGAGGAAGCTCCTTCTCCCTTTTGGCTTTTAGTTGTTTGCGGACCTTGTGAAAGAAAAATTAGCCTTAATCTCAGTCTGTAGACATAAAGCTTCATTTATTAAAACTATCAGTTGATATTCTTTCATTATTATTAAATATATATGAAAGAATGTGACCTTCAGAGAAATCTGTAAACTTAAAAAAAATATAAAATAATTAATGGCTAATGCATTGTGCAGGTCACAAGATTAGATAATAGAGAGAGCTGCTCTCAGTGCCTTGGGATTCTGCACTAGAAAGGACATCATCCTACCCTGCTCTCAGAGCACTGTTAAAAAAAAAAAAAGGATCAGATTTTCACTAGGGCAACTCTACCCTGTCATGTATGTATCTTCAATACATCAGGTACTCTGAAGAACTCAAGTTTTGTTTCCAGCCTTCATCTTTGGCCTTATCACCAAACTAGATTATTCAACATGGTTATACTGGTAGTACACACTTGACTGCCCTTCTCTCCTCAGTGCAGTAAGTAACCACAATGAATGCTTAAATTCAGTTATGAAATTCCTTTCACTTCCAAGGTTCCTCCTTAATTCCCAGTGACATCTTGCTCAGTCTCAGGAAGGATGACTTTATATATCCAGACTTTGTCAGAAACTGTCAGAAGTATATGTGTGGAATTAAACTTTCTCCTTCCATAGAAAGAGTCCAGAGGACTTCTTTACATCCATACTACACTAACAGAGAGATTTTAAGCTTGTTAAAGCAAAAGAGCTCATAAAAACAGCTTTAAGAAGACTCATTAATTAGTTTTATGATATGAAGTTTGTGTTTTCTTGGTATATAATCTATTTTAATTAACCATGAAGTGGAATGTTATTTACTGTTGTCATTTCATTTTGACAGTCACATCAGTTTCAAAATGGACTTTACTGGATGTTACTGAAAATGCATTTCAAAATCAAACGTGTGACAAGCTAAAGTGTTTTAAATAAGCACCATTCAAATTTGATTCTGCAAATAGGTAGGAAAATAATTTTGGTCTTCAGTCTAGATTCTAGATGTCACCGTATGGAATAGCTTTTGTGGCAAGGAGATTAATATACACAGTCCTTTACTTTTCAGCATAACCCGAATTTTTGCAGTAGACACAGATTGCTCAGAGACTGAAAGGGCAAAAAGAAGTGGGGCATTTCTCGACAGAAAACTTCCCTCAAGAATTTCTTGTACTAGCACATGCGTTTCCTTATCTGCACTTTGCAGCTGTCTAGCAGACACTAATGAGAGATTTCATGTTCATACCAATTACTTGAAATATTTAATGTCCTTCTTAACGTGCATTTACACATCAAAGAAATGACTCAGTTCAAGGATGCCACAATGCTGCAGAGGAAAAGAAAATGTCCCCACTTAGTAAGAGAAATGACTTTGAGTTCTCCTGTAGATAAGGCTACATCATCAGTTTTATTTTAGACCTTCATTTTCAGAGGTTGATAACCCAGGGCAAAAGCACTGTACCTGTACAATTCTTGGTAGACAGTATATGAGGTAAACACTAAAGTTATATGCTCCTTAGCCAGTTAGCAATATTTTTAGCCAGGCAACAGACAGGATCCCAGCAACTTGGACACAACAGTGGAAGGTGCGTATAATAGGCAGCTGGATTGTGAAGCAAAGTAACCCATCCTATGTTATACAATTAGGTGTTGTAGCCAATTCTTTAAGGTCTGAGACAAATCAAATTTCTCTGCCTCGAAATACACCCTTCTGGAAATAATAAATTATTTTCCTTTACTTGTTTTGTTATAACTCATTCAATAACATTCACAAAATTCTTCTATGCAGAATGCTGGGTGTTAATTAACCTTTTGGTGTGGGTTACTGAAACAATAGTTCTCTAGGTGAGAAAACTATAAAACATGTAAGTTAGATTGCTAGTGATGTGTTGCAGTGATGGCAACCAGTAACTTTGATAGTGAGTTGCAAATTTATAAGATTTTTTAAGCTTTATTTTTTTTTTAAACTACTGGAAAAATATATTCAGACATCTCTACCATTATCTACATAAAAAAAAAAAAAGCTGGATTTGTCAAGTGAAAGGATCTGATTAATTGTATATGGATCTCATTTTCTGATACTTAAACTCATTTTATGTTACCTAACGCATTTTATGTTACTTAAAAATTCTGACCATGCAGCCCATGGTAGTTGGTTACATGTCACTGTTGCCTTCGTGAGTACTAACCTGCCTGTGCCTATGCCCATCTACAACTACAGTGTTTTTAGTTGGTGGGAAGGGATGTGTTCATCTCAGCAGACAACAGTTCAGTTGGGTGTTAAGTAGTGAGCTCAGCAGTAGCTGAGGGCACTTAAGCACCCTCCCTTCACCCCACCATTAGGTGACCTCCATCTTGCAATTTTCCATCCAAAGAAATTGTTGCTAGTGCCAGAGATTGTTGCTCACAATGATATCTTACCCTCAGCACATAAAGATTATCTGAATTTAGCCTCACATCTGTTAAGGTTTCATTAGATCTGTCTCTGGTAAGGAAACATCTTTAGCTGTTAAATCAAATAACATTCCTTAGCACACACATTTAAATGGATGAGTTTGGTTCACAGTCTACTGCTTCACGCTATGTATACCTTAGTCGTCTTAGGAAATACAAGTCTGCATTAGGAATGTACTCTAGACCCTAAAATAGCTGGAATCATATTGGTACTATGTTTAGAATACCAAGACAAATAAATCCATCCACAGATATGAAGTGTATTTCTCATATGAAGAGAATGCTTATAAATAATATATCAGTATTTTAAAATCTGCAATTGTCTCCTATTATTCATTGCTTTGAAAAGAATTTAAAATCTTAAAACTATGGAAATTAACAATTAAAGTCTTGGTCTTTGAAAACAATATGACTCTCTGACTCTTTGGCTCTGACTGCTGCCCCTGCCTGCCCCGTTCAGAGCTCCTTTTTCCCCTTCCTTCCCCTCCCCTCGCCTGACCCCACATCCCAGAGGAGATATTGACACAAACATCTCCTGTATAAAAAAAATTCTCGGGTTCCTAGGTTTGAACAATTTTTTTTTTGGAGGCACTTGGAATTGAAACATGTGACCACGATGGCAGCGAAAGCTTTGCCAGCTGGCAAGCCAGCCAAGCATGAAGTACATAGAGCCCCACGATGCCTCCTCCGCCCACTGCAGTTCCCACAGCGGTGGCGGCCAAAGCCTGGGACTTGCTTGGAAGGCGGTGTGGGCTCAGGGACCCTTTCATCACGATTCCCGGGTACTCTCCAGGTGGGAATGGGGCACAGGAGACCCCCTTCGCTCCCCTGAGTGCATGAGGAACTTCTGGGAATGCCCCACAACTGCTCCAGAACTGAGGGGGTGGGGCAACCGGGGACAAATTTGCATATTAATGAGCTGCCACTCCACGCTGACGAAGGGTTGCACATGAGGGGGCAAGACCCGCAGTACTGTGGTATTTGAGGGCCGTCTGTATATGCAAACATGTCCCACCCTCCACTCCCTCAGCTCCAAGCAGCAGGAGCAGCAGCAGCATGCAGCAGCAAGCAGGAGTATGCAGGAGCATGTAGCAGCAAGCAGCAGAATGCAGTGGCAAGCAGCAGCAAATAGCAAATGGAGGAGGAGGAGGAGCAGGGCTCCACATGGCAATTATGTTTCATATACCTTTGAGACAATGTTATAAAGCTTCCCCACCCTTTCATTAATTTGGCAAAGTGGTTATAAGCAAGTGAGCTGGGTGGCTCCCAAGTGAGCAGCACCTCCTGGTGCTTGGCCCTCTCTCCCCCCAGGGGCAAATGAAGGCGGAGGCTGGAAAATGTCTTTGCAGGGAAAAAAATGCCATGTACTAAAGCCACAATAGGTGAAACCCAAGTAGAGAGGGGTTATTGTAGATAAAACCCAAACACTCCCATTTTTATGGCACTTAATATTCAAAATACCATAAGTTATCATATATATACTAAACCACTTTTTTTTAGCAAAACACATACTCATCATTCCAGCTAAAAAAATTAATTGCTCAAAGAGTAAATTTGCTATTATTAGTGCAGGCAGTCTTTGATCTGTAGGTCAGATGAAAAAAAATGGTCCCATTGACACTATTAGCAAAAATCTGTTTCATGTTTAATCCTTTCCTTCAGTTAGTATTCCCTCTGACCAGGAACTATTAATCTCTGTGGCTTTTTATCCCTAGGAAAAATTAGCTTTTGGTACTTAGCCTCCTTTTAAATAATCTTCGTGTGTGTGTGTGTGGTGACATATAGCTGAAACTGTTCAGGAGTGCCCTTTGACTTTTGTTAAAGACCACTATATGGTCAAGTATAGTCCCAGGCAGATAATAGAGAAATTCAGTAAATTTCCCAGAAAATATTTATATTCTCATTCAGAACCCAGCAATTACACTGTCAAAGTGATATTAAAATCTCTGCAGATACGTGTGTAATTTCACAAGTAGGTGTGTGGTGTGGGGAGGAATAAAAATCTGCCAAAGGAGGTTACTGAAATTACAAAATCCTGAGACTTCAAAAGTGGCAGGAGCACAAGCATCACTGGTTTTCCATTAGGCCTAGGAACTAAATACTTTCAGGTGACCCTTTTGTGTGTTCAGCAAGAATGGACACAGGACCTGTGACAGGACACTATGAAGCATAAGTCAGCCACAGATGGTTGTATCAAAGAAATAAACTTTCTGTATGGGTACAAACCGGCTTGATGTCAAGTGTGTGTGTCTGAAGACTTCACACCATCTTCTAAAGCATGTGGTATTGCCTGTCAGAGAAAATTAATATGAATCAAATTACTAATGTATTCCTTAATGGTTTTATAGAAAAATTTGTACCAAATATGGAGGTGACATAAGACTGTGAAGTGTTAGTTTACCCACCAAAGGAAAGAGAAACCACACTTAAAGTACTTGCAGAGGATGTTTAGGGCAGTGAAATACAGGGAAATAAAACGTTAAAACTATCCTCAGGATGCCTGTAATACAAATACCATAAAAATTTTGCAGGTCAGAAACTCATAATATTAAAGAGAAGAACTGTGGAGAGAGTGAACCAAGTGGATAAAAGTTTTTAGTGAAATATAAACAGAATTTTTGTATCTCTGCTTTGTTTTGAAAGGGATAACAGACTTTCCAGAAATGTCGTGATGAGACCTTCAGCATATGGCTCTCCTCGTTCAGGGCCAGAACAGTTGATGAAATAAGATCAGTCTAACAAGAGGAGAAATGATCCTAATGTGGACATGACTGTAGTACTGAATTTAGAAATAAATATAATTAGCACAGTTATATGAAGTGTAAGAATGTCCTGGGTACCTGCCTGCAAGAATTTAAAAAGAATAAACTTCAAGAAGGTATTTCTTTACATTTATACTAATAGTAAATCTCAAAACTGTTTAAAAGTAAACTATAACAAGGAATGATTCAGGTCGCTGAAAGCAGACACTTCATGAAAAGTGACATATCTCCAGCTATGGAATAGTCTGGGAAGTACAACGACTTTGGAGGATATTTTACACTGTGTGGGGATACCTTAGCTGTCTTTGATATTTCCAAGCATCAGCACACAAAAGAACAGTTTAGTGAGGGAGCAGAGGTCGAAAGTGGCAATTAATGAGTACACCATAGCTCAACAAGAAAGGAAAAATGCAGTCAGGGAATTCAACATTTCGAGCCTGTTGGCTTGTCCAAGTTGCTTATCCAAAGGCAGCTCAGTCCTGCCTGACCTTTTCCCAGCCTGCCTGATTACTAAACTGATGACTAGACACTAGACACATGTTGAAATGGACTGAGTGAAAGCATTTAGCAGGGAGCATATTTCTGCAACACATAATACATGAAAGAGATGACTCAAGTGCTTTCTGCCAGTGTCAGATTAAAAGATTAAAATTAAAACTGTAAAGGTGTGTTATGCAAAAGGATGCAGACACAGTGTGAGACCTGGCATTGTTGTGCCTGACTTTGAAGTGGTTGGCATCTGCTTCTGAAGTGCAATCCACCACCCCATGTCAGCTGCCTGCACTCTCTACAGTGCTCTTCTGACAGAGATTCAAAGCAACAGCACACTGAGCAGTGAGACACAAACACTACTCCAAGGAAAAAATCTAACGAGAGAGGTGTGCCTGAAATCACACCCTCTTTCAACTCTGGGCTCCCAGAAAAGGAAGAGCTGTGCTAGGGAGTCATATACCAGAGTCTCTCCAGTATGGTAAACCAGCTTCCCAGCTTCAGAAAATATCTGTGGAGAGTTTACTCCAACATTTCAGACTGGCACACCCAGGCAATGCAGCTGTAGTAGCTCCCAGTTATATAATACATGTCCTCTTAAGAACACAGGGAACTGGATCACAAATTCAGTTTCAACTGCAGAAACTGCTATTGGTCCTAACAAAAACCATCTTGGATATGCTGGGCCACAAAGAGAAAGAAAAAGGGAGCACAGGCAGACTGATGGGACACATCCCAGTTAGGGCGGCTGAACTGAAAACAGTTCCTCTACTTTTTAAGCTAAAGCATCTAACTGTCGTATTTTCAGCTGACTTCATTCTACTTGAATGAATTGGACAACAGCCACTAGACTGAATGACTAAAAAGTTACATGCAGAGAAAGGCCTGAGGTACAACACAGGTGGTGAACATCCACTTACATGGGGTATGCCAAAATGCAGAATATCAGATGTGAGGGAACTGGTGAAACTGAAGTGTCTGCAGACCAAGGGGCTGCAGACCAATGTATTTCTAACAAAGTATAAATACTGCAAAAGCTACCCAGGAAAAGTACAAATCTTTTGTCTTCTCAGAAGATGAAATTGAGAAACAGGGAAGGACAGAACTGAAGGAAACACCAAACAAACTATGAAAAATAGTTTTGCTTTTTCTTAAATATCAGAGGTGCAAACTATGGTGAAGTATGAATTACACAAATGTACTAGCTCCACTGAATACTTACAGGCCACCAGAGCCTGCCTCCAAAGTCTGCAAAGGAAATAATGTAACATTAAAAGAGTACAACAAAATCTAGAGTGAATGTAAATCGGTAAAATAATTGCAAAAAATCACCACTATTTTGGTTATGAGAGCACTACAGAAAACTGGTACAGGATTACATGCCCCTGAGAAAAGTCCTGCATGCACAGACAGAATACCATTGTTGCCTTTTAAAAGCTAAGCCTATTAAATATCCTAAATCATACACTAAAATACATATGTTTTACTAAATGTAAGAATTTGTGAGTTGTATCTCTCATTCATTCATCTTTGTCAGTTACTGTAACCAAACAGCACCACTGCTGCTTTTCTTTGTATTCTTCCTAGTTCTCAGTATGCTCCTTATTGCATTTTTCCATGTACACTGATAAACAGGAAATACACCATCCTTCTCATAATATTCCGGGATCTTTACACTACAATAGAAATTAAAAGATAAGCAAAGTAATTCACCTTAATGGCAGAATAACAAAGGTGATGTTTGGCAGATTCTATTTTAGTGCATGCACACAATGCTACTACATACACCTTATCTACAAACCCCCCCTGCACTACAAAAGGTCCACAAAGTAATATTTAAATGGTAATACTTTTATCTATGTGAAACGTTATGGGCGGGATTTGGAGTCCTACAATACTTTGACCATTGTAGCAAGCTTGCCTTTGACTGATATACCTTAGTTGAAAAGTCGTGACTTAAAACCAAAATCCAAGCACAGCTCAAAATCTCACCACCAAAATCAGGTGGATGTTTGATGACTAATTAGTTCATGCAAAAGATGATGCAAAGACGAAAGACACAAAACTAGTATCTCAGAAGAATGATGACAACTATTAACAAAACCATTTACATTTGCAACAGCAGCTGACAGGTCGTTTCCCTTTCAGGTGAGACTCCTAGGTCATCAACTGTTTCTGTCATTGGTGAGAGGCTTTTCATTTTGGTCTACTGAATGGGTCTGACAAACACTGACGGTGCTTAACTATGGTCTTTTTCTACTTTCACCACCACAAATCTAACAGCACTTACATTTTATGCTGTTTTCTCTGACCCGTTTCTTCCTGGCTTCTCACTCAGTCCTGGCTCAGGACTCCTCTTTGCCTGTGTGAAGCCTCAGTGTCAAGTTTTCCCAAACGTGATTTGCTTTTTTATTTATTTTTTTTTTTCAATCTATGACCTGGCTTGGCTGCCTAAAGGAAAGAAACTCAGCAGTCTGTCAGGTCTGAGCGTTCTCCCAGGCTGGAGAAGCAGACATGAGCCCTTTCAAAATGTATTTGACTGCAAAAGGGACTATTAAGAACATAGAAAAGAAGGTAAAACAGTCCACTGGATTCCACTTTCTGAGTAGTGTGGAATAAAGCAACTCATGTCCTAAGCTTGGAAGACCAAACAGAAAAGCAAGCTCCCTGTGGTAAATAAAAGCAGGTCTTCTGGCATTGATAATTACGGAGCACAGTCATCCAGGTAGTTCAACTTTTTACAATATGCATTTAAGCAAATTTTCCATGTTTCTCAACTCAGCTATTAAATTATTAGACACAGTTTTGCAACATTTCACAATAAAGAGAGTGTATGTGCTAATTTGATACTTTGAGTAGTTCTGTTTGATGGATGGATGAAAAATATGCAGCAGTAAGAGACGAAACTTGAGTAAACGGAAAAGATAAGCACTATAAAATGTCATACCTTAAAATATTACTCGTTCAGAAACCTCACCATTGTTGAGGTGAGCTGATAACAGTGAGCAGTGGAAATTCTGTATTTCAGGGAAGAATAAATAGGCTTTACCTTAAGTGTCAGATGTTTGTACTCTAACAATAAGCATGTATATGTTAGTGGAAAGAATGGAGCTAGAACTGTCAATGGTGGTTGTCTCTAAACTGCCCCAGGAGAGCCTTACCAGTGAGAAGTCTCAAGTGAAATATGGTGTTCTCACATTCAGCAATGAGGATGAAATCAATAGCCCATTCTTCAAAGTTAATAATAATCTTTATATAACAGCAATTTAAACAAAATGACAAGAATATTTATAAAAAATCTGATTTATCGCACATTGAGAATATGCTTTGCCTGCAGAAGCCATCTGTCTATGCACTTCACAGCTCTGTTTTCTGTAGGAGATAGGCTGTCATATGAAACCTTTCTTTCTGCTGTTTATTTTGGAGATTCTCAGTTTGAAGGAGATAAAATATTTTCCATATTCTTTTTCAGCACAAAAAGACATATTTGAAGGCTGACACACCAATCGAGGGCCCAGTGAAGGTGTTAAGCTTACATAAAAGTTCAAGTGGAAGTGAAGATTGGGTCAGACAACTGTCAACAGCCGGAAAAGCTTTCAAGCAAAAACCCTTAGAGAAGTAATAGTAGTAGTGTTTGAATCTGAATGAACCAGTGTACTGGACAGAGTAGTCTGGAAAAAACAAGTGCTTTGTTTGCTCCAACACCCATAAGTGCACTTTCCTCATGGCAGTTATGCCAAAAGTGCCCTTGTACAATTCTCTCCAAACAAGCATATATGAACACTATATTTTTATTAGGAAAGTCTACTGTTAACTATCCAAAGATTAATTCCTTTTCTTAGTTTTTTATTTCTATTTTGTTGTTATGATTCTACAATTTTGTGGGGACAATGATACTCCAGCTGTAGGTGCACATCTATTTGTCTCATTTTTAACTGTATCTACTTATACATGAAAGCAAAGTGAAAAACAAAACAAAAAAAAGGTAGTTTAAGAAACTGATAAAGTTCTGATCTGTATTGGACATAGATGTTTCAAGGACAAAACAGGAGGTGTGCTTTACAACTGGTTTTGCAGCAATATGGTCAACTTCAAAACTCCAACAGGAAGAAGAAACAGTAGCAGTGATCCTAATGTTTTTACTGTGGAACCATATTACAGAACATTCAGCTGGACAAAATCAGTGCATGTCTGGCTATTTACAGAGGTACAGTCAGAAAAGAAAGTAGTCTGGTTGATCAGGCACAGGTGTGTCCCCAGCAGGGGAGGGAAAAAGAAACATCTTTCCTAGAAAGATGAAGCTTCCAATGGCAGAAGCTGAGTCAAGAGATGTAGTATGTTAAAAACGAATAAATAAAGACAAAAGGAATAATCTGGAAAGGAGACAGCTGAAAGAATGAAAAAAGAAAATGCAAAACATACAGAGAGAGAGAGAGAAAGAGAAATAGAGAGAAATCCAAGGAATGAGGGGGAAGAAAGAAGAACATTTAAATACTTATTTGGATCAGTTCAAAGCCATTTCTTTCTGTAACATTTTCTCATCATTTTCAACAGGAATTGTCTCAGAGGTATGTATTTTTCTTAGGCATGCAACTGTGTGCAACAAAAGGAAAAAAATACAGGATCCGGTTGTTTCAAAATAAACAGGAATTATGGGCTACAATTCTGAAGGAAAAGAATTCTGCCCACATAATCAATAAAATGACTTGGAGCATATTCTAGGTATATGTGTGTTTCATGTAGGTTTTGTTGGAAAGAGTGGGCAGATGCGGTGGATACATATCTCACTGCTCTGCTAGTGGCTTTTATTTTTTGGAATACAAGTTCATCTAGGAGAAGTTGTACAATCTGGTAGAGAAGCAAGAAATAGCAGACAATTCTAGTACAATTTCATCAGATACCTACAACATAAAGAGTTGATGTAGAGTTTTCAATTGGCAGTGTGATGAGAAAGGGCATGAACCAAACCTCCATGCTGGACTTCTGGAGGGCAGACTTCAGACTATTTAAAAAATTAATTGGGAGGGTACCATGGGAAACAGCCCTTAATGGCAGGGGGGTCCAGGAAAGCTGGACATACTT
>WEKX01007319.1:30222-41343 GCA_013390025.1 Pitta sordida
GCTGCTTGAGAGGGTCCAAAGAAGAGTGACAAGGATGGTGAAAGGACTGGAGGACAAGCCCTATGGGGAGCAGCTACAGGAGCTGGGGTTGTTCAGCCTGGAGAAGAGGAGACTTAGAGGTGACCTCATTGCTGTTTACAACTACCTGAGGGAAGGTTGCCACCAGGTGGATGTAAATCTCTTCTGTCAGGCTGATGACACCAGAACAAGAGGACATGGCCTCAAACTACTCCAGGGGAAGTTTAGGCTGGATATTAGGAAGAGCTTTTTCACAGAGAGAGTGATCTCTCATTGGAATGCCCAGGGAGGTGGTGGAGTCTCCATCCCTGGAGGTGTTTAAGAGAAGACTCGATGAGGAGCTCAGTGACATGGTCTAGATGGTGGGAGGCTTGGATGAATGAAGCGTGGTGCTCGTGGTTCGACGCTTGTAGGCCTGATCCCTGGGTGGGCGTTTGCTTGGGAGTTGGACTAGATGATCCCATGGGTCCCTTCCAACTCAGAATAACCTGTGAACCTGTATGTTGGAGATGGAAATGTATGCTATAAGTGTTATGAACTGAAGAAAGGCTTGGAAGCCAACTCCCCTTCAGGGCTTAAGCACACAAAATCCATAGTTCCATCATCTTAGTGACGGGTAGTTTTGTAATTTATTTCCACTCAAAGAAGAAAACAAACTCCAACACTCCCTAATCTCAGGCAAGAAAGTTTCAATTTCCACCTTCCTTCAAGGTCAAACCAAATAAACAACACAAAGGGCCAAATTACCTTTTCTGAGAAGTTTAAAGAGACTAATTATATTGGCTCACCAAAGTCCACAACTGCAGAGAACCTAACTCAGGAGCTGATGTAGCTTGTAGAAGCAGTGGCAGAGTGAAACTTCCGATAACCTGTCCTGAGACTACTTCTCCCCATGTTCCCCTCCCTGAGAAACAGGTCACAACTCTCTTCCTTCTTCCTGCCTTCTTCCTTTTGGTGCAACATGCTGGGGGAGAAGGTGTATAGGAGAGAAACAGGGGAAAGAGCAGACTTCATAGGAGACATCCAATCTGAAAATTGCCAGGGTGCCTAATAACTTGCTGAACAAATTAATCAAAAAAGAGGATGGGAAGAACACAAGCAGTCTAGAAGAAAAAGGTCTTTAACAAGTCACTGCAAAACACTTTCTCAAGACAACAGTCTATTTTGCCCTCAGAAGAGCTACAGCACAAAGCCTGACAATTTCTGGGAAGAGCATTGATCAGTCTGAGCTCCTGCACTGAGTGCCATTGTACTTGCTGTATATTACAGGAAGTAATTCAGCAGATAACACCTGCAATCAGATGAATTTTGAGGTAAAAATTATGCCAGTATATACCAAATATATTTTATGGCTAGATATTACATGATAACTACTTTAAGTTAGCAAAAGTTTATCTGTTATTCTAGTGTCCCAGCTAGGATAGCCACAGGTATTGCCATAATGCTAAATGAAAAAAAACCCATACAAACCACCACCACCCATTTCTTGCCAAAACATGGATATACACCAAAATTTGAAAAAAGTCAAAATACACAGTTCTTGTTTCCAATATTGCTGGATAATGAGAAGAAGATAACAGACATATGTTACGTGAAAACAACAAGAAAGAAAATTCGTAGTTTGCCTAAATGAAACTCTCTGATAATTTTCATTACTCACAGCTTGTTCTTTCAGAAGGTGATACCACTTACTGCTATGAATTACCCCTGAAGCTGCTTGGGGATCGCCTGATAAATGGTGATCCCTACATACCCAACAGCTTTCCTCTGCAAACTCACAGAGAAGGAGATCAAACAGAGGGACTGCAGCTGTCAGCTGTACCAGCCAAAACACAGAAAATAGGTCACGTAACGAGATACAACCATTCTGTATTTGGAAAGACCTTAGAGCCATTGCCTTCACAGAAGCCACTCATTCTAGTGTTATAAAGTCAATTATTTTCACACAAATTTCAGATAAGTCCACAAGGAATCAACACAATACTGGTTTTCACAGAACCTATAATCTATATTTGATGATCCACGTGGTTTTCATTTACTGTGGTTTTGAGTTTTTGAGATCTTTTTAATAAATTATTTAGTCTGCTTGCCAGTTTCCTAATGCTTTTTCCTTTTAAAACATTACAATATTTGATAAACAACCTGTCATTGGAGTAGTCCAAGTAGTGACTGATTTGACAACATGTCACCTTCAGGTTTTTGCCTTCTGTAACTGTATTTCATCGGAACCCTAAAGCAGTACAGTAATACCTTGCTGCATTACGACTTCTCCATTGCGACCTCGCTAATTTGGGAGAAATTTTTCTCGCATACCAGCCTCAGTGATTGTATTTCGTTTGCTGTGGCTGGTTTATTTTTGGTAGCGGGGGGGCTATGGGGGAGGGTTTTCTTCGAGAAGTTGCTGGAAGCCTCCCTCATAGCTGGCAGAGGTAATGCCAGCCAGCTCCTGGATGGACCCGCCACTGGCCAAGGTCAGGCCAATCAGAAGAGATAGAGATGCCTCTCTGATAACATATTTAAGAAGAATAAAAAAGAGTTAGAGCAGTAAGAAGAAGACAGGTGCCAGAGAAGAGCCGTGAGAAGTTGTAACAGCAAATGCAGGCACCAAGGCCAGGGCCAAAGGAGGGAGAGGAGGTGTTCCAGGTGTCTCCCTGCAGTCTGGGGTGATGACCATGGTGAAGCAGGCTGTTCCCCTGCAGCCCATGGAATGGAGAGAACACAGGGATGCAGAGACCCACCTTGTAACCTGTGGAGGAGCCCACGCTAGAGCAGGTGGATGCTGGAGGGAGGCTGCGGCCCGTTGGAGCCCACATTGGAGCAGAGTCCCAAGAGAGACGTGTGGCCTGTGGAGAGGAGAGTCCACGTGGGAGTAGAACTCTATCTGATAGGGTCTGTGTGCTTTGGGATGGGACCACACTATAGCAGCCAGTGCTCAAAGGACTGCACCCTGTGGAGTGACCCACGGGCAGCAGTGTTTGGAAGAGCTGCTGCCCCTGGGATTGGACTCACACTGGAGAGGGTCATGAAAGACTTTCTCCCATGGGAGGGACCCCATGGAAAGCAGGGGAATGGCCTCTCTCCCTGAGCAGCAGCAGAGAAACACCAACTGCCAGGTTTTTCCCTACTCTTGTCCCCACCTGCCACCTGGAGGAAAGGGGGAATGTGGTATCTGTTGTAAGAGACGGGGGGGTGGGGTAGAAGGTTGCCTTTAAGATGATACTTCTCACATTAAGCTCTGATCTTGTTAGAAATAAATCCTTTACATTCCCACTTTGGAGTTTGTTTTGCCTGTGATTCACGAAGCTTCCTGACTGATGCATGCCTCTGCTTCGCCAAGGGGCAGTGCTGGCACTCCCTGTGGGGCGGGACTGGCCAGGGACTGACCCCCGCTGGGCGTGTTACTGTTTCCATGGCTACAGGTGGGTAAGGCAATGCAGTCTGTGCTTGGGGACTGTGTGCATGGCACACCTGGTGATGATGTAGCCCCAGGGAAAGTGGGGTGGGCTGCCTGTGGCAGCGACAGGGCCAGTGCTGTGTGCTGGGACTGGGCAGCGCCGGAATGTGCCCAAACCACTGCTGCAGCCAGGAGGAGGCTTCTGTTCCCCCATGCCCTCCCCCTGCTGCAGTGCACTGATGGCTCCATACAGCCAGTGCTGCATCTCTCGGCGGATGTTAAAGGGAAAGAAACTCTGACACTGATGCCACCCTCCACCATAAGGGGCCCCTGGGTGTTGCAGTGTTGCAAAGTTAAAGTTTCCCAGGCTCCATGAGTGCCGATCAAAGCCCGGGGACACCCCTTCCCCCCTGCGGCCCTGCAGCTTCCCCCCACAGAGGCAGTGCAAGCATATGCGGTGGCAGCAGCTTGGCAGCAGCTGCAGAAACAGTGGCTTGGCTGAAGAGAAGCTGAGGGATTCTCCAGTGGTCACCCCAGGCAGAGGGCTCAGAAACGCTTCCCTTTGTTCCTTTGTGCTGGGAGAGCCCATGGGGAGGAGCGGAAAACTCTCTCCAGCGCTCCTGATTGGTTGGGGGTGGAGCAATGGGCGTGGCCTCTATGCATATTAAGAACCTTCACGTGTTTGTGAATTTGACAGTTTGCAAGACCTTGCAGAGACCTGTTCCTCACGAAGGGTGAGGTATTATTGTACTTTTTCACCTGTACTGCCTCAAGTGAATATTTCTTTTCTTTGAAGAGAAGCAATAGTATTAAAAAAAAAAAAAAAAAGAGGAAAAGGGGGGAAAAAAAGAAAAGAACCCCTCACCCCTCCCAGACTAATCGTCAATATCTTATTGCAGAAATTAGTGGTAAAATGAATACTGCGTGTATTCAGAAAAGGCAGAGTTCAGACAAAAAGAACACGCTAGTAGATGTGCACAATAGCTTGGAGAGTCAGGGCATTAATCAGCAGTATTAAAAAAAAAAGAAAAAAGAGATCAAAAATCTGTGATGCATTATGAGGAGCTGTTTCATGAAACACAGAAGACAAAATGACATTCTGTACTCTGGTTAAGGACAGGAAATTCTAGCAATATTTTCACCCTACTCTTTTTCAAACATTAAACATTAGATACATTAAATTTCACAGATTGTACTGACCATGTTAATGATGTATTTCATTACACAATGATTTTTTCCCTAGTCTTCAGGACAAATATTTTGGGAACAGTGAATACTTTCTTTTTCAAACATAAGTAAAAAATTACATTGAAATTCACCTGTGTGTGGGACAGCCATTTAACTTCAATTTGCTCTTAAAAGAAGACCTAACTGATAGACAGTTTCACTGGTCTTATTAGTTCCTGTGTTCCCTCAACATGTTTCAGAAAGCATTAAATGATGTTATTGTGTAACTATGATACCAGTAATAAATCTAAGATAATAGAGAAATATTACAGATATTTAAAAAAGATGCAAAATACCAGTGTAGACAGTACTGCATTCAAAGACATACTTCTGTCATTTTCTCAAGCATTAAATGAAGTGAGCAATAGTTTCTGTTTTATTTATTATCAATTTACCTTCTTCAGCTCCCCATTCCCTTGAGAAACTGCTTGTAGGCTTCATTACTTCATTTCTTCTGCTTCTCTGCCTTTGGTTCCATGGCAACCAAGGTAAAATTAGTAGCAGAAAGGAAATCCCAAGCAGCCCTGAGGTAGAGTCTTTAGAAGTTCACCTTTTTATTTTACAGAATCAAAGAATCACACAATGAGGTAGGTAGTGATCTCCTGAAGCCATCTTGCCCAACTCATTTGCTCAAGCAGGGCCAGCCAGGACAATATCCAGGCAGCTTTTGAATATCTTCAAGGTTGGAGACTCCTCCATGTCTCTGAGTAACCTGTGCCTGTGCTCAGTCACCCTCAAAGGGAAAATGTGTTTCCTCATGTTCAAGTAGAACCTCCTTTGTTTCATGTTGTTTCAATTGCCTCTGATGCTGTAACTGAGTGCCCACAGTCCCAGCTTTCTCAGTCTTTTCTCATACGAGAAATGTTCCTGTGATGTTTCACTGGACTCTTATCATATGTTCATGTCTCTCCTGTACTGGGGAGACTGGAACTGGACACAGTATTACAGATGTAGTATTACAACAGTATTACAACCACCTGCGGGGAGGTTGCCCGGTTGGGTGGGGGTGGGTTGTCAGGCGGGTGTGGACCTCTTCTTTCAGGCTGACGACACCAGAACGAGAGGGCACGGCCTCAAGCTATGCCAGGGGAGGTTTAATCTTAATGTTAGGAAGCGGTTTTTCACAGAGAGAGTGATTGCACATTGGAATGGACTCCCCAGGGAGGTGGTGGAGTCACAGTCCCTGGAGGTGTTTAAGAGAAGACTCGATGAGGAGCTCAGTGACATGGTCTAGCTGGGGGGTGTAGGGCTGGATGATCCTGGGTCCCTTCTGGCTTGGAGTGGCCTGCTAGACTGTGAGGGAACTAGGTTTGTGTTTACCGCTCTGAGATGTGCTTTCGGTTCTGTACGGGTGTTAGGTGGTGAGTTGGACTAGATGATCCTTGTGGGTCCCTTCCAACTCATAATATTCTGTGATTCTGTGATTCTGTGGTATCACCAGTGCTGAGTAGAGGGGAAGAATAACCTCTTCACCTGCTGTCAACACTTCACCTAATGCAGGCCAGGTTACCACTGGTCACCCTTTATGGCAAGGGCACATTACCGGCTTGTGTTCAATGTGATGTCTACCAGAAGCCCTGGTCCTTTTCTGCCAAGCTACCTGGTCAGCCCCCAGCATGTACGGGTACCTGGGCTGGTTCCTCCTGGGGTGCAGGACTCTGCATTTCCCCTTACTGAGCTGCCTGAGGTTCCTTTCAGTCCATTTGTCCAGACCCTCTGCACGTCAGCACAACACCCTCATGTATCGGCCATTCCTTCCAGTTAGGTATCAGCAGCAGCCTTGCTGAGGGTATGCTACTCACCATCATCCAGTTCATTAATGAAGATGTTGAACAGGACTGGACCCAGTATTGACCCCGGGGTACACCACTACCTACTCACCTGACATTCAGTCAGTTTAAATTCACCTCAATGTCTGCTCATCCAGCTCCTACACTAACACTTTTTCCATGAAGACATGGCAGATAATGTCAAAAGCCTTACTAAAGTCAAGGCACTGCTCTCCCCTCATTTACCAGGCCAGACCTTTCATCATAGAAGTTTATCCTCTTTACTTGAGAGGAGGATGTTAAACTCAATCTGTGGTTTGATGAGATAGCTAGTTGTCTATCAGGATTTATATGCAGTGAAAATTGCTAATATATCTGTGTGTAACAGCCAGTGCTGGAAGAGCCACCAGAATCAGCCAGGTAGCAGCAGCTACATTGATGAAAGCACTTGGCCAGCACTCATTTGAAAAACAATAAAACTAAAGAAGCGAAGCTGGAAGAAATAGAATTATCATCATTTAAACAGGTTAGGATGGAAAATACCATTTAATCAACAAATATCTGTATGTAGTTAGTCTTATTTGAACTTCTCTGTGGTTACGAAGCTACTGAGAAAAGCTCTGTTGTTGCCATGACTGCACTGCCATATGATGAGACAAGATGAAAACTTTTAAGCACATAGTTGCAGGAAACAGTCAGAAATGTCTGTCCTTTCCATTATCAGGCCATGAGCTAATTAGCTGGAATAAGTACGAAAACTTCCCTCATGGCATATTAATTCACAATGCATATTCATGGGGGTTCCAATTCATCCTCTCAAGCATCCTGGACTGCCTACTGAGAGGCAGCATGGTTTGCCCTCCAGTACTGCCCTGCAGAAAAGTAGGTATAACACCACTTACTGTGTTTTGAAGTCTAATTAGCTGTTTGCAAAAAGAACCGAGGTTGGCAGATGAAAAGTGCTTCAGAAATGCAAAATATTATTACTATTAATAATAATAACAAAAAAGCAGCATATACACTAAATAATTATCATGGTAAAACAGCACTGATAATTTATAAGTTTCCCAAACAGTATGAAATGAAAGTTAAAGGGAAGTTGAGAAAATACCTTCTTTTCCTTCAGCAAAATAACTTGAATATCATTGTCCTTTGTTTTTAATAGATACTCCTAATAATACAACTAGTATTAAATGTGCAGAAGGTGACTTTTCTGAATAGAGAAAATAATACAGTTAATATTTTAAAGACAAGTTCATATTAGGTTAACAAGTAATGACTGATAATCAGGAGATTTTCCCAGATTTTCAAGCACTGAATTGGCTGGTCTCTTGAAAAACATGACCTATTTTTAAACACTGATCTTCAAAATGCTCTACTTACAGTCTTATGTTCAAAGTATTAGGCTGCAAGGTTTGGAACAATCTAAATAATTGATGATCTCCTAATCAAAAGGGACATACATCAAAGAGAAAAAGCTACAGTTCTGTTCATTGAAAGAGTTAGGCAAACACGGAAAAAGGAGTATCATGACTGAAAATATGGGCAAAAAAGAAACAAAATTACTATTGAACAATTTTTTATAGACCACTCCTATCATAACTCCCACAAATTGTTTATGATAACTAATTTCATTGTCAGCATCAAGTAAAAACTGAATCCCAAAGCAAACTAAATTTTCATAAGTCATAGATTGTAACCCTTTGTACACAAACTGGTAATAGACCCTAATCTAAGAATGAATATGTTTTTGCAACATACAACTAGATAGCTTGGAAATTTGTAGCTTTCCTGCATAATAAACATCACTGGCTTAATTTATAGAAGTTAAAAGTATTTCAGGTAAGCTGATTAAAAAAAAAAAAAGCAGAAATAGAAAGAGGTTTTACATTAATAACTGTACTCCAGCAGGAGTTCTGATGTGAATTAAATGCATATAAGTTAGGTCAAAATCAATTTAAAGATGTCACAAAATATGCTGCCTTAGAATTCACCTTTACTTAAATCCTCTCAGCTTCATATAAAAATCAGATCTAGGGAAACAGACATATCGTAAATCTTTCAGTACCAATGGAAGTAAATTTCCATGGATTCTAATTCTATACAAAAGGAAAACTGTATTTCGTTCACACAGGTGAAACATAGGGTCTGAGACACCTGGTCTCATGATGGTCATGGTCTCTGATGTCCCTGTCCATGGCAAGGCATTTGGAACTAGATGATCTTTAGGGTCCCTTCCAACCCAAACTATTTTATGATTTTATGATTTCTAACACAGAAGACTATTGACATCACTTCACCATGCAATTTCCTGAGTAGATCTTTAAGGGCAAGAGTCTTCTTTGTAATTTGTACAGTCATACCTCCGTATTCACAGATTACGGATCTCCCGCGGGTCCCACAGAACCTTTAATCTGTGAATACGGGTCGGACATTAACACGGCAAGTTATTGCCAGAAATATGGCAACTTCGGAACACTGGAACATCCCGGGCTCCTTACAGCAGTGAGGAGCATGGGAGTCAGGATTTTTTCCTTTTAGCTGCAGCAGCAAGCACTGGCAGGAGTGCTCTGCCTGAGGTTATGAATATGTGCATAAGCACATATGTGCTGGCAAGTCCAGGCTGGCTGCCATGGCAGATCAGCCAGAACTTCCCCACATAGGTCTCTGTGTTACAGTTAAAGACTTCCTGACTCCTGGCAGGGCCAGGTGGGGCCAGGGCTGTCTGCGGCGGCAGTGCATGACCACGCCGCTCCATGGATAACTAAGTACTTGTAAGAGTTGGTCAGAAGAAGAGTATTGTCTCAACGTCGTCATCAGGGACTTGGACAATGCAAGATACCCTGAAAACTTAGGGTAAGATCTTGACAAGAACTTGCAGCAGCCTACCTGCCTGAGATGTAGCAGCTGCCAGGTGCTGCTCCCTGGACTAGGACAGGAATGTGGTTCCTAAGGAAACCAAGGTGCAGATACCCCAGAACAATGAACGGTATCAAGTGTGCTGCACTCTTCTCTGATAAGGGGGGATGAACCATGCTGTGCCTATTCTCCAGAATCAAGGAACTATACAAACTGCTGTCCAGGAAGATGGATTTGTTCATGGCAACACAAAAACACACACCCTGGCAAAATGCCACTCGGTTCTGACCCTGACCATGCCTTGAACACTTCTCCTTGGACATGCGTGGCAGAGAAAGGCAGAGATTGGCAAAGATCCATGGGACAGTGGAGGGGGCGAGGTGTGATAGCTAGTATAAGAGATGGTCCCTCAGCAACAGAACTTTGGAAACTTCTCCCACCCTGCATAACGACTGTCTATAGGGACGCCTTGAGAACTCGTTCATCTGGTGGTAGCTATACCCTTTTCTTTTATTTTCTCTCCTCTCTCTTCTCTTTACTTTCACTCTTTCATCTATCATGTTGCGGCTTTAAAGGCACTTAATAAAAGTTCCACTGTTTGATCAAAGCAAAAGCCTCTCATAAAATTTTGTTTTGCATTCTGAGATTCTGCAAATGAACCATCAGGCATCGAGCCTAGCTGACTGGACCATAACAGTACTGGGAGAAAAATTTCTGTGAATATGAGAACATGCGAATATGACAGCACGAACAACTGAGGTATTTCTGTACTTACAAACTGCAGTGAAATAGTTCTAAATTGTTCTAAAACAAACTCCAAGCCCCCAAATTTTAATGGTTATACTTCATTAAACTTAAAAAAAGTCTATTCCATTACTACTTTACAGTGTGTGTTTCAGACAAAAAAGAATTACGTATCTTGGATTTTTCTTTAAGGATGTATCTTAGTTGTGTCCAGGCACAGGCATTTTCACTGGTAGCAATGTATTTTAGCCTTGTTTGCCTTGTTTTCTATGCTGGCTTCCGGGACTCCGATTCAAAAGAATATTCTTCTGCCCCTCTTACCCTTTTTCTTTAAACCATCCTCACCTTCACTACTGTTTCTCATAGTTTTTTGTCATGTAAGAGCAACAGAAAAAGGGCTTCTTTTTTCTATATCACTATTGCATATAGGCAGCCTTATAATTAAAAACATAATAAAAGAATACAAATTATAATAATAGCAAATTATTTTAAAAATAAATATATGTAGGTTTCAATCTGCTTTATGGGGTAATTCTACCATTATAAAAGTAACTATTTTTTTTGGTCCTTTTTAGAGCTTCTATGCAGAGCTTCAATAAGGCAGTATTCTCAGTGAACTGAATATAGTGCAAACATGATAGAGAGTCTATGAGGCAGGCTACATCTTGACTACTATGTCCAATTCTGGGCTCTCCAGTCTAAGAAAGATGTTGAATCGCTTGAAAGGGTCGAGAGAAGGGCGACAAGGATGGTGAAGGGTCTGGAGAACAAGCCTTATGGGGAGCGACTGTGGGAGCTGTGACTGTTCATCCTGGAGAAGAGGAGGCTCAGAGGTGATCTCATTGCTATTTACAACTACCTGAAGGGAGGTTGCAGTCAGGTGGGTGTAAATCTCTTTTCTCAGGCTGCCAGCACCAGAACAAGAGGACATGGTCTTAAGCTGTGCCAGGGGAGGTTTTGGCGGGATATTAGGAGGAGTTTTTTTCACAGAGAGATAGATCCCTCAGTGGAATGGTTCACCCAGGTTCACAGGTTATTCCGAGTTGGAAGGGACCCACAGGATCATCTAAGTCCAAGTCCCAAGAGAATGCCCACCCAGGGATCAGACCC
>WEKX01007366.1:1169-11881 GCA_013390025.1 Pitta sordida
CCAACCCTGGATGTGTTCAAGGGTAGGCTGGACAAGGTACTGAGTGATATGATCTAGATGTAGAGGATAGGTTAGTTGGATTATAGGTTGGACTAGGTGATCTTCAAGGTCTTTTCCAGCCTTATCTGTACTGTTATACTGTGATACTGTGATAAATTCACTTGGCATGTCAGAATGGGATTGTAGGTAGGGATCTGAGATTATTTACTGGGACTTTTTAATGATAAAAATAGAAATTAAAAAATTAAATTTGAAGATAAAAAAAATCATATGTTTGATAGACTGAAAGTACCTAGTAGAACATATTCTTTTGTCAGAAATATTACTTATACATACTCAGAAGTTAATAATGTAGGCACATTATTAAGCAATTAAAGTTGTGTTATGCTTCTCATTTAATACAATTATGTCTGCTGAGCGGTATATTGTGGTGATAACTGTATGTAACAGATAGTCTGAACATGTAATGTTGATAAAATTCCACAGTTTTTTGACTAGTTTCAGATATACTGGATGAAGCTAAGATATGAAAGTATGTAATAAACCCTGTTCATTAAATACAAATTATTTTTTTCATTAAAGCCTTTAACTTAGGTAATACACTTATCAAAGGTATATACTATTAGGCACAATTTAATGAGGCAAGTTGTTCTACATTTGAAAATATATTATGTGATCATTTGCATAAAAAAGAAAAGAATAATTCTGGACACAAACTTTTCAGCTCATGAAAAGATGGATTTACAGAAATGCTGAAGTTGTTGACCTACCTGTATTCAAATTCTCCAGTGATTTCAATGGATCTTGTAAAAAAAACATACCAGTCACATAAAATGACAAAACAGCTGAGGGATAAGATCATGTAGTCAAGCACCTCTGTATGTCATGTTCCAGTGCCAACTACTCATGTGAAATGACAGAAGAGCACTCCAACATTTACCTTGAAATTTCTTATTTTTGATGATGTATTTAAGTTCTACTGCTGGATGCTTCTGACCCAAATTCATGTGGCTCTCAATGCCTTGAATATGTCTCAGTTTCAAAATCTGGCTGAAGGTGCAGAAAACATGTATTTTACAAATCGATGCTCTCACCAATGCTTTAAATCTCTCTTGTGGAGGACCCCAAGGAAAATTCTTGTGGACAGAAACAACACCTATAATATCCTGTTCCTGTAATAATCCTGTTCCTCCTCTACTGATTCTTGCATTCATGAAACCAGTCACTTTTATTAGTTTTTTTCGTTTTAAAACCTCTGCAATAAATGGATTAGCACTGTATTATTTCTAAATATGCAGAGGGATGACTGATATGCTCACCAGCAAAGTCCAGGTGTTACTGTTTGGTAGGAAAGGATAACACATTCAAAGAAAAGGAGCACCATTCTACCGCTTTCTAAAATTCATTTCTAAGGCTGAAAGCTCTCTTTCTAGTAAACAAGCACCCCTTGGCTTTTCAGAAGGAACTTGCCTCAGGCACAACAAAAGAATAGCTCAATACTGTGCCTGAAATAAAATCTTTTGAACACTCCTCTTGAAATGGAGATTAAGATGGATCATTTTCTCGGAGAAAAAGGAGGCAGCAGATTGACTCAAAGTTCCCCTATTCTTATGAATATTATTGTTTATAATTTAATGCTTTGAAATGCAGCACTGTTAAAATTGAAATTTGTGGTTAATACTATATTAAAGAGATAAAGTAAGCCCCAAAATAATAGCAGAGTCACTTCACCTTATGAAGCCCTGCATTGTTAGATTAGAAGCCTTACAGGGCAATGCCTGGAATAAAGAAGGAAAAACGCATAGGTAATATAGTCTTAAAAATAGCATTTTAAATAAAAATAAAAGAAACTTTGATATATATATATGAAGTGGCTCATTCATGTCCTTTAATTGAATGACTGAAATATATAAAACATAGTGAAATTTTTAATCTAGTAAGAACAAAAATACATTTTGTGACATAACTCCTTTTCTTAAGCTTAAGAAACAATAAAGCTGACTTAAATGAACACTCTCTCAAAGGTTAAATAAATTGTAATGCCACAGAACTACTGGTGTTTGGAACATTTAAAGGTCAGTTCCATGTTTTGGGTTTTTTCATGAAGTTAGAGCTTATTTTATTATTTACAAATATGACATTTCCCTTAGCTGAGAAAGTTTTGAAAGGTCCATCTTTATATGGTAACACTGTTGGAAGGCTTCTGCTAGATGAAACAGTGAGGCTGGTCATCAATCTATAGCATCAGCACAAACTTACACATAGACACAGCAGAGCACCACAACCAGAAATAAAATTTTAATCTCTGTGAAGGTGTGCCAAAAAGCATAATGCCATGGATAACACACATCTGAATCTCAGACTATAAATCTTCAGAGAATTTGGATATATATGAATATTCAGCTTGATAGATGGTTCTATAAACACATTTAGAGAATGTAAAAAGCTTATAAAATAAGATAAATTTTATATAAATATAAGCAAACCCATACCCCCTGCAAACTTGCACCATTTTCACTTTTAAGATGAAATTTATTAGAAAGTGAGAGGACAAAAACTGATGAAATAGGAGAGAGAACCAAACCACAGGGTTTTTTTACTAGATTTCTCAGCTGATCCTTTCTCTTTCAGCATCCATTAAAGGTACTTATCACTGTTCAATTTTCAGGCTTTTTTTTTCCTTCAAATTTCAAACTAATCCATTCTCATGTGCACTTACCGCGGTTTTTCAAGAATCTGTTGCAGTTCCAGTTCTTGATTTTTTTTTTCTTTTTCTTTTTATTTTTTTGTAGATTCAGAGTCAAATTCAGTAGCTGTTGTAGTTTAGGAACAGTGTTCCCCAATTTAGTGTTCCAAGTGGAACATCCCAGACCATGTGCTGCTCGCTCATCCCACACCACCCCTTACAACAACAATACTAACAATAGAGTGTATGAGGGAGATGAATGATTCACACACCAGTGCTCCCCACCTGGAATCCAGTGCCACCCGACCACACATTCCTGCAAACTGGAAAGAACACACATCCTCCTCTGTCCTCCTGTACATGGTGTGAAGTGTTATCAAATAACCCCAAGGTCCTGGCTGTGCTCCTCCTAGCTGCTGCAAAAATTAGTCCTGACCTGGCCAAGACCTGAACAGTAGTGAAATCAGTTCTTTTATGTTCCCCTAAAACCAGATATCTAAATGTCAAAAGGGAAACAAAAAACTTACTCCATAGGGTTCAATGAAACTTTGCAAACTTAGTCACAGATCCCAGCACATAATAAAAAACAGACAATTGCACACAGAATTCTAGAGATTACAAAATCAAAATATTAAAGAAAAATGGACAATCAACAGAGTTCTTGGACTGATATCCAGTTAATATATGTAGGGCAGTAGGACATTCAACAAATGCATTTATCAAGGTCCATAGCCACACTCTTGATATGCATGGCTTTTCCATATTGGTCTTCCAACTGCTTACGTTTTCCTTTCTCAATAATGTTGTCAGAGCTTAAGCATTCATGTAGAAGTGGAGCCAAGCAGATTATAGTTCAGGTCTTTATGGTCTGTGAAAAAGCTTGGAAGCAGCAAAGCTTTAGCTTGCCTCATCATCTCTGGGATTCATGTTAGCTGTCAAGTGTCATTTCTACTTGTTTTGCTGTTTGCACAGCAAATTTACCTATTTCACTTAGAATTTGAACAAATTGAAGGGTACTTATGCAGTGAGGTATTGACATGGGCTGGGAAGTGACAATTAGGAGCAATGCCTTGAAGCAGAATCTGACATTTACCTCATCTCACCTGACCAATACATATATGCTGATTGAGGACTTTTCAGTGCTACTCTGCTGAGAGCCAAACGGGTCAACAGGGGAACAGGCAAAAGATTTTTACACAGGGAGTTGCCAGATTAATTTGGGACTCATAGCTCAAAGGCGGTTGTCTATTAAAATGTAACATCCTCTGTTGAAAGTAAATCAATTACTTGCTACTGATATAGGTGCTTCTCTGCTTTAAGCAAAACCGATGCAGCTAGAACTGAAAGCAGGGCTTATATTCAGCATCACAAATAAATTGACTATTTCTGATGAGGAAAACCCAGGTCTAGGTTGAAATACAAGGACTCAAAGCTTAAGAAACTAGTCATGGAACTTGAACATCCCCCAGTTAGTAGATATTCGATGTTTTGAAATCTCATGGCTGCCAATACAGAAATAAAATGGCCTGAGGAACACATAAAAAGTTTGGATTCTCCAGACCAAGATCTGGAATACAGATTATCTCCAGAATACACTCAACACACAAACTGGACAAGGGTCTTCACAAAATCAAACTGCAGCTGCTTTGTTTTGCAATGAATCCCAAAGTGCTAATTGCCAGTGGCCAATTTTGTAAAGGATCTTAATGGTTAGACAAGAAGATATGTCATTGGTTAAATGTCCAGGAAGATCTAATGCCTCTCTCAGTCTTTCCTCTCACCATTTAGCCACACCTTTTATTTACCAGACTCAATCCATCCTAGGTCTCCACAGAAGTGTTAGAAACCCTCTTACTGAAGTTGTGTCAAAATGAAACAAAGAAATAAAAATTACTCGGCTGGAAATAGAGGGAGCAAAATAATGGGTTTGACTCTGTAGTAGAGTAATTATAACCTTCAC
Source organism: Pitta sordida (assembly GCA_013390025.1). NCBI lineage: Eukaryota > Metazoa > Chordata > Aves > Passeriformes > Pittidae > Pitta > Pitta sordida. Next base: position 5,816 of record WEKX01007366.1, read on the forward strand.
CAGGAGCTGGAGGATTCTGAGTTACAATTCCTTCTTCTAGGATGATCTATTCAATTATTTTTACCCAGCACTTGAAATAAGAAATGTTTAAATAGAACTGAGAGGTAAATATGGAAATTGATTCTGTTTATATCATCAGGGAATTTTACTTTAACTGCAGGTTATTGTACTTAATTTTTATTATCTCATTATTTGATAATATAGAGATGATTTTAAGACATTTTAGAATAAACACTGAGAGGGTGCAGAGAAGGGCAACGAAGATGGTGAAGGGACTGGAGGGCANATTTTTGACAAAGAGTAACTACTCTCTATTCCATTAGCAAACTGCTGGTTTTTTATGGACTACTAAAGACTTGTATAACCACAGATTACAAAATGAAGTAAAAAAATAGCATACATTTTCATACAGAAAAAAAATCAGGTTTTTAATGTGTACGCTTTCTATATACATGAAAACAGGTGAGATCTGAGGTGCTGAGCCTGTCAGCCAGGCGTTGCTAATGATTTGTGTCTTTCACCTGTTCTCTTCCCTCAGATCACCTGTCCAGGTTTCCACACACTGCTAATGGTATAAGAACACTTTTCTTTCTGTGATACAAAACTTCCTTTGCAGTTGGAATTTTGGCACTTAATGACCTTCCACAAATCAAACAATATAAATTGGGTTTTTGTTAGAAAAATTGTGATGTTGACCTTTTTGTTGTTAAGATATTAAATCATTGAAACACTGAAATCCCTAAAATCTGACTCTTGAGAGAGCCTATGTTCTTCAATATTATTTTTATCTAGCTATTGCAATAGTTTTGAAAATAAAATATTAAATTTTATATACTTTTTTGGCAGCAGCCGCTCAAAATTCATGAATTCTTATTTCAAAATTTAAGAAGATCAACTATCCTCAAAAATTACCTGGGGAAAATTAATGGGGAAATCTTTCTCACACTACACAGATGTTCCACGGAGTGGGTTTGTAAATGCAAGTCAGTTAAATCTACTTAAGAATGTGAATAGCTGGAGGTACTGCCTGTATGTCTGCTGAGAAAATAACTTTTCTGATTCATATGAATTCTGACTTGGAGTTACGTCACGGTATCACAGTATCACAGTATAGATAGGGCTGGAAAGGACCTTGAAGATCATCTAGTCCAACCTATAGTCTAACTAACCTAGCATCAACATCTAGATCATATCGCTCAACACCTCATCCAGCCTTCCCTAAAACCCCTCCAGGGCTGGCGAGTCAACCACATCTGCAGGCAACCCATTCCAAATCCACATCACTCTTTCAGTAAAAAACCTTTTCCTAATATCAAGTCTAAACCTTCCCTGCTGAAGCTTAAGACTATGACCCCTCGTCCTGATATCAGAGACCAGGGAGAAAAGACCAGCCCCCACCTGACTACCACCTCCTTTTAGATAGAGACAGCAATAAGGTCACCCCTGAGCCTTCTCTTTTCTAGGCTAAACAGACCCAGCTCCTTCAGCCTCTCCTCATAAGGCTTATCTTCAAGGCCCTTTACCATCCTAGTTGCCCTTCTCTGAACTCATTCCAGCACCTCAACATCTTTCTTAAACTGAGGGGCCCAGAACTGGGTACAATACTCAAGATGTGGTCTAACCAGTGCTGAGTACAGTGGAAGGATAACCTCTCTTGACCTACAAGCTACTCCATTCTTGATGCAGGCCAGGATGCCATCTGCCCTTTTGGCTGCCTGGGCACACTGCTGGTTCATGCTGAGTTTGCTGTCAACTAATACCCTCAAATCTCTTACCACCTCACCACTCTCTAAGTATTCCATCCCATTCATGATCCATAATTTGCAAGATCCCATACTCGCTATTGGTTTTCCAGCAAGCTGAGTGACCTGGCGTGTTCGCAGAGCCCTACCACGCCCCCAGTCTGGTCGGCCCCGGCCCCGCCACTCGCATCAGCAAGCACAGCCGGCCCAGCCCTGGTCCCCCCCTGCTGCTCGCAGGACCTGGGATTCCCCACTGCTGCGGTGCCAGAACACCCTGCTCCTGTGGCGCCAGGACTTTTCGCTCACACGGTGCGTGGCGCCGGCACCCACCACTCACCACTCGCCCCCTGCCCCAGCACTCCCCTCTCGCCCCAGCGGAGTACAGCCAGACATCTGAAACAAACCCTGCCCTCAGGACCATCTTCCAGACCTTATTAGGGGAGGGGGCGTGGTGTACGTGACTACACAGTGGGTTCGTTATCTCCGCAGATCCCACGTCTCACGCGAGGAGGCCCAGACCCAACAGCCTGCAAGTAACGGGGGATCACTGTACTACATTTCCCTCCACATCAAGTAAGGAGTGGAGTTTGTTATTGACCTTCTTTTTTCCATTGTGATATTTGTAAAAACACTTCTTATTAGCCTTAACAGAAGTGACCAGTCTGAGCTCAAGGTGGGCTTTTTCCTCTCTGATTTTCTTCCTACACGATCTAACAATACCTTGGTACACAGCCTGATTAACCTCACCTTTTTTCCAAAGGTGATACACCCTCTTTTTCTCACTCAGTTCTTGACAAATTTCCTTGCTCATCCAGGCTGGTCTTTTACTCCTATGGCTCATTTTACGACACACAGGGACAGTCTGGTTTTTTGCCTTCAAGAATTCATACTTGAAGTACACCCAGCTCTCTTGGACGCCCTTGTTATAAAGAGCTGCCTCCCAAGGAATTCTCCTAATCAGTTCCTTGAATAAACCAAAGTCTGCCCTAAGGAAATCCAACTTGGATGTTTTGTTGGCCCCCCTCCTTATTCCAGTATTTATTGAAAACTTAATAATTTCATGATCACTGCCTCCCAGACAGTCTCCCACAACCACATCTCCCACCAGGTCCTCCTTATTAGTAAATAGCAGATCAAGAAAAGCCTCACCCCTGGTAGGCTCACCGACCAACTGTGACAAGAAGCAGTCCTCTATACACTCAACAAACCTTCTGGACTGCTTCCTCTCTGCTGTGTTGAGTTCTCAGCAAATATCTGGGAGATTAAAGTCCCCTAGGAGAATTAGGGAGGGCGATCTTGAAATGTCTACCAACTGTTTGTAGAAGATTTCAACATCTTCATAGAGATTGGGTGGTCTGTAGCACACTCCAATCACAGTGTCGATCTTGTTAGTTAACCCTGAGATCTGAACCCATGGACTCTCAACTTTGTCATCCTTTATCTCAGGTTCCATGACATCCAATGCTTCGGCTATGTACAGGGCCAACTCCCCCACCCCTTCTACCTCGCCTTTCTCTCCTAAATAGTGTATACCCTTCCAACTGAACACCCCAGCTATATGACCCATCCTGCCACGTTTCAGTGGTGGCAATTATGTCATATCTTTCCTGGTATACCAAAGTTTCCAACTCATCCTTCTTATTGCCCATACTTCATGCGTTAAAATATACACACTTCAACTGAGTTGGTAGGTTCATCTTCGTAGCAGGTGCACCATCCATTATGCCCTTCTGAGAGGCTTTGGTGCCATCTCCTTCCCCTTCAATCCTAGTTTAAAGTCATCAGAACCTGGTTTATAAAAATAAAATATATGAAGGAATCTGGTAAAACAATGGTGGAATATTTTTTGGCCATGTAATAAATACTAAAAAAGTCACTTCAGTGGTAAGGTGGAGATGGTTTTCTGTTTATTTGTTTATTTAGTTCTATTATTGGAGCAAGAGAAGAGCTGCAGGAGTATGTCTCTCGTTGTATAGTCAAACAAGCACTGCTAACTCCCAAGAGCCCAGGTTTGAGGAGTTCTCTTCAGAAGCAGAGTGTGTATAGGACAGAAAAGAGCAAGGTTGAACCCCTCTGATAATAGCACAGTGTGAATAACCCAACAGCACAAGTAACAAAGGCCAAAAAGGAACTGGGGAATACAGCAATGCATTATTAAGAGCATAAACTCATGGGAGAACACAGCTTTGTTTTGTTTTGTACAGCAGGTTTAATTCTAGTCTTCTCTATTCACAGTCAGATCTGGATCACACAAATTAATGCAACCTCTACTTGGCTATCACCACTAGCTTTATATAACAAAGATGGACAAATTCTCATTTCTTTCAAAAGAAATCCCAGCTGATCCATGATTTCTTTGTTTGCAGGTGCATTTTATCAGAAGTGTAGTTGAGATTTATTTTATTTCTTCAATAGTGATTGGTTTTAGAATAAGTGAAAATGAAGTCCTAAAATGTATTCCTTTTGATTATTTCAGTAATTTTGAGTTTTCTTGTATCACAGAGGCTGAGAGTGCACTTCCTTGTAATGTGCTGCACTAAGAAGACTCAGTCAAACTTTGAATCTACTAAAGTGAGAAGCCAGTTAATTCTTGTTTATTTGGTAATTTCTCTAAAATTCAAATAACATTATTTTCTCTTGTTAACTCATGTTAATGGAAAGCAGAGTTTTTACCAAGTCATCTTATACTGACTCTTCCTCCTTCCAGTTGCAAATGATCATAAAGGGAATGACAAAACAAAACACAAACCTGGTCTTTTCTTCTTTCCTGTAGATTCCGTCAGTCACTTCAAAGATATTTTCTTGTATATCTCTCCCAAGGCTGTCCCATTCTATTTCTACTTATTAAAAAAAAAAAAAAATTCCCCCTTAGTATGTGCTACGAGAGGTAGACTGATGGTGTTAGAGGTCATGAATTTCATATTGAGTTTATGCTCATTCAAGGTTATTTTCTCACTGTTCCTTTACATCCCTAAAGAGCACCTTTGATCATAAAATTCTCTTTGGTCAACTACAGCAAAATCTTCCAAGATGTGTTAAATTGCTCACGTTGTGTAAAATCTTAGCTTTACAGAGAGAGTACCTTTTCTGCTCCTTAATAGTATTAGCACCAGTGAACTCTCTTATTGGTTTATTATTTATTAACAGAACACCCACCTTAATCATTATTATTTCTTCTATTAGACAACAAAGTTCTCTCTGCTCTGCCTTGTACCTGATGTGTTGTTGAGAATTCTGTGCTGCATTTTTATTGAAAACTTCAGACTCCCATGACTGGCTTCACTGACTCACAGTGTGTGTTCTTAGATATTATTAGAAGTTACTAGTTTAGATTCCAACTTCTTCATACACAAAGAAGAGAGTTTTAATCTCAATAACCTTTTAGCACCCAAATGACACCAAAGAAAGAAAAAATCCCATGAAGTACTCTTGTGTTTCTTCACAACAGAAGAATGCAGAAACTAACAAAGAATGTTCCTGCAAAGCTAACTGCTTGGTTAAACCAGCAACTGCAATGCTGGAAGTGATATTTCGCTTAAGTTACTGAACTAGGCTTTCTAGCAGCTCCTCTCTTCAACAAAAAAGCGAGGGCACAAAATAGTTCAGATCAAAACCCCCTCCATTTATGGGATGATCATAGTGAATATTTGAAAAGACTAAGCTTTAGACCTTCAAATTTCTGTATGCAGTGCCTGCAGTCTACATTAAATTGTCAGCATTTTTTATTGGCCTCAGATTGTGGATTTGCTTTCATGGAGTCCTACAAGGTTCTGTGTAAAATATGTTTTTCTGTTTATTGCATTAAAATAAAATTGTATCAAATAATTTCATTCAAATTTGTAATTTCTGTATGAAAAGGAGCTAAATAGAATTAATTACACAGTTCTAACTTTGGTTTTGAGTTCTATGATCATGGGGTGTCCTTCACCAAACCAGGGTTGACAGACCCTGGAGGGCTGTATTTATAAAATAGGGGCAAAAGTGTTTTAGCCCAAGTGCCAGCAAGACTGACTGATAGGGCTTTAAACTAGGTTCGAAGGGGGAAGGGGGTCCGGCAGTCGCTCAAGAGGGCACTGAAACTGGCAAGAATAAACCAAAAACATATTCAGCAGCACAAGTGAAGTGCTGGAGGTTATGGTGTATCAGGAGCAATATGATATAGTTGCCATCAGGGAAATATGGTGGGTGTATTTGGATCTTAGCAAAGCCTTTGACACGGTCTCGCAGAATATTATGAGTTGGAAGGGACCCACAAGGATCATCTAGTCCAATTTTCACAATAAGCTTCAGGAGAAACTCGAAGAGCATGAACTGGATGGAAACA
>WEKX01007373.1:10040-35172 GCA_013390025.1 Pitta sordida
AAATCACCTGAGAGTCTCGTGTAATTCTTGTTAACAGCAGGCATCTGTGAGTGGAAAGAGTGTGTCTGTTTTTCAAGTGGTGTTTGGGACTAACCTGAGACACACACAAGCTGTAAGGTAGGAGCAAGTAGCACATGCAAGGAAACTGATACTCCTCTTCTTCCCAATCTTCAGCTGAAGCCACTGTGGTGCAGCTGGTAAGACACTGACAGACTGTTACTGCTGCAGTCATTAGCCAACTTCATAGTTTTATGTACCTGTATATACTGTTGTGTAGTACAAAATAGAAATTGTTTCCTAATGTCTCTCCTCAACAAGGAAAAGAGAAAATGGGTTTTATGATTTACACTTCCAGCATGTAATTTCTCTCTCTGGACTTTCTGATATCCAGTGGTGTATGTGTTGGTGATACCAGAGATATAGTGCACATACGTAACCACACAGTTTTCTTTTTTCTTCTCAGGATTTAAAATTTGAGTACGGTATATCAGTGAAAGAAATTTTAACTTAAATATTTCTATATTATGTACAGTATGTAAAATTGTAAGATGTGTGCTGCATGAGCTGTGCTGTAATTGGAGATGAACAGAAGCCATGCCTACTGAATGTCTTGACATCTGTATTGTCCTCATTTTTTTTTCCTTGTGCTTGAATTCATGTTCCTTTTGGAAATCCATCGTAATGTACAGATTACATCTTGTTCTGCATCTCACTTTTTCTTAAAGTGCTTTAAAACTGGAATACGTTGATTAATTTGTCTTGAGAAACTGTACTAAGGAGGCATTCTTGTGATCCACTTTACTGGAGCTTCTTTTGAATTCTTTTATTTCGAGACATAATGGTAAAAAAAGAGGACTAGTTACTCTGGATCAAACTTTAGATACTTAAGAAACTGCTCTTATTTGCTGCAGCATTTTAAGAGACAAAATGGTACAAGCTCCCCTGTAGTCAACAACTGTTTGACCTTTCCTAACTGAGACCCTGGAGTCATCTGGATTCAAACCACTCTCCTGTAAGCAGATTTATGGTGGCAGTTAAGAATCAGAATGCTGCTGTGGTCTACTTTGGGACTGGCTAAAGTGCTAGATTGCACAACCTCTTTTGTTACCTGTCGTACACATAACGCTTCAGACACAAACACAGTACAGGTATCCATGAATTTCAGGACAACACACAGGGCCAGGCTTAGCTTTCACTCACCACCCAGGGAACACCATTGATTCCTAAGCTTTACATGAGGAAATCTGGTACAGCATTTGTCTTTAGTTGTGTTTGTTGTAATTCTTTCACTACAGAGAAATAATACCTTGGTTCTCAGTCAGGTCCTACATTTAACCTCTCTTCGTTTTCTTATCACACCTTTTGGTGACACTTGGAAAAATGAGATAGTGTTGTCAGGAGGAGCATGTACTGTATGTATTTCTGTATATAATGTATATGTTGAAATTATACACATGTGACAACATTTAATGTATACAGATGTGTATATTTGTATTTATTAAACCCATGTATTTAAACAAATTCCAATCTAGACCAAAAATTGTTGCTTCTGCCCATAAATTGATTACAAAGGAATTGTCCACTGGTGTCACTTCCTTTTGGAAACTGGTAGAGGAAATTGATAGTATGGGCAGTAGAAACAACTGTAGATGTTGCTGTAGTTAGCTCTCTACAGATCTTACTATCTAGAGCAATTATTTCTGCCCTTGGTTGGGTTACTCTTTTTTTCTTGGGCCACAGCACTGTGGTGATTTTTAGAAGAAACTGAACAGGATTTCAGGAAAAGGTTTAATAAAATAGATACTGTTTGAAAGTTTTTGAGTTATATTGGAAATTATCTTAATTCTGATAAAAGTCTAATTCCAGGCAGTGAGATATAATGCCCTGTGTTTTCCTTAAGGGTAGTATAGATCACTCTTCCCTTTTGTAACCACCAATAATCGTTTTGTACTGTAAGCCCACACACCAGTCAGTTTTTGTATGATATATAGTTTGAGTGAAGATATTTTTGTAAGCTATTTTCCAAAATTTAAAATAGATTTTAATATATTTTTTAAACATCAGGTTAGTCACATTCTCACCATACAACAGTATATGTTGTGTTACGAAACTGTTAAATTCTTCATAATTTTAAGCTCCTCATGATTAACACAGACTAGCTGGTTACCTTACCTTGGGATCAGGGAGCTAGACCCTTTATGAAACTTTCCAGGCCAGTTTGGGACTTGCCATAGAATCTTTCCAACCACTGAAGGAATACATTGATGTCGGCATGGCTGGATGGAAAACATTAGATGTGGCAGACTCCCTCTCCTCAAATGCCTGTTGCCACTCTTAGAGCAAATGTTTGCATTTCCTGTTTAAAGACAAGCTCTAGAGCTCATGCAGTCAGTTCTAACTTACACAGATTCACTGGTAGCAATGACTTCATCTGTTGTAACCTCTCTTGGAGATTTGTCTTAGTGTATTCACCTCCTGTAACATACCCTGCGTGTCCAAAGGGAGGATTTTCCTCTTAGAAAATCCTCCATGACCTGTGGGGATGTAGCTCAAGGATCTTCCTAGTGTGGAAACACATTCCAGCAGTGCTTCAATTTTAACATTTCACTGCAGCACGCTTCCCTGTCCACTTCCTAGATATGCTTTCCACACCCTTGTTTCTTTCGGAGTGGAATCATGTTCAAAAACACTCCTATCTGCTTTTAGTGACACGAGCCAAGAGGTGTGTGGTAGGGGCAGTAGCAGCAGAAGAATGGCCACTAAGAGATAACAATGTTGCATTTAAATCAAATAAAAATATCACTTGTCCCTTGAGACTGACTTAATGCAAGATTTTGTTTCACAGAATGTTTTTGATTTGCTGTAGACAGAAAGCTGAAATTCTGAAAATCAGGCTATTTGGTTTGGTTTTTTTTCACTGAGAACAGGGTAGAAATGTGTTTGGGCTTGAGGCATACATTTGGTGTCCTGGCTAAGCAAAGCAAACAGCATCTTTAATGTGCTTTACAGTGGAACTGGCTTCTTTGGAGCCTTACAAGGTGAGAGGTATGGCATGACTGGGAGCGTACTTGAAACCGATTAATGTTTAATACTTTTTTTACAATTTAGTTGTCAAAGAACCTACTTTACTAATTCTATAATGTGGCCCTCCTCTAATAACACCACATGCCAGCCAACTTGTTATTCATAGTTTTTGAGCCAGCTACCCACTGGCCTATTAAATAAAGTTTGATTGATGTTTCCATGTGAGCATGGCCCCTCCCTTGCACTGAGCGCAAGAGTGAGGAGTTGGAAACTACAACACATTGTAAACCAGTTCTTATTTGTGGGATTCAAAGTATTTTCTTTACTAGTTATGTTGAAATTGAATGTGAGTTTATTTAAGTCTTCTCTAAAGTGTGTACTTAGATGTCATTTTTTTGCCTGAAGCATCACGTAAATGATTGTGTGTCACTTTTGCTTTGGTAGGAATGCCTTCTCAGCACCAAGATATTGCTTGTTTCGTAACCACCAGCAGCATTCCGAAAGCACTGGGCAATGAGGGAACAGATTTAGATCAAATGAAGGGGGAAACAAACGGAACCTTTTGGGTTAAAAGTAATCTGTTGGTATTTAGTAGATTTGCCTTACGAGCATTCTGTCTCACCATTCTCCTTTTTCAGTGGCTGGTAACTAAAGAGCAGATAAGGAGGTGCAAAGACAGTTCTCCAAGAGCAGCAGGCCTACTTTGTCTTAAGATTTTTGTGGAGCTGTCAGGGCTATGGATTTATGCTTCCTAAATAAAAGAAATTTTAGGGTAAAATGAGCAATAAGTATAGCAATAATCAGTTTAATTAAATTCAGTCCTTCAGGATCTTACCTGGTGGTTGAACGGGATGGGGTGGGAGAAGATGAGAAACTGACTGAGTACAGTCATAGCATAAATCAGAATATTTCCATGTAGACTCCCAACTGAACTTTCTACTAAAGATAGAAATCAGCAAAATTACAAATGGTAGGTGCTTTGCTCTTTTAGAACAATTTTGGTTATAAGGATACAATTGATGAAAGTTTTAAGAGAGCCAAGTACTTTGCTAGATTTTAGGTAGTTTAAGTATTTTAAAGTGAAAACAAGCTGCTGTAAAAACTAGAGTAAGCAACGTAGCAAAATTTGGGGGAAATTAATTCTGTTAATTTTACCGAATACTGAGATTTCAAGTGAACTATTTGTGCATGCTACCTAAGTATCCATGACCAATCTTGAGAACCCCACAGTCATACCCAGGAGAGCTTCTGTTGTGTATCAAGTTTTAGCCGTGTTCGAGTAACTGGGTCTAAATGCTGCAGAGCATTTGTGAAGCATGTGCTGCTTTTTGTCATGTGCATTTTGTGTGAGCTTATCATTGCCATCAGTCCGTGTACATGTTACCACCAAGTTGGATAAACTTGGCAAGGATGAGGTAACGCGCCCTGTGGTGGGGTATAGTTTGAGGGCAATGATGAGCAAAAGCTTGGAGCCCCAACCTGAAAAGAAATTGTACTCCAAGGAAAAGGAAAGCATATAATTTTAGATGTATGTTTAAGTTTAAAAGAAAAATGCTGAAAATAATGCACATTGAAACTAAAAGAGAAAATAAAATATAACTATTAATGTAAGTGATTTTTCTCTGATTATTTAAAAAAAAAAAAAAGGTCTTGATGCATTATTGCTGGAGTTTTTTCCCCAGTATCTCTTCTTCTCAGCAACTATGAAATATTAGAGTATTACTGAGATGCACAAAAACGCAACACTCTGCAAATGTAGGTGCACTTCACAATCACGGTGCTCTTTGCAATTAACCAAGAACTATCACAGTTGAGCTTTTAATTGCACCTAACAGTCATGCTTGCCAAAACTCTGGGATTCTAGATGAGATCAGAACAGGCAAAATTTAAGTGTACAGCTGTATTTGTGAATGAGAGTGTATTTATCTGCAGCAGTCCTGGGGAGGGGTAATGTTACACAGGAGAAGAAGTGGTTTAACTTGCCGAAGCTTGGATTCCCAGCTGTTGGGCTTGCGTCTTGAAAGACGTTTCTGGGTGGTCCTGCTGCTGCACACTGGAGGATCTCTTGCAGTACTCAACTGCTCAGACACATCTTGTTTTGATTAACTTTGCAGCACTTGGCTGTTCTCTGGAAACTCTGGCATAAGGCTTGAAGTAGTAGCTTAATGCAGAAAGCACGTGCTGGTTTTGTCCTTAGTCAAAATAACTTCTTTTACATCTTGTTTTTCCTCGTCGGCGTTCGTAGTGAATGATCAGCCGCCCTTGTCACCTTCCAGTTTTAGCTGTGGAGCCAAGGAACAGAGCTGTGCTGTGGTAAGTTTCTTCAGAGTTGAAGGCTCACTTGAATAATAAAGTCTTCATCTTTTTGCCCCATTTGATTTCTGGAAATATTATCCCTTAAATGAATTGACAGGCACAGGGAGGTGGAGCGTTGCACTTGGTAGATGAGAACTTTTTAGTTGACTATGTATAACTTTTCTGCTTTCCCCACCGCCTCTCCTGTGTTAGGTATTGGGCTTTTTTCCTTCTTTTTAGTCAGTCCAGCTGTAAGAGTATTGCAGCCATCATTTGGGAATTGGCCTGACTCCAACCCAGTTACAAGACGAAAAGCTTTGATTGCTTGTAGAACTATATGTAATTATACCATAAGTTTTGCATAACTGTTTGAAGAGATGAAAAGATTTGTAAGTTGTAGGTATGTTAAAAAGTTGGCAGTAGGAACATGAAAAAGTTTATGTAGTACATATATAGAATGGTGTCTTCTGAGCCAAACCTCCTGCTCTTCTATTGCAGCTGTAATTTTGCCTTAATTTTCTTTCTGATCTTTCCCATGGTATAGGCATCCAAGTATGGCAGAGCAATCCTTACCCCAGGTGCTGTTTTCATACCCTGAAAACTGCAAATGTCATGGGTAGATTTTGATCGAGTGCAACCTGATTGTTTTACCTCGTAATTTACATTTTGGAGTTCTTTCAGCCAGGCTGCAGTGTCCCTGTACGTTGAGTTTGACCATGCACCAGATGCCTAAAGAGCTGTGAGCCAGGTTAAGTCAGACCATTTCAATATAATGTTTTTGCTAATTTAACTCATCTGGATTGCATGTACTGTAAAACTTCAAGTCAGTGTTGAACTAACATCTCCACGAGAGAATCTTAGTGTTTTCTGCCACTTTTTTCCCTTGAGGAAGAGGCACTAAGAGTGTTTTCATCCATATCTTGCTGTTCAATGACTCTGGGATTGAAGCATCTTGTTGCCCAATGGAAATACAAGTGTAAAGCCTGCTAAGTTAACTTTTCTTGGTATGCCTTGTTAATGTTGATGTTTCAAATACCATCTTTGGCATTTGATTTAACATCTACGAAAATAATTCATTGTTTAGCTTTTGTTTCAGGCAAGTTTGGGCAGATACTGTTTTAATTATACTTTGTTCATACTCATTTTTCTTTGCCTTCGTAACTGCTTCAAACTAACACTGTTTTAAATGAGGACTGGATACTGCAGAGCTGGGAGGTAATTTTAAGTGCTTTCGAGGTTTCTGATCCTTACATCTCTTGGTAAGGTGGCTTAAGCTCATTCCTTCTCCTGCCTTCTTTCCTCTGCCCTGGCTCCTAGAGTAAATATCTCATCTGGCAAACGCTTTAAAATAGAAGTTGTACGTATATCATCAATGGATGGTATGTGACTAAGTAACAGAGGGATCCAAAGTACCTGGAGTTTATGAATTCATTGGGGGTCGTGGAGAAGTGAATTTTAAGAAGGGGACTGAATAAATTTGCAACTTTTTAATACTTAATGTAACAATCTAAGAATATCGTTCAGGTGTTTATCTTCATCAGTACCAAAATCAAATGCTTTCACAAATGATATTTCAATCTGTACTTTTGCTGCTTTACTGCTTTTTTTGGTTTATGTGTTTATATACTGCAGAGTTACTTAAATGTGAGCTTGTGGTTTGTACCTGCTCCCATTGCAGTCTGACCTGATAATATTAAAAAAATGTGAGAAACATGATCTGGCAGCTGGGAAACATACAGGCAGCACTAACAGTAACAGACCTGCTGCTTCAGAAAACATTGTCTGGGACCAAGTTACATTACCAATGGTAAAGCAGAGGCTTGTATTGTGCTGACAGGTTGCTTTTTCAACTCTACCACTGGCCTACTGTGGGGTTTGAGAGTATCCCTGCTTGGGAAAGATACAGAAGAAAACGCTCTGATTTTGGTTGGGTTATCTCAGATGACAGGGTTGAGCAAATCTATGTTTCTTAGATCCATAAAAATCCAAACTTCGTATTATGCCTTTGAAAATGATCTAGTGGTGATGATGGGGTGTTGTAAGAAGTCGTGTTGAGTTACTGTGTTACACTTTAAAAGATTCCTGCACCATCTGTGCCGGTGAAAGTATGAGGGACTCAATTTGTTGCAGTGAGACTTGCAGTGCTTAAAGTTCCTCTGTGTTTTTGCTGATGGGTTAAATATCATCAAAGTGGTTATTAATTATTAACTTCTTTGTGAAGTCTGGCTCTTCTTTGTCTGCTGCTTTTGTTCTCAGTTAGACTGCATTAACTCTAGATGAAACATCAATGCCTGCCCCAAACTAACAATGATTAAACTGCATTGTTCTGTGTAGCTTAATTACGTGAAAAAAAAAAGTCAGGAGTTCAAATTCTTATTTTATGTTTATTCATATGTTTTATTGGCTAGAAAATCTCATGTCGACAGGATAACTTTGGAAGCTGACTGGCATAAACAAGAATTTAGGCCTAAATTACGCATTTTGAAGAGAGTTTCAAATCCTGTAATGAGATGGGCATTCATTCAAAAGAATTCCCATAAGAATTGACATTTTAGCAGGACCGGAGAAGAGGTAGTGATGAGGATTGTCTGACACACGCTTCTTTCTTGTCCATTTCTGCTCCAGAGCTCCAGGATGTGATGCAGAAAGGAACCAACAGGGTTTGTGCAGCAGCCTGGTGTGTGCCATAGGTGGGTGAAGGACCTTTAGCCTGCTGATGGCCAGTTATGGACAGGGAAATAAAAAAATCTTCCCAGCCACAAGCAATTGGATGGTTCATTGCTGTCTGTGGCAGATCATGACTTTCTCTGTGCAGCCATCACCTGAATATCTGATATATTAAGGTCAAAGCAGTTTGTTGGTCTTGAAGATGTCACCTTCTCGCCTGAGATCAAGCAGCTGTGGTGCACTCAGGGACAGAGAGGCACCAATGACACTTTGAAGGACTTTGCAGGGCAGAGCCAGGCTGAATGCTCCTGAGAAGGGCTGAGGAGAGGGTGGGAAATGGGATCACGTACTGTGGCTACAACATACACAGCCCAGGAACAAATGATTGGAAATATCTTCTCATTCTTCACCTTCAATGGCTGTGTCCACTTCACTACAATAGACCTGAAAATGTTAAAGGTTCCTGTTGCTAAAGGTTTGAGAGCATTTTTTTAGGTTGCTTCCAGCTTTTGTGCTTGGTTTTCTCCTGCGCCATGGGTGGAACAACAAGGAGAGGAAATGTATTTTTAGTGAGCTGTGATGGCAAGATGAAGAAAGGTTGCAAAACCTGAAACTGCAACATAGTAGTGTTTAGACTTTATACTTTAACTTGAGTATTCCTTTATATTTGATTATAAAAAGAATAAATACTTTGTTTTTTCTTTGAACTACAATTTTCCCTGTAAATTACTACTCCACAGTCATCCAGAACTATCGTTCTTCTTTATATACTGGTGCCTTTCATCTCATTAAGGAATGCAAATGTGCTTTTTTTTCCCCTCTCCTGACAATCAAAAAAATCTAAAAATTTTTTATTCTTTTTTCTAGTTACAGTTGCACCTCCTCATATTGCTGCATTTTTTTTCTAGTGACAATCTGATGCTTTGAATTTTCACAGGTAATATTTTTGCCTTACTTGGTTTCTTGATCTCATTCCAGAAAGTTACTTCTCTGAAAAGACCCTTACTCTTAAGTTGTATAGTGACAATGTACCAGTGTTCATATGCAACGTTAAGGTCTATCAGACACGGGTTGGTTTTGGTTTTGTAAACTGACCTCTTGACATGATGATTTAAAAAAGAAAACGATTGACTGGAGATTGGTTGTGAAAACTTGGTATGGCACAGGTTATTCCTAAGTTTTTAAGTGCTGGGTAATGCTTAGCAGTCCTGCTCTCGGGGAAATCATTAGGAAAAGGGTTTTGATAGAATGAGGATGGCTCTTGACAAAAATGCTTTTTGTAAAAGGGATGGTTTCCTATTTTTGTGGTATGATTTGGTCTCCTCCAGTCCTTGAGCTTTTCTATCTCAGCACTATGTAATACAATCCTACAGTGTTTGCTTTGTCTGTGCAGTGCTGCCCCTGCTCTTCCCTTGCAGTTTGCAGGTCGATTAGAGCAGGTTCCTGGTTCATGTTTCATTTGCCCACCATGACCCCCCAGCTCTTTCTGCAGAGCTGTTCTCTGGCCAGTGAGCCCCAGCATACACTGGAGCATGGGATTATTCCTCCTCAGGTGCACAACATGAATGTCCCATTTTTTTAATTCCAGGAAGTGCATCATTCCCTCTTCGCAGTTTTGTATCCTCTGCGAACTCTCTGAGGTGTGCTCTGCCCCATGGTGGTGGGCATTAATGAAGATACCCGGTGTCCTGGGTGGAGGGGGAGCTTCACACAATGTTTGTTAGAGAATCCCTCCCACTGAGTCACGAAGTGCAGAACAGATCCCCTTGCTTTCTAAACTCAGAGAGGAGTCTGGATGTGGCTGGATCCAATCCTAGGCCCACACTTAGTCAACAGTTTACACGTAAATGATTTTGTAGGTGTAACTGAACCTTTGTACAATATGCCCCATGAGGTTAAAGATGATTGACTGTCAGTCATGTATCTCTAGGCTTTCTGTGTCAGCTCAGCAGCTTCAGATAAATTATGCGTAGTGTTGATTCCTTTTTCAGTTGCTTTCTCTGCCATATCCTCACCAGTGCCAGTTTTGTTCAGGAGACATTGTTCTTCCCCACGATGTTTGACTGTGGGATTGATGAGTAAGGCAGGTTTCAGCATTCTTCCAACACTGAAAGCAGCATGGGAACCCCTTCTCTCTTCACCACTGATAGCTTTGGAAATAGGGTGTTGTTTGAGTCCTTCTACCCTGACTCAAGGCAGAACATCCTGCTACAGCTGGGCACAGTATTAACCCCTGGGGTATTCCCCAAGTGACAGTGATCCTTTTGGTGCCATGGATTGCAACCCTGGAGCTCAGCAGTTTACCAGCTTCCAGTGCACCTCATCTCTGTCCACTTCCCTGGGCCACACATGGTCAGTGTTTCCATGGGGCAGTTGTGGGGGACAGTGTCTCAAGCCTTGCTAAAGTCAAGGTAGGCAACTTGCACTTCTCTCCCTTCATCCACTGACCAGGTTGTTTCACCAAAGAAAGCTCTCAGCTTGATAAGTGCGATTACCCTTTCCCAAATCCATACCAGTAACTGCCTTCTTGTCATTTATATATTCAGAAATGGTTTCCAGAATTATTAGCTCCAGCACCTTCCCAGGGACTAAAGTAAGGCTAAGCCTGTAATTTCCCAGATCCCCTTCCTGGAAGACAGAAGTGATGCTTGCTTCCAGACCTCAGGAACCTTCCCTGATGGCCACTGCCTCTCAGTGCCATCAGCCAGATTCCTCAGCACCCATGAATGCATCCCATCACATCCTGTAGACTTGTGTATGTCCATTTTGCCTAAATATTCCTCAATTTCATCTTCTTCCATTCAGGGTGAGCCCTCATGGCTCCAGACCTTCTCACAGGTAGGACTGGGGTTCCTGGAAGCAGGTTTTCCCAGTAATGGCCAGGGTGGTGAAGGCAGAGTATAGCACAGCCATTCCCATATCTTTGTCACTAGGTCACTCACTTCATTTGGCAGTGAGCCCACATTTTCCCTTGAACGCCTTGTGATACTGATACGGTTCTTTTTCCAGGTCATTGGCTTTCCTGAGCCCATCCCTGCATGCTCAGAGAGGGCTTGGGCAATCTAAACCAATGCTTGTGAATCTGAAGGAAGTATGATGGGAAGTTAGGGGAACCATGCTGGAAGCAAGCAAAAGGACATATTTTTTCACTTAGTTCAGCTAAAGGACTGGACAAAAATGTGAATATTTGGATGCTAAAGGTTTACATGGCTTTAAAAGGAATCTAGACAAGATCAGAGAGAGCAGTATGGAGGAACATTTCCTGCACAGGAAGCACATCTGCTTGGGATATCCTTGAGCTGTGAACAGTTGAGGGCTGAAAGAATGCTTTGGAAATTCTGCTGTGTGTTTGTTCTACTCTTGTACACAGGTTCTCTACTGCCTTTGTCAGACACAGGACACTGGCCATGGACTTTGTTTTTCTCACGCAGCAACAGCTGATTCCTTGGTGCTTGACTGAGAGTGAAGGTTTGGATATCTAGGAAGCCCCTTCCAATTCTTTTTTTCCTTTTTATTTCAAAATGGAAATAATCTCCTCTTCCTAGAGTTTTGCTTTTTGGCTTGTGTATTTCCACCTCTGCAAAGAGTGTATCTCAGCCAGTGACAGAAGCTCCAGGGCCCAACTTACATATGTGGAGTTAAATTTGCAGCTTTGTCTGCTGGAAGAGGAGAGGGTGAGAGAATTGCACAACTGATCAACATATATCTGTTTCTATTAGACCACTTCTCTGTAGATGTAAGACTTTTTTTCCCCCCTGTTTTGGCTAATTTCCTTGAGAAAGAAAAATGTTAAACTGCTGTGAGAGGCTGGGTCTAGGAGGGGATGTTTTTTGGCATATCTAGAGCTGCCATTTTTATAACAGGCAAAGAACAGTGCCAGGCAACAGCGTTACTGAAAGGAATTTAAAGGACTATTTTTTTTTGAGAGACAATGTTCTGGTATAAGGCTTTTTCTGGAACTTGCATAAAGGAAAATACATAAATATTTATGATGGTTGCCTAAGTTAGGATTTGCTGTTTGTCTCGAACCAAAAGGTGTCAAGGATCCAGAAGGCAACATAAGCCTTCATGCGTAGGCTGACTTAGTGCTCCTGGACAATGCAAGGAGACATCTTTTTCCTCTAGTCTTCCATCATGTGAGAACTTTGTATCTGTAAAAACTTTTCAGAAACCAACTGTAGTGCAAATTGGGGTGTGTTAAGAGTAAGTAAAAAAGCAAGACTATTACTGCAAGCCCTCACACATGTTGTCATGTCAACTCTGAAGAAGGTGATGTTTGAAAGATTTTGCAGTCGTCCCTTCTCCACCAAACTTGGTGCTATTGGACGTGAGCTTTAGTTTTCATTTTCCTTTCGAAAACATGCTTTTATTATGCTTCTGGTGTGTAACAGGGATGCTGAAACTGGACTCTTTTTCATAATAACTTGAAATGAAAGCCAGCAGAGTGCCAGCATGGCCCCTCAGTGGAGCTGTGGGCTCTGTTTCCCATAGTCCACACCAGCCCCTTGGACTCCCCATCCCCGGAGAAGTTCTGCTCTGTGCTGGGGCTTGTGTGAGGCAGCACAGCCACCGCTTTTCAGACGTGGGGAGGGAGAGCCTGTTGGGGTCTATTGCTGGCAGATTAAAACCTGAATTCACAGCTGGCTGCTGAAGTGGTCTCTTCCCAAGGTAAAGGTTTTTGTAGCTTTCCCAGTTAACTTTGAGCACTCCTGCCTTTCTGCTCACACAGTTTAGCTTTGACATTCTTCTCCTTATCTGCCACTAGAGAGTAATTGTCCCTTTCATAAGGACCTTGCTTTAACCTTGAACAGCAGTTCCTATGGCACCTGATGTGCATTATGAACTATATATACTGATGAAAGAGTAAAGCACAGTCCTAATGTTTTCCTTGAAGTTTTTCCTTTTAAATCTGTTTCAAGGAGCCCTTTCAGATGGGACATGAAAGTTCTTCCACTTGTACATGTCCTTAAGAAATATTTTTATTTTGAAAACAAACATATTTAGAATAGTAGGGAAAAAGCATAGTCTTAGCAGGCTGAAGCTGCAATATCCAAGCTGTTTCTAGTTGCTGTTATCTGTTCTTTCAACCAGGTCTAAACATGAAGTGTGCATTTAATTATTAAATGCATACAGAGCCTTTCATTCTGGGGAATACTCATGTACATCTTTCAGTGGGGGTTTGTGCAATATGTGGTATTTTACAGGCAAAAGGTAGATGATTTATGACAGTACTTATGAGAAGGAGTGCTGCAACAGGATTATATAGTGGAGAGGGAGAGCTCTCAGAACATGGTTGAGGAGTCCCACAGAAGGGTTCAGATTGGAAAGGACCACAGTGGGTCATCTGGTACAACCTCTCTGCTCAAGCAGGGTCATCGTAGAGCACATCGCACAGAATTGCATCTGGACAGTTCTTGAATATCTCCATTGAGGGAGATTCCACAACTTCTCTGGGTTGCACTCCCTGTGCATTATTTTCTGCCCCTGACTTCTTGTCCTAGTGCTCAGTACCACTGAGAAGAGCCTGACTCCACCCTCTTGACTCCCTCCCTTCAGATACTTCTATACATTGATGAGATCCCCTCTGTCGTCTCTTCTTAAGGCTGAACAGGCTCTGCTCGCTCAGCCTCTCCTCATAACAGAGATGCTCCAGTTCCCTCAACATCTTTTTAGGCCTCTGCTGGACACACTCCAGGATTTCCATGCCTCCCTTGTCCGGAGGAGCCCAGAACTGGACAGAGCACTCCAGGTGTGGCCTGACCAGGGCTGAGTAGAGAGGCAGGATCACCTCCCTTGACCTGCTGGCAATGCTCTTTCTAACACACCCCAGGATACCATTTGCTTTCTTGGCCACAAGGCCACACTGCTGGCTCATGGACAGCTTGTTGGCCACTGGGGTCCTTTTCCAGCGTTCTTTTCCACAGAGCTGCTTTACAGCAGGCAGCCCACCAGTCTGTGCTGGTGCCCAGAGCTATTCTTCCCCTGATACAGGACTCTGCATTTGCCTTTGTTGAATTTCAGACAGTTTTTCTCTGCCCATCTCTCCAGCCTCTGCTGAGGCCCCTCTGAAGGGCTGCACAGCCCTCTGGGATTTCGGCGACTCCTCACATCTTTGTGTCAAGACTCGCTGAGGAGGCATCTGCCCCTTCATCCAAGTCATTGATGAATAAGGTAAACAATACTGAGCCCAGTATTGAACCCTGCGGGACACCACTAGTGACAGACCTCCAACTAGACCCTGTGCCATTGATCACGAGGCTCTGGGATGTGCTATTCAGACAGTTCTCAATCCGCCTCACTGTCCACTCACCCAGCCCTCGCTTCCTGAGTTTGCCTATGAGGATATTGTAAGACGTGACATGGAAAAACTCGCTGAAGTTGAGGTAGACAACATTCACCGCTCTCCCCTTATCCATCCAGGTAGTTGTTTCATCGTAGAAGGCAGTCAGGTTGGTCAAGCTTGATTCAGCTTTAGTGAATCCATGCTGACTACTCTTGATCACTTTCTTGTCTTCCATGTGGATAGAGATGGTCTCCACTCAAAGGAATAAAACCGAGTTGTTCTGGGGCTGGTACCTTCTTGTGCTTGCACCCAGGGACAAACGTGAGCTGGCTGTGACAAGTGGATACAACCAGAAATTCAGAATTGCTTTATGAGTGGAGGGCACAGTGAAGGCTTCCGGGCTTTCTGCCTTAGCTGGGCTTGTAGGAAAAGGAATGGGTGCAGAAACTGAGCTTTATTCATCTCAGAGGAAGAAGGCTATAGAACTACCAGACATGCTGAAAAAGGAAACACAAAGAGTAGATGTGTTGTTAAGGGTAATGAGCAATGCACATTCTCTAGCAGGATTAGGATGGGAACAGGAACAGACTTGCCAAGCTAAGGGAAAATCCTATTTTTGAAAAATGAAAGGAAAAAATGAAGTTTGATAGGAAAAGTATTGACAAGAGTTACCAAGAATCAGGAAAAGTAGCTCTTAAATGACCAAGCCAGGCAAGATGGCTGATGTTCACAAATTTTCAAAGAGAAACTCAGCAGTGATTAATGGAAATAAAAACGTGAGTAAAAATGCTGAAAAGTACTTGTCATTAGCTCATTATTGATCCTTACAGATGGTGTTTGTACAAGCATAACCTGGGCAGGTGTGAACCCAGTGACCACTATAAGTGCTGCCCTTCTAGGATCAAGCCCTGGATAAGAAGTTCCAATGAGGATCAGGATATGTCCATTCTGTCCCAGCATTGTACTAATGCAATTGTCTGATGGGGCATGGGAACAGTGGACTTTCTTCTGCCCAGAATATAATGCACATTCTCCTGTCCATCTCCCAAAGCCTGCAGAACATACATAAAACTTCTCGAAGGGAAGTATGCAAACAAATAAAATGTATGAGGTAGCTCAAAGACATAACGAAAAGCGCTTTGAAAAGTGCTCCTAAATCTGTGCAAACTCAAGGCACAAAGATGCCAAGAGGAGGAAATACAATGCAATGAGTAAAGTTAGTGGACAAGAGAAATGCAGGGAGATGCAAAGCACTGCATTGAGACACAAGTGGTGACTTGCAGGATGGGATTGTACTGGTATGACCAGTGCAAAGCAGCAAAAACCATTATTGAAGTGCAGAGCAGCTCGGGGAAAGCTGCACTGCTCCCATCCACAGCAGTGGGCAGGGGGGCAGTGATGAACCTTTGGGGCTACAGAGGCTTCCTCAGCCTGATGTGAGAGAAGAGAAACTTGCAGGAAGCCAAGTCAAGTGAAAATTGAAGGACAGCATGATTGTGGTAAAGGCAAAATAAACAGCATACAGGGTGTTATAGAAATCCAGCATGCTGGGATTACAGGTCATGCAGAAAATACAGGATTGCTTAATGAAAGTTAGAGACCCATCCATATTAAACTGTGGCCATATTGTTTTAATAATGCACAGCCAAACAAACCAGATCCAAATAATACACAGAACAGTGAAAACAGCATTATGGATTCACTAGTTTCTTTAGTCACCTCTCACAGGATGCAATAGCTGTACTTGATAACCAAAAAATAAATGCAGAGGGAAAGAAGAAGCACAGGAAAACTGAGATACAGCCACTGACTTCTGAGGGCACAGAGGTGAGGGTACAAGCAGAGAATGGGGTTTTATGAAAGTTCTCCAGGGAACATCAGGGTTTTCCCATGAAAAGCCTTCTTGACCTGAGGCCAAAGGCTTCAACAAAGAAGTGACTTCTGCTCCTGATACTACCTTTTTTTCCTCTCTTTTCTTCCTTGAAGAAAAAGTGGACTGGTGAGTGATCTAAGATTAAAGGAGCAGTGTTGCAATTTTGGGGCATTATGTCAGTTGTGAGAGATCAGTCTGCAAACTAGGGGGGAAAAAAAAGTAAATTCAGAGGCATTATTAGAAACCCCATTATTAGCAAACTCAGCCACAATCTATGATAAAAACCCATGAGTATTTGCCAAGCAAAGGAAATTCCCCAGTGCATGTGAAAGCTTAAGAGGCAGCAGGCAGTGCTCTGAGCATGATAAAAAATTAAAACCATTACCAGAGAGAGACCTGGGGTAGTTTGTCCTGCTGAGCTAAAACGCTGCTCCCTGGGGAGCTGCAAAGCAAGCAGTCTAATTCTAGGGGAGAAAAAGAGGTAAAATCTGCAACAGATTGTGTCATTTTGCTGCAGGTGTACAGCATGGGCCAGGAGAGGATGGCTGGCATGGAGGGCTCCTTGGCAGGGGGAGCTGATGTTGCTGCAGCGGGAGATCATCAGCCTGAAAGGAAAATTGGGCTCGTGTGGAGTTGGATGCTTTGCAAGCCAGTGTGAAGTTAGCAATACTGAAAGGGATTCACAGGAAAGAGAAGGTAAATAGATGAAACTCAGTGTTAGAGCTCTACATTTATCCCTGCAGAGGGAAGATGGGAACAAGCACACGTAACAAATGGGGAAAGTTACAGTTTATGGCTTATGCTTGCTAGGATGTTAAAAGTCTGTATCACCCTCCTTAATCCATGTGAGAAAAATTGATTGCTGTGTTTGGGATGTCTGAGGAGCAAGGAGATTGCTCAGCAAGGCCATAGAAAGTATTCAGAGAACTCAGTTTTTAGCCGTGGTTTTCCCAGAGGCTGATAGATGTGGTCAGAAAACTCCCTGCTCTGGGCACTGAAGTGCTCAGAGCTGAGGCACTGTGTCCTGAGCATGGCGGGGCAAGTACGGCGCTTCAGTCTGTGGTCCCAGCCAGAAGATTTTCTGATGATGTGTATCTTTCCCTAAAAAATGCTTCACTACCATTGGATTATCATCACCACAGGCATTCCTGTACATATACTACCATTGGCTCTTGACTACATATGCATTGGCCAAAATGCTCAGGCACTGGAATTGCTGTGCAGCACTCCTTGGAGATGGCATATCCTGCAGATGATGCTCTGTCTGATACCAGCCTCTCAGAGCCTTCCACTCCAGGCACTGGAATGGGAGGACAGACACAGACGTGTCTACAGCCAAATCCAAGCTCTGCCCACCTGTCCCTATGGCTGTACCTGCTTGATGTAGCTGTATGTATGTATGTATGATGTAGCTAGATGTATTGTATGGCTGGTCAGCCATATAAACCACCTGGAGCCTTGCCCCACTTTGCTTCCAAGTTGTCCTGCAGCTCTGGGAAGGTTGGTTCTGCTAAATCATTGATACAGGGGAAATCTATCAGAAGCACTAAGCAATGAGGGGAATATGCCCTGAGAAGGAGAGGGCAGCAGCTGCCTTTCATTGCTGTGCCATGCTGGATGGATCGTCCTAGAGGACCTGCACCAGCTGGAGAGCAGTTTGTAAGAGTTACTACTATCTATACCTTTGTTTCCCCACTAGTAAATCTTCCCTAAAGCATTTTTACGAGTTGCTTTCATTTAAATTTCTTCTCTTACTTTTATTTAGCCTGGTTGGAGTTGCCAAGCAGCGCTTTGCACTAAACCCAGAGCAGCTGTGCAAGCTTTTGAGCAAGGGGATCCCCTAGTCCGTGCTTCCAGCCCACTCAGGGATCGCAGGCATCAGCCGTAGGCAAGTTTGGATTTGTGAAATGGCTTTGTCAAATCCACCATCATGTTCTGGTCATCAGTGGGCTGCTGCCTGCTGAGCCCAGGCATGTGGCTAGAATGATCTCCAGGGAGCTGCAGCGTGGTCAAGCAACTCCACTTTAGTGTTGGGGGAGTTTTGCCTCTAGCTTCAGTCAGCATTTAAAAATCCTGTTAAACCTGAAGAACCACAATCCAGGACTCTTGCTTAAGAAACGTGAGGTGGAAACACTAGTGAAGTAAATTTCTGTCTTCAGAATACTGCTTGTGCACTAGGATTTTTTTTCCTTTAAGAAATACATGGATTTATGGATTACAATTGCCAGTATTAGTGTCTACTATTAATTTTTTGTACTTTTACATGCTTTCCACTGCAGATACGTACTGAAAAGCTTGTGTGAAAGGGGTATTTACACCTATTCACTCTCAGGACTGTGGCAGGGAGTGACTGCCAGGTCACATCTGCATTAAAGTCACACTTGTTTCAAGTTAAACTTTGAAATCTTTAGTTAAGCTAAAGTTAAACTTTGAAATCTATTTAATTACACTGGTATACAACCATTTCTGGATGCTCTTCTGTGCTTTAATTGAAATCTGCATTGCATCGGCTTTCCTTTTGGAGAGCAGAATCGTTTCAGAGTATCCACATGAGTTTGCAATTGGCTTCAATAAATAGAATTAAAACCACATTTCGCTTAAATTTCTGCACGTTTAAAATGCAAACAGGGCCTTGGTGAAACTGAAAATCCCCCGCCATTCTTCTGGAGCATTTCTCCCCTGTGACACCGAACGTTTTCATGTGTTCTCCTCGCGCGTGCTGCGAACCAGCGTACAGGTTCTCCAGTATCCAACCTTTCCCTGAAACAAGCAACCTACTTTGAGTTTAGCAGCCTCTCCCCTGCCCCTGACTGGCTCTTGCGCTTCCAATCAGGCACAGAGGAAACATTTAAACACGCAGCCCCTTTGCTTTGCCTCCCTGGCTCTGCTCAGAGCAGGAATCAGCCATGCAACTCAGCCCAGGTAAGGCCACACTTCACCATCCCCGTTGCGACCATGTTACATTTAACAGGTTTTTCCCCTCGAAGTCCCCCCTCACTGCACAAAGAGGGGGAGGGTAGAGCCCTCCCGTGCCCCGGGAAGGCAAAGGCACAGACATGGTGAGAGCAACTTGCACCCAGCTGGGGCTGTGCCCTGGCCCAGCTGACACCAGCAGCTTTCCTGGCTCAGACATGAGGGCTGGGATGGGAGAGGCGGGGGGTGGGATAGGGAAGCTGTCAGGGGCTGTTGGACCAGCCCAGGTCCTTGTCCCGCTTCTGCATCAGACTGGTGAGGATAATTTGGGTATGTGGCAGCCCCTCCGCTCACCCTCTGGTGCAACTGGATGCCGTTTTCTCTAGGCAGGGTGCGATGCATCGCCAGGGGTGCCACCGATGAACAGATGCATTGCAGAAAATCCGGGAGGCCACGCACCTCCTAAAAACCTCCTCTCTACCTTTATCACATGCTGTTGAAAATTACCCTGGTGCCTGAGTGTAATCCTCTGGCTGTTCCCTGTGCCCATGAATTACTCAACGCGGCATGCTGGATCCTTAGCTGCAGGACAGTTTTTCCAGTTGTTTGTTTTGAAAGCTCTTAAGAGCAATATACTATCAGCTGAGGTTTCTAATTAACTCTGAATAGCTAGTCTGCTGCCACTCAAGTATAATTCTCATTAGCATCTCAGCTAACAAGCTGCAGTGTTTGCCCTCCTAATTAGCTTCTAGTTAGAAGTCTTTCCCTATCCTAAGATGTGCTGTTGTTAATTGCAGTTCCAATAGCAAACTCCTGAGAGGCTGCTGAAGCTATGGTTTATATAGCTTGATAGAGATCAATATCTGGGATATTTACAATGGTAGATTCTTTATTCTCCTGTAAGTGTGTGTCTTTACGACATCTTTACGCAAAGAGGAGGTGGGACAGAGCTGCAGCTTTTAAAATGAACGAGGAAATATTTTGCCTTTTAAACAGGTGGTAGAACTCAAAATGAGTCTACTTAAAGTGAAGTACATACAACTTTCAGAGCTAATGCTGCATAAATGGCTTTCCAGGTTATTTCCCATGCGGCTGTCCATACAATGGCTGGTTTTCCCTGCCCACAGGATTCTCAGGGTTTGTGAGTGCCCCAAAAAATGCCCTAAAATCACGGACAGAGTGTGTCAGGTTGGCTATTCCCTGCGGGCTGCTGGCTCAGGATGGTATTTCTGTGGAATGCTCTTAGCACGGTTTAATGTATGCCTGCGAGCTGGATTAACCCCTTAGTTCCTACGGGAGAATTTACAGCACGTTGATGTCAGTGGGCTCGGGCAACTGTGCCTCTGCAGATCAGGGGAAAGGGCTCCCGCTTCATAGAGCAGCGTGGAGCACCCAGAAGACAAAAGTGAGCCTTAGACTTCCACGAAGTACCTGAAGTTGTCTGGTGCTCATTCCATAGAAGTAAAACCATTCTGTGCATTTTCAAATCACACATTTACTTCTCAAAGAGAGGAAGAATACTGCTCAGCTTGTAAAGCTTTAGTAGTGGACTTTTTACTTTTTACTCCAGGCATGCCCAGAGCCCTCCTGGTTTCACCTCCTAAACTGAAACTTGCTTTTTGCTGACGGTTCTGAAATGGGTTTGGCACATCAGATCCCATCCACCATGCTACTCTGTGTAGGGTAGAAGTGGACTGCACTGAAACCAAGTACTTTAGAGTCCCCCTAAAGCACCATGTAGGTGTAAGGGGGTGCCTCATCAATCCAATTGTTGTATCAGGCTTTTAGAAACAGAGAAATTCTGATAATGAGGATGCTTATGGTTCATAGCCCATTAAAAACTGAATTTAAATATGGCCTACTCACACTAATTAGTCACAGATCTTTCAAATCTGCTTTATAAAGATGTGCAAGAGATTAGATGGACCTAAGGTAACGGTAAATTGAAGGGGTGGGAGTCTGCTTTATGTTTGGTGCTGTTCGTGTCAGGTCTAATATTTTGGTCACAAGCAATTAATTAGCATTTTTTTAGCTGTAAAAAAAAATAGAATTTAGAATACAGTCCTTGATGAGAAGCTGATTTTCTTGATTTGGCTGCCTATATCTAATTACTGTGTTGGAAAATAGGAGTAATGATGGTTAGCAAACCTCAATGTTTGAATCTATTTCAGTTACATATCAAAGAGACATATTTAAATGAACTGCTTAACCTCTTTTATCTGCAAGACTGGATTCCAAATCACAGATACATCATTTACTGTGCTGTGCTTCAGTTACAGATAGCAGCATAAAGCACATGATACGATAAAATTCTTTTAGAAGCTTTAAAGTAAGACTTGAGTTTGGGTTTAGGGAAATCAAAAAATAGTATTTCCAATGGTGGATCTGTAGTGTATGTATTAAATACAGATTAAGACAAGGGATTGATTGAAGGCACCAGAAAGAAGAATTCAGAACAAAGGGTTCTATTGGGAGAAAGGCACAGAGCAAGGAGACGTTTCTAGATATACAATCCTTGTCCAACTCCTGAGGAGCTTTGCCTTCAGGGAAATAAAACAACCAACAACCTCTCAGATCAAAATGGTGCAGATGCTACCAACATGTTAGTGTGAACCACTGGGCATGAATTTCTATGTCCTGCAATCCGAGGGAGGTGTTAACTATTTTAAGGGCTTTGTAAGGACTTAAGTGTTCTTAGGGTCAGGGGGGAAAACCACCACAAACCACCAGAGCTTGGGCTGTAGCAGCTACTGCCCTTGCAAATCTCTGAACAGGTAAAGCCAACTGTGGAGGTGGTCTCATGATCTCTGTCCTCTTTAATCTGATCTGCCCTAAGTATTTTTGCCATTAGACCAGTTTGTGCAGTGCTGGCTTACTGCCAGATTTGTCACGTAAAGTGTTTTTCTTCGTGTGATTATAAGCTAAATTGGTTTCATGATCTTTTTTTCTTAAGGCAAGCAATAAATTATATTGTGGGATAGAAAAATGGTGATAAAGTACCATTTATGCTGACAGCATAGAAAGAATAATGTTGAAACAAGCCATGAACATACTGATTGAGTCAGTTCCTCTACCTCAGTCGGGTAGAATCTTGACTCCATTTGATTCTGTAAATGTTCATGAGTCTTTTTTGAGTCTGAATATGGAAAAGATTTTATAATCCTAATTCTTTCTTCTAATAAGGCTATGATCCAGGCCATTTCTTACAGCCTTTCTGCATAGATCGTTAGAGAGGGCATCCCCTTAATTATTTATATTACACATACCAGGTGTGCTGATTATGAAATTTCCCTTGAGGCTCCAGAAGGAAATGAAATCCTAATAAATGCATGAGATAGTGGAACAATGCTAGAATCGCCTCGATGAAAATCACTCATCCGTGTCCGTGATCCTCCTTACAGTGGTTTTTAGAAAACATTACAGGAGCTAATCTTCTTAGGCTTGTCATCCAAACTGTCCTGGAGGTGTGAAGAAACTGCCCTTCTGGGGAACGTCAGTGCAGTGGTGGGAAACAAAGAAAAATAAGGTTAAAGGAATGCATTTCTTATTTGGCGAGGCATGCAAGGGGCAGTCTTGATATTGACGCCGATTATGTTTGTAATGAGTGTTACAAACAAAAAAAAATTAGAAACATGATCATGAAACCCTCTGGAAAATTCTCTTTACCAAAATGCTGGCTGAGGAAATCTTGAGAATTCTTGTTTTAGAAATATAGGAAATATGGGCTGATCTTGTCTTGGCAAATGGAGCAATTTAATTCAGAGGAGAAACTGGTATTTTTTTGAGACACGTGTTATCCGGAGAGCGTTCAGTGAAGCACAAGGGAAGAAAGGGCCTTTCTCTGCAGAACTAAATGGGGAAATACCAAAGACACTGAACATAGGATCAGAAAAGGAGAGAGACAACAGGGATGTGATGTGCTAGGGATGTGAGGGGCAACAGGGCAAAAGCAGTGTGGAGATGTCAAACATTGTAAGATTTTTCTGTAATTCTGTGGTTTAATGTAATGGAGAAAAGACAACGCTGATTTTAACCCAGAACCATGTGCAATGACTGTGACAAACTCAATTCTCTTGTACCTGTGCAAACAAAAAGTCTCCAAGAGGTGAAATACATAAATATTATATGAGTGGTTCTATAAATTTTGTTCTTCTGAGAAACAGCTCAGAGAGTAAGATACTTGCAGAGAACATGGTGCTGATGAGAAGACGTTATGAGTGCAAGGAAGTGCGTATCCTCTCCTACCAAAAGGTTTGAGGAGGACTCTCTTAAAAGCTGGTGTTCAGCAGAACACTGAGGTTAGCAGTAAAAAGACATCTTTCAGAAAGTGGAGGTCATGTTTGAACAGAGGAAATAGAAAAGAGCATGCAGGCAAGTTAAATAAGGCGAGCTAGACGAGGCGGGTAAAATAAATTTTGAGAAGCAACTTGCTAAACTCACAGAAACAATGAGGAAGTCCCTTCAAACACGTGAAGGGTAGGAAGCACGTCCATCAGCAGCTTGATAGGCCACTGCAGTGTAATAAGAACACTCAAAGTTCACAGGGCTGCTACAGCCAGGCTAAATAAATCTTTGCTGTTCATCATGAAGGATCTCAGGGAACTCTCTCTTATGGAGTATTTTGGTATCTGAAAGTGTCCAAAGGTGTGTTTTCAACTGAAGTGTCAGAAGAACGGGTTTAGAATAATTGGATGAAATGCGTAATACTATTGATAAAAATAGGTGGTAGCCATGGTAGCCACCCAAGAGTCCCAATGTGGAGTTCTTAAATTAATGGTTTCCTTTGATATGGATTAAATAACTGATGTGGCAATTGAAGTGGCAAATGCAGTTAATGTTTAAAGGGCTGTGTACACCAGTAAATTGAACCGTCCTTTGTCAAATTTATGGAAACTAGAATGAAAACTTTTAAATATGATATATTGGGTATATGTCAAAATTAATTTTGTGGAAGGAAGCTGTCACATATCTGTGTACTTTTACACCTGGTAGCCCTTGGGCAGAGATAATTCAGTTGATAAGGTATAGCTGGACTTCCAGGGTCCCTTACCAATAGTCATCAAACCCCCAAGCAGTCAAGGAATAAAAAGCAATGTGTTCCTGTAGTTTTGAACTGGTTCTGAGTCTAATTAGTTAAAGGTAATAAAATAGAGGATAGGGATTGAGTCATCCTCCTTCCAATTGCAGGAAGTCACCAGGCTGCAAGAATCTTTGTTAAATTACCTACTAATGCTTTAGGGCAAAAAGGAGAGTTGACAAACATACTGATAAGAAATTGTAAAGGTACGAAAGTTAAAATTAAAACTGCCTGTCAATATTCTCCATTTTCTCACCTGATCTAGACATCAGCAAAGTAACACATAAAGGGAAAAGAACCATACCTATGCATCCACAGAGATGTAACCATTCAGGAAAATATCTCAGTGTCATGTTTAGTAGTTCTTGGAAAATATAATCTCAATCCTTAGTAGTGATCAAGAAGATAAGATGTAAAAGACTT
Source organism: Pitta sordida (assembly GCA_013390025.1). Classification (NCBI taxonomy): domain Eukaryota; kingdom Metazoa; phylum Chordata; class Aves; order Passeriformes; family Pittidae; genus Pitta; species Pitta sordida. The sequence continues at coordinate 34,596 of WEKX01007373.1, forward strand.
CAAAGAAAACTTCAAATCAAATCAAATTTAAAAAAGGGTTGTGTGTAAATCCACAATGTGCCCGTGTTGCACAATGTGATAACTGTGTCTTGAGTACAGTAGAAATATGTAGTACACATAACAGCTGCAAGAAGTTATTTCTGTGGCAAGAGAAGGGTTTCTGTGGCAAGAGATTTAAACATAGGCTTGAAAAGGATCCCCAGGGTCACTATGTCCAGACCTCTGCAACTGCTGGCATCACAACATCCAACTTTTTCGTGTACACAGCCAGAGAATTGTCTGGTCTGATGTTTGAATGCATTGAGCTTGTTAAGCTCTGCCTACATGTCAGCAGACAGCTGTCCTACTCCTGTTAGACCACCTATTGTGTCTTTCCCCCTTCTTCAGCAGTGTCATTCATCCTGAAAACCATTCTAAAACTTTTTTTGGGAGGGGAGAGGGGATTGCATCTGAATTACCTGTCATATCTACCTGGAGAGCTGCCCAATTTTTCCTTCACCATCTCTTTTATGTTTGTGAAAATCCTTTTTCATAATTGTTTTGACATGAGGGAAGGGAAATTTTTGAGAGTTTTGGC
>WEKX01007373.1:35199-86115 GCA_013390025.1 Pitta sordida
TTTGGCATCTGTGGAACATATGGAGTGAGGTAAGCATGTCAAGTGTCTGATGACTCTGCTGTTTCCCATAGTACTCGTTAGAGGGAGGAAGGTGCAGAGCAATTTTTTGCTCATTCTCTTCAGAGAGATGAGATAATCATCGAGAAGGAGGAGTTCATGAATAAGTTCTGTTGCAGAATAACTAGGCTGACAAAACCCCTCATATAGCTATTAATTAAATTGGCTCTTCCCTTTGTTATATTAGTTTTCCTAACAGAATAACTTTATTTGAGAAACAATTCCATATCAGTGGAATTTTTTCCATAGTAAAAATCAAATCTAAGCATTGATGACTCAGTCATGACAAGACCACTACTTCATTGTAGCCAGGCAAAACAGACATCCTCAATTAAAATTATAAGTGGGCCAAAAATTTTTATGCAATCTATGAAGGAAAAAATAATTCTTTCTTTTCATGGCTTGATGCATGTTATTTGCTTGCATGTGAAGTTCTTGAAATGCATCACAAAGCAGTGGTAGATGCCTTCAATGGTCCACTTTACCGTTGTAAATCTATACTGTACTACAATACACACATCCTAGAGGCTGTTCTCTGGGAATCACGGGAGCTGAGAAGGCTCTGGTCAGGCTCTGACTGTGAGAGTAGGAATACGTCAGAAAAGGAGATGTGAGGTACTGCCCTCGTCCACGGAAAAGACATTTGCGATTTTGGTGCTGCTTCTTGTTTGAAGTACAAGTTTGTTTTGGTAACACCAGGCCCATAGAAGGCCAGAGAAGGCCGTTTGGATCAAATCAAATAACATTTGGAATTTGATGTGTTTGTTTCAGAGGCGGGAGCAGTCTCCACCTTCTTTTTGTCTAAAGGCACCTTGGATCTGACAAGAACCTGTCGTTTTTAGCATTGAGAGTTTCTCCCTCTTAGGGCCGTTGAGCTCTACACCCACACCCAGTCTCTAGCTTATGTGGAGCGTCTCTGGTGGCAGATCTAGACAGAAATGTGAACAAGAGGGGATATTTTTTTCACATTTTGGCTGCATTTGCAACCAGAGAAGTGACTGTCTCATTGATGAAACTCTCACTGCTAAAGTGAATGTCTGTCTCACTAAGAATCTTTGCCTAAGAGCTGGAGCTCAAGGGTTGGAAGATGATGTAGGAAGATGATGTAGGTTGACATGAAGATACAGGCTAGTGAGTGTTGTAGGAGAGCTACACAGTACCATGCAGAAGTGTAGGGTTTTCTTAAGTGATCTTTCCTTTCTTCTTTGTTTTGGGAAAATGGCAGTGGTGGGTCTGAGAAAAATGGTGCCAAAATGAGGGGAGTTAAATTAATGCTGAGCATCCTCGTATGCTATTCAAAAGAAAGTGATGGTGTGTGCAGACTGGATTCTTTTTCTTTGTGGTGCAGAACATACACTGACAGATGTGTACCAGCACCTGGTACGGATACCAGCCATCTTCTGATCTGTGGGGAAGAGAAAACCCTGAACTCAGCTATGCCCTAATGCTGTGAAATGCACACGGACAGTCATTCTCAAACAGGCAGAGGTGCAGCTCATTCAAGCTGAGCATATTTAGAGGGAGTACTAGTTACAAAAGCATAGCCCTAATCCTGATTCAGGGCTGATAAAACTGCACTCTGTATTGGCATGTGGTATAATTTATTTTTTGATATTTAATTAAGTAATGTGATAGGGCAAGCAAGATTGGCCAGTGTTGCTCTCCAAATGACAAAAGCAATATTAAACTTTGTAATGTTCCCACACCATTGCAAAAGCTGAAAAACACCAGCTGTAGTAAGTCAGTGGAGACACAAGTGTGTGGTATTTCTTCTCTAGCCATCAGGTGCTTGAATGGAGATGATAAGCTGTTTCCTTAGACTAAAAGAAATAAAAAAAATTTAACCTCTGTGCAGCCAAGTCTCCCAAACATTTTCTGAAGCTGTAGATACAGGACATCCAACTCCAGCAGCATGTGGAACAGCATGAACACCCCCTGTGTTCAGAGCTGCGGGGGTCCAGTGAGGAGGTTGTGTTCCTTGACAGAGATTTTTTAATTATCACCTTGTTAAGGTGAGTGGGAAATTCTGTCTAAAAAATCATCAGTGTGGAATGATGCAGAATTTTACCTCTCACTTTCTTATTCTGTGGGAGGAGGTTTCTAGTGGCACTTGCTGTTCACTTTAGATGCTGTTGAACAAACTAATGACTGTGTCGCTAAGATGAATCTGAAATCTAAATCAAAATCTTGTGTCAGACTTTATTTCTGAAAGGGCCAGAAACAAATTCTGGAGCTCTTGTGCATATCTTGCTAATTGTTGAAAGTGAATTGCAATTATTTCCATTTACTCAGCTTATTCATCTCTCCCTGTTCAGGGGGATCCCTCCTCTGTTTGTCAAAAAGTGCCATTTTTCTACCTCTTACCTCCCATTTTTATGGTTAGTGTGTTTCAGTGAGACTAAAATGTACTTATTTTACTCAAAAGACTTATTTGCAACTTCCAAATTGTGCTACCTGCCCTTCTACTTTTTTCAAATGCATATTTAAAGAATTAGAAGAAACAGCAAAATTGAGGAAAATCAGGCTCACAGTGCTTAAAAACGCGTATAAACTTGCTCTTTAATTACAGACTTTTTTCCTAACAATTAAATGTAGAGCTAGCTGTTACTTTATTGTGTTGAGTTGTGATAAAAACACTGGTTAACAGCAACGCTAAAAATTCCTTTAGGCAATGCCTTTAGTTAAACTTTCACAGTTAAAGCCTTTTAGTTTGAGGGTGAAGAAGGTGCAGGAAGCAAACTAGGCACACAACCATTAGTAAAATGATAGGAACTTTCTATGGCCTATTGGACTACAGAGAGTTTTATGATTTGGACAAGGAGTCAAGGAGCCTGGTCTGTTTTTAACCTCAGCTTAAACAAACAATTAAAAATTCAAGGTAAAAGCACTTTGGTGATGATAAAAGAGGTTATAGTTTGACATTTTAACCCTAAAGTAAGGTCAGGACTTCAAATGGTGGGAACAGATGTATCTCTGGTGGTTTCAAGAGGACTTGTTTGCAGGATCTGGTTCCCTCCCCAATACCTGTCCTGGTATCTGCTCAGACTCCCAGAGACCCTTTTCCCACCGACATCCCCAGCCAGCTCTCACGCCACATCCCACAAGCAGCTCCCACACTCTGCAAGCTCCAAACCTGGCCAGGTGAGTCAAACCTGCCCCTGCTGCTGAGGCCTCGGCTCACAGCCTTGTACTTGCTGCTTAAGATACAAATGTTTGGTGTGGTGGTTTTCATATAATAACTTAATCGTTTTAATACTCATCTCAGAAGTGGTCTGACTTGGGTTTGGGTCCTCCTTCTCCCAAGGGATATTCAAATCCACCTGTCCCTTCCCAGGCTGTAGGCAACCTCTCAGCCCTTCCTATTGAAGTGGTGCCATAGTGCGGAGGGGGATTCACAGAGCCAGAGAGCAGAAGCAAGTGGGAGCCTGACTGTGGCCTACCTAAAGGGAGGTGGGGAGCAGGTATCTGGCGGTATTCCCAAGGTTTCTCACTATACAATTTGCATTAAAACATCTCTGGATAAAAATCAAAACCCGCCCTGGAGTCAGAGTCCAAACCCAGTGCCGCTATCCACAGGGAGACGTTGCAACCACCTTGCCCTGGCGGTGGGTACTGTTTTGGTGCCACTCCAACCACACCCTCTTCCTCCAGCCACATCTTTAAATGAAAGTTGCAGCGGCTGCTCCCTCTTACTGATACCAGAGCCACACTGAGGAGTGTTAGCTGTGGTTACGACATCCCAGTCCCAAGTGGGCTTCACGGGCATAAGTGCCAAGAGGTTCAGGTTGGCCAAAATGGTTGGATCTCAGCACGGAGGACGAAAAACTTGAGGTACCCGAATAACTTCTTTTGGTGAAAAAATGGGTTCCTGCAGACTGTTCGGTGGGAGGAGGGGAGAAGTCATGGCTGATTTAGGAAATGGTTTCCTGTTGTGATGCTCTTCAGGTGCCTCCATGGCTTTGAGGACCTTACCCAAAGTGAATGGAGAGTTTGTTTCATTGTGAGACGTTACTGAAGGACATGCAAGGTTGACTTAAGCTCTGGAGTATACAGTTCTCTTTTGAAAATTACTTCAGTTTCACAGTCATTTAGAAGCTTTAGAAATTTTTCCTCTTGCTTGTCTCTGGCTTCTCCTTGTGTAAAATAGAAATAACAACACCTTCAGGACTCACCATATTTTAAAAAAAGATTTGCAGTTCTCTAAAGGACAGCAGGCTGAGCATTGAGTGTTAAGTTGCTAATGAAAAAGTTGGGCAGATGAGAGAAAAGTCAGGAAAAATTACTGAAAATATTGAGCTGGATGAGACTGGAATGTCCTTTAAAGAGACACCTTTTGCTGGCTGTGGCAAGATGTGCAGACAAGGATGTGTGTCGTATTCTTTACGCTTAAAGTGAGTAGCTTTCAGCACGTAGGAATGAGGCTGTTGAAGGCCTATGGACCAATACAAATTATTTATGATGGGGCTATATAGCATGGGGAATACACTTGTCAGTGTTGTTTGAAAGCTAAACTAAACCCTCGTGCTAAACCTTTGAAAGATAACCCTGGCTAAGCATGGCTTACCTTTCTCCTTGACTTGTATGAAATGTCTTCTCACTCTCCTCCCCACATAGTGCCTTGTTCTGCCAAACTCTTTCTCCCCAGATGTGAAGTTCTGCTCTGGGTCGGTGATCTGCTGTGAGGAGTCCTGCGTTGACTTTAAGGCTCATGGAGGATCTTCTGTTCCTAGGACAGCAGGTACTGAACTTCTTCCACACTATAAAACCCTTAAAGATACAAAGGTATGGGTTTGTGCACTCAGCCTGTGCTTTCCTTCTGCTCCACTTCTGAAAAGTCAGGGAAGGGAATGGGGCCAAGTGGTTCAAGGCTGCAACTTCTGAGTATGGAGAAGGTCCTGTGTTGTCTTCTCTTCAGCTGAGGAGGTCAGGTTGGTCACTGTTTCAGTCCCTCACAGGTTTGTACCTTGTGACCAGAGGAGTCTGTCCTGTAATGGCTGCTTTTTTTGGTGATCACTGACCTGGGTTTTCATGGAGTTTAACTGGTCAGTGCTTTGTCCTTGAACTCATTTGGCTCCTTCTGATCCGCTGGCTCTGAGGGTGCTGTGTGACTCAGATTTTTCAATATGTTAATTTTAAAAATTTTTTCATGGTTTTGAGAGTGCAACAACTTTTTGTGTCTCTTGGGGGACATGCTTCCTTGCAGCTCCATACTGAACATACCATCTCCTCAAGCTTTCACATGCAGAATTCTCTGATAAGAATATTCTTTAAAGATGGAAAAAATAATTCTTTTGGGTGGTTCTTATATAACTTTACAAGCCACAGAAGAACAACTTGTCACATCCAAGCATTTTTAGCAGTCTGAGATTTGTCCTGAGATGGTGCAGAATCTGTAAGGACATGCAATGCATTTCTGAATTTTTGGAAGGAAATTTTTGGAAGGAAAATTTGTATTTTCTTCTGCTCGATGAGAGTTAATGTTCATATTAAGATGTTACCCTGGGCTCTACAGTGAGACCATGGCCTGGTTTTCCTTCGGATGTCCCTTCCTCTTGTCTTCCAAGACTTACGTTGAAATAGTTACTGTTAGAAAGCAACCAGGTAAAATGGTGTGCATGTGTATATATATATAAAAGTATAAAAAGTGTGTGTGTGTATAAATAAAATAACAACACAGGTGTTGGCTTTTTGTCAAATGTAAATGGAAACCTTATGCATAAGATTTGCTTACTGTTCTACTGTGGTTTCATACTGAATTGAGCAATTGGGAATGAAAGAGGGTTGATTTTTTTTTACCATTTCTGAGTGCACTGAAATTGTATTGTGTTAACAATCTAAAACAAAGCTAATCTTGCTTTCCCATATTGTTGCGTGTTGGAAGTAGTGAGAGACATTTAAATTATCTTGAAAGTGAGTGTGATTCCAGAAACTTTGACTGATAGCTCACACCACCTGTAATATTTTAAATGCTTAGGTGGGAACTTACATGTGAAGCCTGCCTGAAGGAGTTCTCTTTTGTAAGATCAAAACAACATAGGGAGGCAGAGTAGAATATGGCACAATAATGCATGAAATACTCCCAAAATATTCCCAATAGCTGTGGTGACCAGTATTCAGGATTCTCTTCTGCCTTTATAGCAGAAGAAGCTTGAAAATGCAATTTTCTGTCCAAGCAGACACTGCCAAGAATGTCTGATCCTGCTTTTGGGAACATGAATTTTATTACTGACTATAGTGTCTGGTTCTGCCATTCCAGGGGGTGTTTTCTGTTGCTTCAAAACATAAAAGCTTTTTAGGCCTATCTTTCAGCTTTCGTCTGTGGTTAAATGACTCCTTTAACCCTGCAAGGCACTGCAGAAGAAGTACATTAATTTTTTCACTCGGGGGTCTGCCATGACACAGCGTTGCGGCTTTTACCCAGAGGCGGGAGGAAGCCTGGATGTCACTTGTGGTTATCTGATAGCCGTGTACAATCCCCAGAGAGGTGCAGTGCAGATCAGAGGTCAGGGATGGAGCCACAGATCGCCTGATGAAAGAATTTGGCTATTGTGGAAGCAGCTTAAAGCAGGGATCAACACAAGTTACAGTGGCTGCTTGTGGTATTCTCCAGATTTCAAGAGGCAGAGAAGATCAGAGGGTTCCTTGGGAATATTTCATGTAACATCAAGCAGCTCTTGTCAGACTCGCTCCTTTGTTTTCAGGAAGGCAGCATGGTATTTTGGAAAACATTGTCACCATTTTGCTAGGCTGGTTTTTTACAGAGAGAAGAAATGGATAAGGGTTTGTCTTGTCCCGTTTATGGAGGCTGTCTGAAGTCCTCATTTCTCAGATGTGTGTTGGGTTGTCCAGCCAGTTGTGTGTTCAGCCGTCCTGCCAGGTCAGCACTTCACTGAAGTTCTCCTTAATGTATTCACAAATAGTGATAAAACACTCCATAAGAGGCCTCAAGGAATGATTAAGTTTAATCTTCAATTAGTTCCTGCTGAGACTTGATGAGAAATCATTTGACAAGGTAGGCATGAGCTTTAATATAATCTGCCTGTCCAGTTACCATGAAACACAGTGTGCAGAGAGAAAACATGTTGCAAATGGAGAAAATCATGATGCTAGCAGTGAATATTTTAAACTGCTGCCTATGACGCGTTTTTGGTCTACTGGAGTGGCTTCAGCCACTGGGATATTGCTTCTAGGCATTAAAGACAGTGTGGGGGATACTTTCATCTATATGGCTGGTGAGATACCGACAAGAAGTTCTGGCCTTGGTTTGGAAGGTTTGTGGATCAAACTGTTGAGCCCCTTAAAATCCGCAGCAAAATAGGAGCTAAAGCCAGTCCAAGTAGTTTTTTTGATAAGGTGAGTGAGGTGGAGGGAGAAGAAGAGTGAGTTTTTAAGTCGTTAGGAGTTGGCTGATTGCCTCTAATAAACAAGAGTGCCTCCTCTGGGAAATGTACCCTTGCCTTCTGTTTGCACAGAGAATGGAAAACACTGCCCATTTTTATGAAAGACATTTTATGAGACACTGGGCTGTGAACTGTCTTGGTTTTCTGTAAATTGTTTATTCTTGTTTCTTTGCAGTCAGATGGTGGTTCCTTGTTTCATTGTTTATGTCTCTGGTTCTACAGTCATTAAAGCCGTTTTTTGTGACTAAAGAATCACAGCCTTCTGAGCAACTGAAGACTTGCTTGGAACATGGGGGATGCAGAAGTGCTCCTTCTGGCTGTGCAGAAATCTCTCAACTTAATGTTAAGGGATGAACAAAATAAGAATTCCCTACTGCCAGTCACATCTGCCACAGACTCCCTTCAGACAGGTTGTCTGTAAATGCATTTTCATGCCGAATGTCTCCTGCATCTGTGTGGTTTTAGGTTCATTTCAACTTTGCAGCCCCTCCCAAACATCTGGGTTAGGTTTCTTAAGCTGCATATGCTTTGCCCCCTGTGGAGTTTGGCTAGAAATAGGTTCTGGAGAACTGAAAATCCAGTCTTTTAGCTCTTCAGTTTTGTTACTATTCAGAATAACCTTTGCTGACCTACCAGAGGCAGCTTTTTCTGCCAAAAAAGAGTCATTTGAGTGTTTGCTAATCTGCCACAGGCAAACTGAGGCCAGTTAATCCATAATTTACACTAATCATGTTGATTGCACCTGCATGATCGACTCAGCTGAGAAATGGATGGTGGCAGGTACTCTGTCACTCCTTTGGTAGTATTAGCTTTGCTCGTATGCTGATCTACCCTGGGGAAAGTTCAGGTTGGACATGAGAAAGAGATTCTTCACTGAGAGGGTGGTCACTCACTGGAGCAGGCTCCGGGGAAGTGGCCAAGGCATTAAAATTGTTAGAGTTCAAGGAGTGTCTGGAAGACAATTAGCTACACAGCATTAGTAGTCCTGAGAGTAGCAGGGAGTTGAACTTGAAGATCCTGATGGATCTTGCCCACTTGAGATATTCTATGATTCTGTGAATAACCACGTTGCAGAGGTATTTGTAGGGAAGCAAATGCTGCTTTTCCCTGCACTGACCTATACTTGCTTGGGGCATGTCCTCTGTTTCACAACACTGCATCAGAAAGGATTTTAAAGTCACTGGTAGTATTGGACAGCTGGTGTTGGACCTGGAGAAGTTTTCATCCAGAAGTGATTTGTGAATGTGCACTAGTTCAGGAGAACTTATGAAAGGGGGCAAGTGGGCTTTCTCAAGTTGGCCAGAATGCTCCTGAGTGTGGCAGCTAGAAAATATTTCTTTTTTTAGAAAATATATCTGTGAGGTGATGGGTTTGCTGGCAGCTTTGCACTGCGGCCAAGAGAGGAAGCAAGTACCCGGTCCTTGATTTAGTGATAGCTGAAACAATAGAAGATAATGCCAGGGTCAGAGAAGCACACTAAGGCTGAAATACATATAAACTGAACCCTGGTATCTGGACAGTGGTTGGAGCAGAACTGTGTTTAATAAACAGCAGAGAGTCAATGGGAGGGGGAAGAAGCTGGAAGAAGCCAGCTATCAATCAATGGGGAACGTAATAGCAATTGCAGCACAGGCTTATGGCGAAGGCAGTGAATGATGTAGGACCTGAGGCAGAAAGCTGGCTGGAAGGGCACACTTGGATGTGAGAGATGTAGATGACAGCTCTTGGTTGTGCCTGGGATGTCCGGGGAACAAGACTGTGCATCCTTAAAGCAAGAGGGATCACAAGACCTCAAATACTGCAAACCACTGTGTAAAAAGGGGCAATGTTAAATGTGTATTGCAGTGAACCTTTCTGCACTGAGGTGGGTCCTCCTGCCTGTCACAAGATGGGAGAGCTAATGCCTAAGTTCTCAATACTGTGTTTGTCTTGGAGCTGCTACCACTCAGTGTCCTGTTAGCTGAAGACTTTGCATCACCTGCACAAAGACAGAAGTCATCCTTTTGGGGGGAAGGATTTACAAACACAGACTACCCAGGACAGGCCCCATCAGTAGCTTCCCAAACACTTTGAGATGGCACTGGGAATAAGTGCTCTGTTCAGTCCCCTTGGAAGCTGCATAGGCTTCTCATGTAAGAGCACAGATGCTGTGGGTGGGTGACTATTGGTGGCAGCCTGCCCCAGAAATGCCATCTGCCTCTTGCACAGGCTCACCCTCCATTAGCAACCGCTTGAGCAGATAAGCTCTTTGGCTATCACAGCACCAGGGTGCTGGAGAATTTGGTTTTGCTTACCTTTTTGGCAGCTCTCAGATCAGGCAGGCTTTTACAAGTATCATCTGAACTCTATAGGTTGCAACACTTCTCTTGAATTTCCATTCCTGAGGCTGCCTCCAAGTAATACCCAAAACACCATTTACATCTTAGTATTTAAATCTTTCATGAACTGATATGAAAAATCTCCTGTGCCCTAAATATTTTATCTGAAATACTGTTTTAAAATCTTTAAATTTTCCTCTAAGGGGCTGAAGAGCTGAGTGCAGCCTTGCAAGGGGAAAGGGCTGCACCTGGGAGTAGTGTGGTGTTTCCGAGCAGGAGTGCAGCACAGCCACAGAAGCTCCTACCTCTCTCGACTTGGCAGACATCTTTCCATTTTAATGCTCTTTTTTTTTTTTCCAAATCTGTAAACTGCAGAGCAGAAGGACCTAATTCCTTCACTGACCCCCACTGAGATGAGCATGTGTGAGATGCTCCTGGGCTCACCTGGAGTGTGGCCGCAGTTTCAGGGCATGTATGGCAAGGGGCTGGTCCAGCCTTCCCACATCCATTGCCAGCCTTGGCAGGGAGTCAGAGAGAGAGTGTGGGGATGCAAACAGCTGCAAGGTGGATGCAGCAGACTGCCAAGCCAGCAGCAAACCGAGCAGCGAGGCTGGGCTTCTGGCAGGGAATTGCCAGCAACTTGCACTGCAGTTTCTCTGAAGTTGCTGGAAATGGCCCAAACTGCTCTCCTTTCTGGAAGAACTGCAAGCTAGAACCCATTTATTCAACACAGCTCTAATGCTTGCTACCACAGTGCTGCAAAAACTCATGTCACAAACAGCAAGAGCCAATTCAATGTAATTAGAATTGATTTACTGAAAATATTAAAATTGATTTACTGAAAATATTGAGACAATACAGCAAGGTTAACAGCACTGGGAGCCTGGCATCCAATGCCCAGAACTCGATTTGGCCGAGCTTGGCTTGACCTTTTTATCCTCTGATATCTGGGAGGAGTCTATTTTGATCAGTGAGAGTCATTTCTTAGGAGGTGGAGAACAGTTCGATTGGTCAGAGTCGTATTTCAGGAGGCGAAATTGATCTTTCAAGGCTTCTGATGGGTTATGTCTGCACATGCTCACTTCATTTCACAAGAAGTCTTCGAAGGAATAACAGAGGAATAGGTAGTAGAAAAAAAATGCATAACAATACCACACAAAGTTGGAAAAAACCATACAAAATACAGCTAATACAGAAAAAGGCTACAGTTTATACAAATGCAGCTTCTAAAGAAACATCAAAAGCAATTTTTGTAATGTGAGTTAAACCTTACCCTTACTATCCAAGGTTATCTCAGTCCATTTTAATGAATATACTTAATACTGATTTTTTTGTCTAAATAAAAATGGATCAGAAGAACCAATAAACTTACTTTAAGAATTCCCAATTTAAAGATTCTTTAAATGGATTTAGGCAACCTGGAGCAGTGAGATTTCACATAAAATCTGAGATACTCAAATTTGTTATGAAAAAATGAACACAGAAAAACAAGTTGTATTTACCTGTTTCATGATAAAACAAGGCAAGACAAGTGAAAAAGGGCTGTAAGAATGAAAATATAGCTTAAACTTATAAGGATGCACATAAAAGAAAAGTACAATGCCAGGAAAAAATATCTTCAAACTCAAATACAAAAGTTTAAAGATAAAAAAATGCAATTGGAACTTCCAAAGTCCCACTTAAACCCACAAAAGGAACAAAACCCGCAACCTTAACTCACATTAAAATACATCTTATAAAGAGAAACACAAAAACCTGCGTTTTAAAACTTCTGCAAAAAAATACATCTTTTACAGAGAAACACAAAAGTCAGTTTCTTTTTCTCTTTAATTCTGGGAACTCAGTAGCAAGCTACTACTTCTTCATATGATAATTTTAAGCTGTTACAGAGAAATGGCTCATCCTGGGTTTAATGGTTTCAAGTAGCCCTAGAAGAGATGGGCCATTTGGACTCGATGGGTGGAGATGGCAGCCTTGGGGATTCTACAAAAAAAGCCAAGCTGATGGTTTTCAGATGCAGAATACTCCTTAACACAGTGGTTTATGCTATCTTTATTCAAGGTTCAGGACCGCTGTCTTAGACAAAGAAACACGCCTCTCTCCAACAAATTATGTCAAAATAAACTGATTTCTCTCTCAATCCAGGAATCTGGGAGTTGGAAACCCCACTCCAAAGACAAAAAGGCAGGCCAGCCAGGCCTAATGGCTTTCAGGTGGAGCATTTGTGAGTCAATGGCTGTGTTATCTGTAATCTCCATACCCATTCCAACAAGACTGGTGAGAAAGACGAGCCTACATCTCCCTCCCTTCAGAAAAGCTAAACCTCACCTTTATTGGAAACAATTAATTTCAAACAAGGATCCGTTGTCATAGGCTCTGTGCACAAGGCACAGAGCAGATTTCTGCGCAACAGGGATTGTTTTTCTTCTGTGATACGTCGCAAATTCAGACTGGATTAAGTCATGGTTTACGTCTGAAGTCAACTGTTTGGAACAGGTTCTCTAGAGGAATTTACTTCTGTGTGGCGTTTTAGGAGCAGTTTTTAATGAGTTACACACTTTTCAGCATGTAGCTTTCTAAAATGTGCTAAAACCCAAACATGGGCAGGAGAACTTATTTATTAACCCCCATAAGTAAGCAGGACCAAAATAATTTCTTTCAAGTGGGATTTTGGAAACCATTCATTGGGAACTGAGTGATTTTCATTATAATATGATTTGTTGCTTGCGTGCCAGAAAAGGAGTATATCTGATACTGCATACTGCAGAGTTGTTCTGTATGCTAAGAACCTGCAAATGTCAGAAATCTCAGAAATTCTCAGTTTGCCATAAATTGAACTGGGCGTATGACACATGTAGAACTGATGTCTTTCATTTTCAGTGCTATATAATTAATTTTTAAAGAATATTGCCTGTCTGTCCCTGTATGCTTGAAAATTTAGGAACATGTGTGACTGAAAGTCCATCTAGTTTGGCATCCTGCCTGCGTATATTCTACGTGCCAGACATTTGGGCAGTGATTATTTGTACCTTCTGGACACAAGGGATTTTTTTTTTTTCCTCCCCAGTATGCTAACCTAGGGTCTGTAGCATGAGTTTCTGTGTTTCTGCTAAACTTAAAAAACCGAAAAGTAATTTGAAAAAATCTTAGTCTTCTAATTTTTAATGTAATTACTCTCAACATACCAGTCTATACCTGGTTTCTCCAAACAGTGAATTCTTTGGGTTCCCTGCAGTCTGTGAGCTCCTTCTTTTAAAGCCCCACTCAATTCCAGCTCTCCCCCTTATCTGCTAATGCTTCCCGATCTGACCACAAAAACTGCTGAAGCCTCATTTCCCAGCTTGTCTGCATTCACCTCGCTGTCTCTCGCCATCCGCTCTCCAACTGAAAGTCTGTGCAAAGCTGGCTTCCATGGTTACTACTAAAATAGGCAAAGGAGATATTTTTGGTCAGAATTTGCCAGTTCAGCAAGATCAAAATGCTTTTGAGAAATGTTCTGATTACAGTGAAATTCTAGCAGGACGTTGTCTTGCAAAATGAAATAAAAAACCTCTGCAGCTTCCTCCAGCTCACCTCTTGGACTACCATCCTCTTGGGTTGCCCAGTGCCCTGCTCCTCTGTCATGGAAACCTGTCACTCAGACAGTCCTGTGACAAGGCTTTTGAATGGAAACATTTATTTTTGTACTTTTTGTTCTAAGTGTTGTCATATCAAAATCCTCTCTACCTCACATCATCCAGGATGCCTTCCCTCAGTCAGCCCCCTCTTGTGGTTTTCTGTAGCTTCTGACCCTTTACAAACCCACATCCTTTACAAATCCACCACCCAGGGAGACTGAAGGGTGTATGAACTTTACCAGAATTCCTAAGCCAGGCTAAACTACGTACAAGGTGCTTCCCTACCTCAGGATGAACTCCTTGTTTCCAGCACTCTCCTGAGGACAGCAGTTTCACTGCTCAACTCTTACTTGTTTAATGTAGGAGAAGAGAAGGCAGCTTCTCCTCTGTGATTGCTTGTCCCTGTCTACCTTCTCTGGCAAAGCTCTTCAGAAGTAGTGAAAGGGTATTTCCTCTCCCATACAGTGTCTCATAGAGGATTTCCTTCCTCATAGAGAATCACAGTATTATAGAGGATCCTGAGTTGGAAGGGATCCGCAAGGATTGGGTTCAACTTCTGTCTCAGCACAGGACCACCCCAAGAACCACACCATGTGCCTGAGAACATTGTCCAAATGCTTTTTGAACTCTGTCAGGCTTGGTGCTGTGACAACTTCCCTGGGGAGCCTGTTCCAGTGCCCAAGCACCCTCTGGGTGAAGAACCTATTCCTAATATCCAACCTAAACCTCCCTTGACAAAGCTTCGGGTCATTCCCTTGAGTCCTGTCACTGGTCACCACAGAGAAGACACTGGTGTCTGCCCCTCCACTTTCTCTCCTGAGGAAGTTGTAACTACAATGAGGTCTCCTCTTCTCCAGGCTTAACAGCCTAAGTGACCTCAGCTGCTCCTTACATGGCTTCCCCACAAGGCCTTTCCCATCGTCATTGCCTTCCTTTGGACGCTCTGTAACAGTTTAATGTCTTTCTTGTATTGTGGTGCCCCAAATTGCCACAATATTCCAGGTGAGGCTGCCTAAGTGCAGAGCAGAGTGGGACAATTCTCTCTCTCACCTGACTGGCGATGCTTTGCCTGATGTCCCCCAGGACACTGTTGGCCCTCCTGGCTCCCAGGGCACTGCTGACTCCTATTCGACTTGCTGTCGACCAAGACCTGCAGCTCCCTTTCCACAGCTCTGCTCTCCAGCATCTTATTCCCCAGTCTGTCAGTACTGGGGGACTGCATTACATTTAACTGTCTTTGCAAATTGCAGTGGGCAACACAGGCACTAAACCCATCACTTTCAGCAAGACTTCAGAAAGTGGGCATTTTAGCCCAGTGGATGGCAAAATGCAGGGTAGGAGGCAACCTCCCAACACGTGCAGCCTTTTTGAACTTAAAACATGGTATGCCACTG
Source organism: Pitta sordida (assembly GCA_013390025.1). Classification (NCBI taxonomy): domain Eukaryota; kingdom Metazoa; phylum Chordata; class Aves; order Passeriformes; family Pittidae; genus Pitta; species Pitta sordida. The sequence goes on from WEKX01007373.1 coordinate 49,986, forward strand.
CAATGCGAACTCCAAAGGCTTTGTTTTTAGACAAACACTCTTCAAAGCAGAATTATGAAGGTGTGTCTGCACTAAAATTCCCAGAGGAATGAGCACATGTTCTGCAGTCACTATCCAATTTGAGGATTTGTTATTGCCCACATATATTAAGATCCTGGTGGGCTAGACTGGAGGATTGAAAGGAGCAGTGACCAGTCTCTGCTTTACGTGATCTTGCTTTCAACAACTTGCCCTGAACACAAAGGGTGAAAGCAGGTTTGTTTTGGTTTGTTTTTTGGAGTTTGGAGATTTTTTTTTGTTTGAGTTACATGTAACCAAGACATTACAAAATAGTTTACTGAGATACCAATGTATTTTGGAGTTGGACCTGTATCTTTGAGGGGTAACACATACTTCTGATGATCCTTCAGCAGGGACCTCCCAGTGTCACTATTCCAATTCACTGCCTGTAAAGGTATTTGCTGCCAATTAGTTTCAAGACTTTCCTGAACCAGGAGGGTGTGAATCTCTTCTCTCAGGCTGATGAGAACAGAACAAGAGAACATAGCCTAAAGGTACGCCAGGGGAGGTTTAGACTGGATGTTAGGAAGAGCTTTTTCCCAGAGAGAGTGATCTCTCAGTGGAATGATCTGCCCAGGGAGGTGGTGGAGTCCCCATCCCTGGAGATGTTTAAGAAAAGACTCGATGATGAGCTCAGTGACATGGTCTAGACGATGGGAGGCTTGGATGGATGGAGCGTGGTGTCCATGGTTCCACTCTTGTGGGTCTGATCCCTGGGTGGGTGTTTGCTTGGGAGTTGGACTAGATGATCCTGTGAGTCCCTTCCAGCTCAGAATAACCTGTGAACCTGTAATGTACTTCCATTTATGAAATCCAAATAGGCAGTGTGTCAGCACCCTTACAGACAGCTCCCATGTGGATTTCAGAGACGAAAGTACATTTAAGGGATGTTGCAGAAATTTCTTGTATCTTAACGGAATAAATTCTGATTTGCCAAGAGGCTTCTGCCTGACTTCTGCCGGGGTCCTCATCAGCAGGATCAGACATGCTCTTCTCTAAGGACAGTGTAATGGCTCACAGTTTGTGGATTGGGCTCTGATGCTTGAGTGACTAAAATCATTATTCCCCTGCAAACACAAGGGAAAACACCTTTCCCTATAACTTAGCTAGAGGAAGTTTTATTTGCTATGTGTTAGCCCACACTTGGAAAGCTGAAGGCTGTATACACAGTTAGCACAGATCTCCTGAGGTATAGACAAGAGATATGTTGGGCTTAATGGAGTTGTCTGAACCCTGTGATAACAACATTTATAGAGGAACTTTGTTAGATCCACATCTGCAAATTATAAACTTCTGCTCTGTTTGGGGTTTGTTGTCTTTAGAGAAAGGTGGAACAGCTGTGAGAGCTATTATTGAAGCTGATATATAATGATAGCAAAAAAGGGCAGGGTGTTTAGAAAGCTTATATGAAGAACAGATTTGCCAGAGGATCATTACATTCCTGTTCCTCTGAGCTCTTAGGAGCAGGTGTGCATTGAAAGGAAAGGCACAAGTGAGATCTTCAAGCTCACTGAGGTCAGTGTTCATAAGAGCAAGAAGCAGCCACGTGCTAATTGAGCTTCTCCTTCCAGTGCCCCTGTCTTGGGAAGGGACACCTCTTTTGCTGCTGCAGGGCTGCTCTTCCCCTAAAGGTTTGCTGGTTCTGTTTTAGCTGTTTGTCTCAGCTCAGGGACCAGGATGTGGGCTTAGTTACTCCCAGGGACTGCACAGGTCTGCAGAACATCAGCAGAGAGAGAGGCACAGCCTGGAGAGGTGTCTTTTCCCTCTCTGGCTCTAGTGAAAACTGCAGGGATTATTTGGGGATAAAAGAAACTTCTCTTGCTTTCCGTTTTGTGTAGGAAAACAGTCACTTTATCAAGCACTTGGCACGTATGCTTCAGTGAGGCAGAGGAGGCATGCGGGGTCTCCGTAATTACTAACAACCACTTTCTCAGAGGAGGGGATAAAACCCGAGTCCTTGAAATTTAAACTAGTGCTGAGAGGAGGGGAATAAGGGAGGTATTATTAGAAAGCACTTCTTTTATTTAACAGATGTTAAATAGCACTATACCACTATATCAATCTGCCAAGTAAACTGACAGGAAACATCGTATAGAAAAGTCGAGATGTGAATTTCACAGGGGAAACAATTGCCCCCCTTCTGCAGGATCCTGGGTTTGGGTCTGGGGGCCAGTGCGGAGCACAAGGAGCAGCACAAGGAGCCAGGCATACGTAGATTGGGAGGGGAAAGAATAGTTGTGGACTAGGACAGAAAGAACTTGTTGCAGCTGGAAAGGTTTTCACCTACCCTGTCCTGGTCGTTGTACTTAAAACTGGATTAAAAGTATCTTTAAAGCAGAGACCACACATATCTCCAGCTTTTTACAACATATATGTATCATGCTATGGTTTTCAGTGGTGTTAATCCACATTTTCAGAACCTTGGTGAACTAAAGTCTGGAGGAGAAAAACAAACCTCTAATGGATGATTAAAGGTTGAGAAAGCAAGCCTGGCTTCGCAGTAGCAGTCTGACCCAAGGCAGACCCAGAGTGATGGTATTTTCCTCTTGAACACAGTGTTGCTTCCTTAGACTTGTCCTGGTGATCCACAGCCACTGGCTGCCACTGCAGGCAGCTGAGTTGGGTATGATTTTATTAACGTAGCTGCCTGGAGCCCAAGGTTAAGTGATGAGAATTTCAAAAGAAAACAATAAATTAATAAAATGAATGTGTCATCAGCTGATCCTCTTCTGACCACCATCTGTCCCCTGATCATGTGATGTCTCCCAGCTGGCCACCCAAGAGACAAACCATGCAAGATCATCATCACAACATATGCTGCTATTTACACATTTTTAAAGGTAATAGTTGCTAGGCTGTCATATTAGTAGTAGTTAAAAGCAGTTATTTGGAAGCTAGGGGATTTTTTTCTTTATTTTTCTCTCTCTCTCTTTTTTTTTTCCCCTTAGGAAGGCAGTGACTCAGCAGGTATATTTCTGACAGAGACATAGTCAGGATTGGATCAGTGGAATTTCTTATGTACAGTATATGTGATTCCCTTCGCTATCCCCTTCCCTTATTCTATAGTATGCTGTCGTGCCTTTTGTAACAAACAGTAGAATAAACAAAATAGAATGAAGGCAATGATACAACAAACGTCACTAGTGCACCTCTAAGGAACCTGACCTGCGTGCTCTCTTTGCTATCTCCAGGATGCAAAAACCAAGCTGTGCATTCTTAAACTATTGTTGAGATCAAGGATGTGGTTATGAGAAGACTTACAATTTACAGGATACTTAAGCATTAAGGATTGAGGCGCAGAACATTTCCTGGGGATTAACGACTGACTGGGTGAGCCTCAGGCCATTAACCCCTGCCTGCCATTAATCTTCAGGAAATGCCCTGCAGTGAGGTCGTTATTGCTGTTATATGGAAAGAGAAAAATAATAATAAGAAAGGTCCCTGGTTTATTTATTTATATTTTACATAACACGGTTCTACTGGGACTGTAAGGGATGAGCATCTTTCTCTTTAGCTGGTTGCACTGCTGGAATTAATACAGTTCCTGCATCTTACTCTTTGGTGAAAGATTATTGTCAGATTGCAGGAGGGTAAGAGGCGCAGGATTTGGCCCACTGCTTGTGTTTAACGCAATGAATGAGGTGCTTCTCTGATATAACTGCTGGCAGAATGTAGCCCTATATAAAAACCAGCCCAAAATGCTGGTTTTACAGCAAAGCAATTTATTCACAGTTCTAAGCATCTCACAGCCTTTTTTTTAACTCATTGAATAATCCTTTTAGGTTGCCCATAAAGCAGGTGAAATGCTTCTGCTGCAGTCCTAAGGCAGAACACGGGCTGCATAAATAGCATCTAAATTACTAGGAATACAAAATCCACATACAGTAATACATACCTACAAAGGCAAATTCATACTGACAGGACTGCAGTGTGTGCTTATCAGCAGCAAAACATCTCGGGGAAAAAAAAAAGTGGCTTTATATTGAAATTTTGTGTACATTTCTCTCTATGTTTAAACACTTAAATACTATTTTATGCATGTTCTGAAACCCAGATGCAGGCTCCTTTTTTAATGAGCCTGCCTGCTTAAACATTTATTAGCTTAGAGATGTATAGTTTTCATAAAGCTGGCTGATCTTTTTGCAGAATATCTTTGCAAAAAAAAAAAAAAAAAAGCTTTTTTTTTTTTTTTGCGTACATGGCCTCAGTCCTTGCAACCTCCTAGAGAGTCTGTCAAGGCGCAACTTAAAAGCTCGTTCAGGCGACCATGACCCCCTGCTAGCAGATTGTCTGCCTAAAAGGTAAGGGAAAGCTAAAAAAGAAGTCGAAACTTAAAAGTAGCTTCTCAAAGGCTGCATAGATCTTTCTTTTTTTTTTTTTTTTGTTAAACCTAAAGTGTTTAAAAGCTTTAATATTGATGGCCTGTCAACTTTGTCCTGATTCTTTGGCTTTCAGTTAAAAGGTTTTTGTTGTTGTAGCTTATGCAGTTGCTCTGTTGCTATGGAAACGTGACATCAAAATGACGTTTCTCTGTTTAAAAGCTTTTAACTAAATTCCTGCCTGTCAGATGTAGGCCCCATTTTGTGCACTCAAGCTTCAAGCTGTTGCAAAAAGGTTTCATATGTTCTGTTGTCATTCAAATTCTTTATCCACATATGCATGTTCTTGCACTACAAAAAAACCTAAACTAAAAACTCAATCTATATTAAGTGTCCTCTTTTAAAACCCTTTTAGGTCAGTCAGCAATGGCTGCAGCAGAAATTCCCAGTTACATTGTCTCTTCTCAGACTGAGAAACACAGGAGGGCCAGAAACTGGACTGATGCAGAAATGAGAGGTTTAATGCTGGTTTGGGAAGAATTTTTTGATGAGCTGAAACAAACTAAAAGGAATGCCAAAGTTTATGAGAAAATGGCTAACAAACTCTTTGAAATGACTGGAGAAATTCGCCACGGAGAGGAAATAAAGATAAAAATTACAAATATGACATTCCAGTACAGGTAAGCTTCAGTTCATTCTTTTTATTTTTAAGAGATTTTATCAGGGACGGTGCAGTGATTTTTGCCTTTCAGAAAGAAGTGTCCTGGAGGAAATCTGTCGATAAAAGATTAAAGATTGTTCCTATCACTTTTAAAATTCTCTCTTGTCAATGCTGTTACGTCATTGTTAATTTTTCTCCCCCATTTCATGTCAAACTCTGGGACAACTTTGATTCTTTAAAATTAGCTGGGGTTGTTATGATGCAGAGGGATAGAAATGTATTTAGTGGGGGAAAAGAGATTTTATTTTTTTCTCTCTTTGCTAAGGGGACTGATTGTGTTCGCTTGGCAGCCAGTTCCTTGCAGTGAAACTCCTGCGGTTTGAAGTGGCCACTGAGGATCGGAATTGCAAGGCAAAGTTGAAAAAAAAACCAAACTAGAGCAGAATAATGTTTGGGGGGGGTGAGGGGGGGGCTGATGCTCCTGGATTTTGGTCTCGTGAGTTGAAGGGTTACACTTCACAGGGCCAAGAATAATTGAATGTCTTATTACTGAGTGACACACATTGCTATAATTATAAGCGGCAGCAGTGAAAGAACTATTATATCTGCAGAGAGAGAATCAATGTGCACCGTCAATGCTGCTCCAGGGGAGTCGGGGGGAGGGCGGAGGTGTCTACAAGGGAGTGATAAAGAACAGGCTGGCAGGAGGGGAAGTTGACTTCGGAAAATGCAAGGCATTAGTGCATTTGTTGTTTGCAGGGAGAAAAAATAATTAGAACTTAACAGAAATATTTCTATGTTGTTGTGTTGGGTTTGGTTTTTTTTTAATTCTTATCTCTGTGAGGCACAACCTGCCTCATACTGGAAATCCTGAGTGGTGATTTGAGCTGTGTGCTTGTAATGCAAGAAAATCAAATATGTGACTCTTTTATTTAATCGCTCCTCAAAGCTCATATTAATAATAAAAAAGGTTATTACAGCAGGCAACCATGTTAAAACCGCTCGCTTTTCTGTAAGGTACCCTTACTGTATTTAATGCAGAGGCTGCTCATCAAATAGAAAACTAGGGAAAATCCTGTAAATCCCTTAACTTTGGATGCCCTTCTACATTTCTATGATCCACAAGCGTAATGTTGAACATCATCTGCCATTATATTAAACCTGATGTTTTACAGCAAATGCTGATGTCTCCAAAATGTTTTACTAACCCTGCTGTAAAATCCTTACAGTTTTCTTCGCCCAGCCTGCAGTCGAGAAAGCTGCATGCAAGAGAAATTTTTGCCCAGCATCACCCCAGCAAGTCGGGAGTTGCAGGCTACCAAGGCTTTTGCTTAGTCTGCTAAATCTGCAGTCCTCCCTGCTGAGAAATACATCTCGCAGCACTGAGATATTACAGGTGTCTAGCAACACTGCACGATATTTAAGTGCCGTAATTGTCAAGTGGAATAGGTTATTGCTGTCAGCCTTTGTTCTAAATTTTCAGTGCTGTCATCAATCAGAGAGTCTATTTTTTTTCTAATTAGTGTTTTTACTTTTAAAGTTGCATTGGGGAAAGGGAAGAAATAAAATTACTCACATACGTGCAGTCTGTGTGTGTGTGCGAAACTGCACTTAAAAAAAATATCCCATTTCTGTGAACTTCTAAGATTGCTTCTGTTACATGTTGTCACGCTGCTTTTCTATTTTGCAGTGCATTGCAGCTCCCTGCTTATTGATTGAGATGCTAATTTTGGAGAGTTAGAAAACTGCCTTGCGCTGCTGTCACAGTGCTGTTTCATTTTATACCCATGAATATGAAATGCATCTTCTTATTGTTTGTTCACATGCCTGTGTGCTTTGCTTTCAAGATGAGGTGGTACAGAAAACAGGCACAAACAAAAGCTGTGATTTAAAATTTCTCGTTTTCTGGGTACATTTTGGTTGTGTGTGAGGATAGGGAACGTTGTGATGAAACTGTAAATGGTCTGAGTGGTCACTGACTGCTGGCTTTGCTGTAAGGCAGCTGAGTTTTAATCCAAGTTTCGGTGTCTGCAGGACAGTTGAGGAAGATCCTTTACCTCACTGGCATCTTGCTGCGCTCTGGCATAAACTAGAAAAGAAGATCCTGGGAGTAGGAAAATGCTCTATTTTGAGATAATACTTTTTAATGATTACGTAAGGTTAGTGAGTCTTACATGGGAGAATGTAGCACCAGTAGCATGAATTAGGGGGGTGTTTTGCACCTGAGTGCTTATTTCTTCCTGCCCCTTCAGGATCCTTTACTTTTTTTTGGCAACTGTTTACAGCACTGCAGAGATGGAGTGGCCTCTAGTCTTCCTCTGACAGTCAGAAATGAACTGCTTTAGAATATTAATCAGGTCATATTATTATTTATCTATGTGCCACAATTTCATAAAGGAACTTAAAAGATCTGTCCTACAAATTGCTACACATACCTATATGAATGGATATATATATGTACCTTTTTTTTATAAAAGAAAAAGCAGGGCTTCAATATTTCTAATGGTATTTTTACCCCAGATTAAGTCTTATCCTGGGACATCTCTTGAAACAGATATTAATGATCTGAAACATAAAAGGAGCTAAAATAGAAAGCAGTGAACATGTTTGCAATGGTGCCTTCCAGTGTGAGGATCCCATAGCGTTTTAAGAGGCAGTTCAGTAACTATTATTTTATTTATTCTGCTCAGTGAAACCCATTCATTATTGTGCAGAAGGTGTCAAAGTCAGGCAAACTTATACAGAAGTAGGGGAAGAACCTTTCTTATCCAGCAATTATTGCAGTTGCTGCAGCTTATGCAACTCCGTGCATGCATAAGAATTTGCTCCCAACCCAAATATTCACCCAGGTTCTGGGTACATTTGGATCCCATGCAGGATTTTGTGCTGCCAGATAGTTCAGATGTAGTTCAGTGCATGTGAGCATCTATCACAAAAGTAATTTTAGAGTGATTGTATCCCATTCCTCCACATCTGAGGTAAAAACATTGTGGCGTTAAAATGCCACATAAGAATCTATTTTGTCTCATTATCTCCTCCTTGAATTCTTGTGTTTATTTCTGGCTGCCCTATATTTTAACAAGGTGACAAGAGAATGAGAAGATGTTTAGGAAAAACAGGCTGAGATGTGGAAGGATTTCTTTATTAAGAGAAATGGGAAAGTTTGTGAAGGCAAAGAAATGTAAAGGAGTTTTAGAGGCACATAAAAATATACACTACTGTTTTTCAGAATGTAAAGCAGATTTTTTTTTCCATAATACAAGAAGTTATTTATTAGAATTGCAGGCAAGATATATAAAACTAGTTAAGGTAATATAAATTTATATTACACCGCATAATAAGCATGTGGAACCCATTACCAGTGAAAATCATTGATACCAAGAGAGCGACAAGGTTGTTTTGTTATTACATATTATTATTTTTACTAAAGATTAGATTTATTAAATAAAAATACAGATGTTGTTTGTCTTCCAATTAGGTAGAGTTATAAAAGACAATGGGTTTCAGGATATTCCTAGCTGTTGATGGAAAAATAATCATGTGTTTTTATGCATGAATATACCCTCAGAAGTTGTCTGTCAAAATCACTCTTGAACTTTTTAGCACTGACCTCTGTCAGAAGTGAGACCATGGGCTGCTCTGGCAGTGGTTCCTGTATTGCTTTGCACTCCTGTAGTCCAGGTGCATTTGGAGGAAACTACTCAGGAAAGAATATCCTGTGACCTGAAGAACGTAATTCTTACTGGAGGTTCAGTATATTAAGGGACCATTTCATCCACCGTGGGAATTGACTGGGTGGAAAATACTGCAAGGCACCATAGGTGGAAGGAAAATACTTTTTGCAGGTGCATTTGAGGAAAAATCTGCTGTTAGGCATCTGAAATACCTGCTGTAGATAGATCAGCCACCAGGTTTTTACTGTTCCATTTCAAAGACACCTGTGTGGTGAGCTGCATAAACCTCCCTATTTATCTGTCTTGGAAGGAGGAATTGCTGAAACAAGCTTCCTAGAATTCAAAGCTAAGCTTTCTGATCTGCTGGTCATCAAAAGTTCTGCTGAGATTAGCATGCCAGCTCTTGTGGTTTAGCATCACATAGAGTTTGTCCCAAATTCTTTCGGTTATGTAGCCTACTTGGGGCCATCAGCTCATAAGAATCTGTAATTAGTTGTTCTAAAAGAAAGCACTGTCCTGTCACCACTGATATGCTGATCCTCCTGTGTAACAGTGGATATCTGCTGTTACAATATTGCCACTGATATAACACACACTGGCTTGTAAAAAGGAAGCAGGATTTGTATGGCTTGCACAGTGGTCCCCAGTTTTGACTGATTCCTTCTGATGTTTAAAAATAAGAACTGTGAATGCAAATTTATTACTTTCAAAAACATCACCCTCCCCCAAAGCCTAGAAAACAGGATGCAGCTGTTGCTCTTTGATTTGAATTGCAGTCAATTAGTGTTAATGATTGGTAAATTTGAATCAGTCTCATGATTTGAATAAAAGGGTAGTCTAATTTTTTATTTTCATGTGTACATGCTAGCAATTAAACATTGTTGCTTGTGTAACCCATTGCTAGACTCTATGACCCTAAGCAACTGGGATATTTGACCTCTGTTACATCAAATGCTAAATCTTAAGCGTAGCCAAATTACTGCAGAAAGTTGAATTTGAATGTTTTACTATCTTTAATTTCAATAATTCATAGCAGATGCACAACTCAGTTCTGTACTTTCGTATGTCTTTCTTTTCCTCACCATTTATTGGTTCATGAACAGTTGCTATTTATTATTTATTTTGAAAGCTTTTCCTAGAAACCCCAGGAGATGGATCTTGTATCCATTCCTTAAGGCAAGTGGTAGTATCAAATACTGCAATAATAATAAAAAAGCAATACTGTTTTGAGTAAAGCCCCCCCAAAAGAGGCAAGTTATAGATTGCTCGCTTTTTGCTGACAATAGAAGAACAATGTAAAAAAAGTCTTTAGCACATAATATTGTACTAATTTTGATTCAGAAAGTGGATTAATAGGCACAGAGAATAAAGTCTGAAGAAAGGTCAGTGGCAGCACAAATGACTCAACAACTGTCTCAGTCCATTCAGCAGGACATTTTGGCAGTAGGACCTCAAAGTCCATTAATTTATTCACTTCTCTGGAATAAAACCTGTAACCACCTTTCAAATTAACTGTGTTGACATGCTTCAGATATTTGTCTGCTGGAAATCTGACTTTGTTCCCTGATTTTTTGGAGAGAATTCTCCGTTGCCTCTGCTCTCAGCTGGATTTTAATAGAGCCTCATGAAACAGCAACAGGTCTAGATAAACCCAGTGTGATTTTATTCTGCAGGCTCTGCTGACTTTCTCACCCCTGTTTCTTACCTAATTTTTCTTCCTGCCTTGCTCACTCAGGCAATGATTTGCCCAGTTTCAAAGTGCTAATGTTTGGCTCATCTTTCTCATTTCTGGACTATTGCATTCAAGCCTTGGTACTGTTCTGTTTCTTTTTAACATCTTTATGTTTCATTATCACAACCAACCCAACCCAACTTTATCTTTTGGAAGCAACTAATGTTGCTTTGGTGGGTTATAGTAATAACTGACGGCAGTAAATTAATCTTTGCTTTAGACTTCAGTTTTGCCGGGGTTACCTCAATGCAGGCAAAAACTCTCAACTCTCTCACTAGGTTTTATGGACTTCTGGTAGTTTTAGAAAAAAAAAATCAGTAAACCCTGAAACTTTATATTAGTGTTACAAAGTCAGCTATTTGATTTGTTTTTACTGGAAAGCTAAACCATCACCACTATTCCAGTGATTGTTCTCTGTATTTACTTCTACCTGCAACGTTTCTACTTCTCTTCCAAAGGACTGACGCTCCCTTCCCCCTTCTCATCTCTCCTTCTGTTTCATCCTTTTTTCTGTATGTAAGAGCCAGACTCCACATACGTAGATTGCTGCAGGTGCTGCTTTTAAGCTCACGCAGTTCTCTTGCCTTACTCCAGGTAGTGATGCCTTTCATTCAGCTCAGAGCTATGGTAAGCAGTCAGAAGGATGAGCTAGTATCCATTCAATGCACTGAGAGCCAGGGAAATATCTGGTTTTATATAGCTGTAACTCTACAGCTCTGTGGACAGATAATAAACAATAGCTCTTCCTTCAAAATCATCAGAGTTGTATAAAAAAATGAGGTCTGGGTACACAGCCAAGCTCAAACAAAAAAACCCCAAGGTAATGACCTACACAGGCAAAATACCTGCTATTGAAAACTTTCCATAGAATCATAGAAGAATTTGGGTTGGGAGAGTCCTTAAAGACCATCTTGTTCCAACCCCCTCCGACGGACAGGAGCACTTTCCATTAGACCAGGTTGCTCAAAGCCCCATTCAACATCATCTTGAACACTGCAAGGGATGGGGCATCGAGAGTGTGCAACCTGTTTCAGTGTCTCACCACTATTTTTAATTTTTTTTCCTTATATGTTGTCTTATTCTACCTTTTTAAAGTTTAAAACCATTACCCCTTTTTCCTGTTGTAGCAGGCCCTGCTAATCAGTCTGTCCCCATCTGTCTTGTAGGCCCCCTTTAGATAATGAAAGGCCACAATAAGGTCTGCCTGGAGCCTTCCCTTCTGCAGGCTGAATAACCCAAACTCTCTCAGCCTGTCTCCATGGCAGAGGTGCCCTGAGCCCTCTGAGCTCTTTTGTGGCCCTCCAGGTGGGGTTTCACGAGAGCAGAGTAGAGGGGCAGCGTCATCTCCCTTGACCTGCTGCCCACGCTGCTTTTGCTGCAGCCCAGGGTGATGGTTGGCTTTGTGGGCTACAAGTGCACATGGCTGGGTCATATCCAGCCTCTCATCCACCAGCACCCCCAAGTCCTTCCTTGTAGGGCTGCTCTCAGTCCCTTCATCCCCCAGCTTGAGTTGATACCAGGAGTTGCCCCAAAAATTACCACAGGGCTGACTGATTTAGTGAAAGCAGATGCAAGTAATAAGGCTGAGAGCAGTTGGAAATCTTCTTTATTTCAGCCTTCACAGCCCAGTTGGTTGTGCCTGGAGCAGGGTTAGTGAACCAGTAGTAGGAAATGGCTGAGTGAGGAATCATCTCTTAAAGTTTTGTGAAGATCGAGGGATTCACAAGTTCACGGAATATTCTGAGTTGGAAGGGATCCATAAGAATCAATCGAGTCCAACTCTTAAACGGCACCACTGCCTCTCTGGCGGGAATCAAACCCCTGGTCTCCCGAATGAGAGGCAGGGACACTCACCACAATACTGAAGTGGATTCTGACATGCCTAGAGACTGGAGGAAGACTCTTGAATCTTCAAAAAAGGCAGGATCAGGAATTAAAAGTTGATCATCTTCCCTTCAACTCCTAGTGAGAGCATAGAGTAAGCTGTCTTAAAGCAATTTCCAGTCACGTGAAGGACAAGATGGTGGCTGGGAACATCCAGAATGGATTGACTGGGAGTGAGTCACATCTGACTGACCAGTTTGCTTCCTTTGATTAAATGTCTAGGTCTGTTGATTGAGGGTAGAGCAAATTGTGTTGTCTACCTTGACAGTACAAACCTTTATGAGACTGTCTCCAAGAAGATCCAAGAATATGGTTGTATCCAAGCTGGGATGTTATGAGTACTCCAAATGGAAGGACAGAGTTGACACAAAGAGTAGTTGTTAATGGCTTGTAAACTGCCTAGAGGCTCATTCCAAGTGTAGAACCACACAGGGGTTTTAAACTGGGCCAGGTCAAACCATGTCTTAATGCAGCTGGTGGCCTCAGCAGTGGCTTTTTGCCATCACCCTGTGGGGATGACTGACCACAGTGAATGCACAGCGATCAGCAGCTGGGGACTGTAATGTTTTAAACACCATAGCTTGAATAAATTGTGGGGTTCAACACAGGCAAACAAATCTGGCATGTAGACTTGGCTAGTAACTTATAGTGGTTTAATTAAAATATTTTTCATGCAAATAGCCTAAACAATTGAACTAAAAATAATCAATATCCATTGATGGTTGTTTTCAGCCCTGTATTTAGCTATTTTCTGTCTGTGCTGGATGGATGTGCGTGTATCTGTAGGTTGTGCTAGATATTCTCTGAGTATGAAATTGCAGCAGTAGGTTGTGAAACATGTATGAAATTAAAATTTTGAGTGCATGGAGAGCATAAAAGTATATATGGCTGTGAGGCTTTGCTGTGCAGGACTATGATGTGCATTTCTTAATAGCTGGAAAAGCTCATCAGACCTTGCAAGGACAAGGAAAAAAGAATCCTTAAATGGCCTTAAAATCTAAGCAAATCTTTCTGCCTTTTCTCACTGGTGGATTTCCCCTGACTCTAGGATGAGAGCTATTTAAAAGGAAGAACTTCAAGTTCTCACTTTTAAGTTTGGCACCATTTTTATCATGTTTACATGTTATTTAATTCTATCCCTTGCAGGACCAGTGTGGGAGGATGGATTCTGAGATGAAAAATTCTGAAAAGCTTCAAGAAAGAGGGTGGGCCAGGTGTCCAGGAATAATTTTTATCCTTTTTTTTTTTCTGCAAGTGGAACATTTTTGCTTTTTTGAAATCTAGTTTATGAAAATGGAGCATTTGTCATTGGTCTTGCCTTTCCTGTTGTGTTCCCTTCTTGCGTTTTGATTTAGACTAACAAGATCCCAACTGGGAAACTCAAATGAAAAGAAAGTTTGGGACTCTGTCTGGGCACTGGAGCTTCCTTGAGATGTAAAATTCATCTACACACTTCAGTTTTATATTTCGCAGTAAAAAAAAATCAAATAACAGTGGTACCAAGTGGGATAGCAGTGAAATTTCTGTGAGGACTGAATAATAGATCTCATAGTAATGTGCATGTGAAAAGACAAGGTCATGGTTGATAGTCCATTCACTGTAATGTTTTTGTGCATGCTGTTTCTAATGCATTATTTACTATTTTAGCTTGCCTTTTGTTTTGCCTTTTTTCTGGTTTTGTTTTTGGGTTTTGTTTGTTGGGGTTTTTTTATTTAGGTAAATTAACGAAATTCTGTGCTTCTCCTTACACTGATCTTTATTCTGTAACAAATGAGCAGACATCTACATCTCATGGGTGTTACTAGGATGTTTACCAAGGCAATTCAGAGCTTTTAGGGAATATTTGGAAAAGAGTATGAATTATATTTATAGCCACTTGTATTCATTATAGAAAATAAATATTCATTCTTCAAGGAATGGAAGGTCAGGGCTGCCCACAGTCAGTCGTAGGGGTGTAGTGTGTTGCCTACTCCAGTTGTCAGGGGCTCCTGTCATGTTGGTTAGTCTGGTGTTCTGTAAGGGGAAGAAAAATTATTCAACCACCAACACAGTCCTGTTTACATTAGAAGTTGTCATGTTCTTTGCTTGTATTGAATTTCATTTGGGGTTTACATGCAACTTTTAATCACAGGTCAAACCTAGGAAAAGAATTTGAAAGTCTTAATTGGAGATTAAAAGAAAAAAGTGTCTGATTTTATTCTCAGTAAAAGCATTCAGTGTGAGTCCTAAACGTGACCAGAACAAATGTTTTGAGGTAGATCTGTATGAAAAGTACTTCTATAGGAAATCAAGCTTTAATGTTGTGTGCCTTTTCTTACAGGAAATTAAAATGCATGACTGACAGTGAAACTGTTGCACCTGACTGGCCTTACTACAAAACCATTGACAGGATCTTATCCAAAGTGACAGACCACAGCGATGTGAAAATGCATGAAAATCAGCAACCAGGTCCTTCTACATCACAGACTGAGGCCTCCCAGTCTCCGTCAGCTAAGTCTACACCTCTCTATTTGCCATATAACCAGTTTACATATGAAGGAAGGGAAGAATGCTTTGAAGATGAACATTCAGAGAGCTCATCAAGTTTACTTTCTTACAAGCTGAGGTACCATCTATTTTCCCCTCTTTCTTGTTGTTTTACAGAACCAGATCTGCTATGTAAAGGGGACACCCTCACACATTTTTCTCTAACAACTCAGATTTTTTTCTGTAAATCACAAATGAGATCTGTTCCTGTCTCAGCCATTTTGCTGAATTAAGGCATTGTCTTTATTTCTTTATAGGAGACTGGAAGGGAGTAGGAGAACTGGGCAAAAAGTTGTATATTAGCACCAAAACTCAGCATGCATGTCATGGCTCACATCAGAGAGACTATTTATAATGGGAGTACAGGCACGTTCAAAGGAGTCCTGCAGTGCAGTCAGAGATATACGGCTTGGATGATTTTTGGCTTGCTCTGGTTTTGCTTTTGATATGAGTATGAAATTTCTCTGGCTTCAGTTATTATTAAAATGGTGAAAAAATGCAAACTAAATATTTCCGTGGACACTGACACGCTGCTTATGCAGTTTGAAAGTACATTGCAAGGCTTTAAATGCAATTGAGAATGTCATTTTCTTCAAAGTAAATGCTAGTTTGAGATGCAAGCATGTGTTTCCTTTTCTGTTATGATTGGAGTTCTTTGGAAGGGAGAGTTTTAACAAAAGGCAGGGTTGTACTCTGGATACAAATTTTAGACTTTACTGGTCTCATTTTTCATCCAGACTGGTGAGAAATAAGAGCTGATTACAGTTTTCTGGCAGGAAAAAGTTTGATCCTAGAGATCCTTATCAGGAGTCTGTGAGGCTGTAATAGTAAAATTACCTGTCAGTCATGCAACATTGAAGATGTTGAGCTGGAAGAAGAACCAACCTAACAAGTTTGAGTTATTGTTTCCAGACCCACTCTTGGATGAATAAAACTAGTAGAAGTTCATTCAATCATTCAATCAAATCGTCCTTAAATAGCTGATTATTTTTAAAACTTTTTTTGGCAACTTATTAGGGTGTGTAATTCTTGAACTGCAGCAACTTTTTTGTTCACCAGCAACAAATCTTTTCATCATTGTTTGTTGTAAGTAGTAGTTGGTATTCCTGGTACACAAACTCACTGGACTGCAGGATTTGCCACATTCATAAATTAAAATACAGTTCCACTGTGTTTAAAAAACAGGTGAGCAGTAGATACCACTTGAGAGACTAGTGTAATACTATTTCAGGTGAGCACTGTGACCAGATTGAAAATTAGAATGCACGTGTGATGGTGAGGCATGGATCTAGAAGGACAAAAAGCATTATTCCAATGGTCATAGGGAGTTTGAAAATCTTCTCCAGCTTTGACCTGTTTGGTTTAGCCTGATTCACAGGTTCACAGGTTATTCTGAGTTGGAAGGGACCCACAGGATCATCTAGTCCAACTCCCAAGTGAACGCCCACCCAGGGATCAGGCCCGCAAATGTGGAACCATGAGCACCACTCCCCATCCATCCAAGCCTCCCACCATCTAGACCATGTCACTGAACTCCTCATCCAGTCTTTTCTTAAACACCTCCAGGGATGGCAACTCCACCACCTCCCTGGGCAGACCATTCCACTGAGAGATCACTCTCTCTGTGAAAAACCCCTTCCTAACATCCAGTCTAAACCTCCCCTGGTGTAGCTTGAGGCCATGTCCTNAGAGAAGACTAGGGAACCCTTTCTTGACCAGAAGGAAATACAGTGCTTGCTAACAATTACTTAGAGCTGCTGTGGCGAGACAAGGAAGTTAATTCTTTTAGGGTTACTAATGGAAAATTAGGAACTGAGAAGCAATTTTCTGCTTAAGTAATTAGTGTGTATCCTGTATTTGAAAAACACTTTGAAAAACTCAATGAGAGAGAATAGAATTAACATATAAAATTTGGGTCCATCTTGTCTTTTTTTGTAAATGCCCTTGCCTCTAAACAGTACACAAAAGGAACTTAAGACAATAATGGGATTTGAAATAAAAAGACATTTTAAGTCCTCAATTCTCTATTTTTGTTCTTAATGGCTGTGTAAAACAATTACTTTGAAAAGTATTTTGAAAAATACACACACATATCTATATGTAAAATACAGATGCATTTTACAGCTTTATATTTTATGACTTACATTATGAGGGTTTTTTCCCCCCAGTAATAAAAATCCTAATGCTGTGGTAACAACAAATAGTGAAAAAACCCTTCAAATAGTTGTTCTTGCTAAGTCAACTTTTAAAATTCTGAAAACTTTCCTGTTATTCCTTTAAACTCTTCAACACAACTTTTGAGTGCCATCTTTGTGTTTTCCACAGAATCCTTGAGCATAGCAGGAGGCCAGTCAGCTATATAATTTCGAACTTTAAAAAAGTATTTGAATTTAATGTTTACCTTTCATGATATAGAAAAATATAAAATGTTTTATAGTTTTATACTTCAATCAATACATACATATTCTCAAGCTAAAAATTGTTGAAACTGGTTTTCTTTGCATTTTATTTGAGACTTTCTTACGAAATCCCAGATTTTGCTAGTTAGTGATAATACAATTAATGTGGGGTCAAATTAATTTTAATTTTTGTTTCAATTTGCAGATGAGGAAAACATCTGGAATCCCTTTTGCCTTTAATGGTGTGCCTGCTATTTGTTAGCATTGTTCTAACACTGCTCTTGGGCTTCAATAAAGCTCATATTATACTGCATAAACCATCTAACAACAATAGAATTACTCTGTTATGGTCATGTCATACAATATAGTGCAATGTGGTAGAGTCTAGAATACTACGGTTTAAACTTTTAAAATCCAAATTCCTGCCTGCGCTACAAATGACTTTTTATCTAATTGAAAACAGTGGGTTTTCGCTCTGTGGAGTAATTTTCATTGTTAAATTAATGACAGGGCATATTATACAGGCTGTGAATGTGGTTCAGACTTCGTCTCTTCTACCATTTCTATTGTACTGAAAACAGGGATGAAAGAGTTACTTCCCTGCACTAAAAGACCAGAATAAAACCACCATGTCATCTAGTCTGACTTCGTGTTAGACACCATTTGAATTTGGGCATTGTGGTGTGGAGCCCAGGAATGTCAGGGCGAGGGTTCTGTGACATCCTTCCCTTAGCAGGGGACTCCTGCACTCAGGAGCCTCATGTCTCTCCTGTCCTCCACTCCTTTGTTTCTGTGATTTGTTTGACTCTTGGAAATGTTTCACGAGATACTCCATCTAGATCTCATAAATTCAGAAGATGGACAATTCACTCTTCCCTTGCTTCCAGTGATAAGCAAACCCTAGCTTAAAATAGTCCTTTGTTTCTAATGTAAATTTAGTGAATAAAACTGCAAAATGTTGCTTCTGTTTACCTTTCTTTACACTGTGTTGGAGACCCTTTCAGTGTTTTTTGCTTTTTGCCTCAGGGTAGTTCTAATCACTCCGTCTTTGGTATTCTTTAATTTTTAAGCGTAGATGAAGTAATTTGGTACAAAAGGTTTACACATGGAGAACAGCTAAGAAATGGTAACGTTAATTAACCAAGATACGACTTAAAAGAAATGCATTAAAACTTGGTGACGATGCTAATTCTGGGAAAAAAATCCAATTTTGGCACAGCCTTTAATTTTAATAAAATTACACCATGGCTATTTAAATCTGAATGGGCATCATCTACAAAAAAGTTTGAGCTTTAGGCTATGTGCATTATGTAGTGCATCTTAACTCATTATGCAGACTTGTTATCATAGCAAGGTGCTTTGCCCAGGCTCCAAGCCATTTTTGTGGTTCTTTTCTATGCTTCACTTCAAGGATGAGCCTTATTAATTCCTGAATGCATTTGGCTGTGTTCGAATGAGCTTAATTTACCAGAAGTTCCAGATTGCCTTATCCTCAGTCCTTATACTCTGAAGATACTTAATATTAATATTGCTTATTTCCAGATCACTGTTAATTATTTTTCATAAGGATAAGGGTTATGGAGGACTGCTGTGGTTGTACCTAGTTAAAAAAGCACAAACAAGTGAGAAGCAGCTGTATTGAAAGTCATAAATTCCAGAATCTGATGGTACTGGAAACCCATTTGCCATGAGGTGGTCAGAAAGGAAAAATTCTTGTTATAGTTTTGTGGAGGTAATACATTTTGATAAACAGATTATTCTTCATATTCAACTCTTGCATCATTAACTCACACAGATCCCTGAAACAAGCCCTGTTGGACAAATGTAAGCAATCAATCAAGGAACTTTTAACTGAACAGTGAATTAAATTGGTATTAGACAGGCAGACAGCAAATGCATTTGAGACTTGCCTAATATCTTGCCTGATTATATCTGGAGGTTTTGCTTTGCTCCCTCTCATATCAATCCACACTGTCCTTTCTGCTCAGACTCCTAGATGAGGTGGAACATTTCCCTTCCCTTGGTTTGATTCCTTTGAACCCAGCCTATTTTAGAGCATAGCGTGGAAATAGCTTTGTGAGGTTCTGCCTGGGACATGGTCCCAAGTGCCCAAGCACTTCCATGCTTCATTCGTGTGGTCAGCGGAATACCAAGGGCATCTGGCTCTCTGCCACAGACAGTGGAAGTCCGAGAGTATCAGCAGATTGAATTTGAGGTCCTTGATTTCCTAGACCCCCCCTCTTTCCTTCAGATCTTGAAATATACCTTGTGAGTCTAGGTTTGGCAAAGAAGGAGATTCTTCTTTGGCAGAGGCTGTGGGCACTGCCAAGAGCTCTCCTTCAGGAGGTGGTCTGCAGGAGGAGGGGATTGTAAGTGCCCAGTGCTCACTATTAATTTGTGAGTGACCACAAAACCCTCTCATTGACAGTCACTATGGCTGGAGAGAAGAAGAGATTGGGGAGAGAAGAAGAGATTGGAAACACCGCCAAAGCTAAGGGGTTCTGAAATAAATATTTATTTTCAATGAAGACTGTCTAATTACCAAATTGGCGTTTGTACTTAGAGAGTACTTTGGAGACCTTAAAGAATCCTTGTGCCCTTGCTTTTGGGGGTACTTCTTTGTGCTGAAACACAGATTTTGAGCTGACACTGATCAGCGAGTACTGTCTTAGTTACCAGCAAACTGCAGATACTGTTGACGCAGTTCCCCAAGTAGCTGCCATCTCAACAGACAGACGTTTTGTGGTTCTTTTCTGTCTGGATCCGGGCAAGACAGTTACTGTGTTGGACGTGTGGTTTTACATCTTACAAGGTTTTGATGGATCACATTTGTTTAAATGAAAAACAGGTAAAATCCTTTACAGACTCCAGGAAAGTAAGATTGAAAGGCATTTTTCCCCCTCTAAAAATAAGGCTAATTTTAGGTCTTTCAATCCAGATCACAGAATATTCTGAGTTGGAAGGGACCCACAAGGATCATCGAGCCCAACTCTTAAACAGCACCACTGCCTTCCTGACAGGGAATCGAACCCCCAGTCTCCTGCTTGAGAGGTGGGGACACTCACCACTGTACTAATGTGGATTTCGATAAAATCACTCCACCTCTGGTTTTTGTGGTTTTTTTCTTGGTCTCAATTAAAATCCAACAGGCAGCCACAATTACCAAGAAAGCTACACAATACTCAGAGCGTCTCAGTACCATCGTCGAGCCTCAGATTTCTCTCTTATTCTTTATTAAGGACCATTCTTACCAGTGCTTACTTTCACAACACACAAGCCCTCTTGTGGCTCTGAAAGCGAGTTCCTACTTGTGTTTTACCATAGCTACTTTCTAGGACTGTTTAAGGAAGATGATACAGATTCATCAAGTTTTCAACATTCAGATTCTCTGTGAAGACAAGTTTAAATTCAAAAGGTGACTTTGGGTAAAGTAACACCAGCATTTCAGAAAGTTTCTTGCTCTGTCTACCAGAAAGCAGGCATTCTTTGTGAATGTGAGTGCAGTGATGAGAACCTTGCAATAATAAGTTCAGTGTTGTCCTTAGGCTGCTGTAGACCTTCTTCCACTTGCTTGACCTCTGACAACCAGAGTTGAAATACTTCTGGCCCTTAGAGTTAATGGGGGCAAGCAAAATTTGGTGTCAGCCAAGACCTATTCTCACAAGATTGTCTGACTGTGATAATTTTGGGGATCAGCAGCAAGCTTGACCCACAGTTTGAGTACAGCAGCGTGTATTTATTTTAGGCACATTTATTTGATGCCCCCCACTAAATATGTTATACAGAACCTGCAAAGGTGAGTTTATTTTGCATACCTTCCAAAAGTTTGTTTAGCATAGAGGATAGCTTCTCCTTTCCCTTAGCATTGTGTACTGCTGATGAAGTCCTTTGTACAAGTCATTTGAAGTCTTGGGTAGTCTGAAAGCCAGTGGTCTTTGTTAGTGTACACTTACAAAAGGAGATTGTTGTTTGTTCTTGTCCATGCACAGGGTAAGAGCACAAATGACTAAACAGTACTCAGGTTCCTTCATGACAAATCGTAATTGTTTTGTTTTCTCTAAGAATTTAATAGCATTTAATTAAATCTACTTGTTTCTTTCCATAGAACTCACCCTTTCTGGGTCATTGCATTCTTAAATGTCAAGGAGCTTGTGTCTTTTTCTTATATTTGCCTTAAGTCTTCCAGGTGCTTAGAACTGTTTATTTCTCTTGCTGAGAGATTGTAATGTCACACTTGCTGTTGCACAAAGCCTGTCAAGTAGGATAATAGCATGAATGAAATTATGATGCAAACATGCCACAGCTGATTGACCTCACCCCCACTACCCTTCATAATAATAAAAACACATTCTTCAAGAGTTCAAGTTATCCTTATTCAAGGATGTCTTAAAATCTGCAAAACGTTGACATGGCAAACTAGTCACAACTGTGCTCCCTCATAACTGCATTTCACCTAGAAAGGATACTGCATTTGGCAGAACACAACTGAGATTGTCATTTATGTCAAGGGACTTCAAGATGCATCATCAGATGCTGGGGTCTCCAGTCTGGAGTTACAAAAACTGAGAATGAAGACATGGACTAGCACTTGAAGTTATAAACCTGAAGTTATACGTACAAGAAGTTATCCAGCTGTAACTGGAGGTTTCTCAGATGTGTAGTACACTTACACATATGCCTTCTATTCTCCTTTTTTCTTCCTCCTTCACATTTTAGCGTGATTCTTTCTTAGACTACAGGTTAAGAAAAACAGATCTCAGTGTGTTTTCTCACTTGTATACCATGTAAGCTGGTTTTGATCCATGTGTTGCGCCCCAAGTTAGGACAGCCAAGAAAACTATACACCTTGAAAGCAGTGCTCTTTATTGCATGTTTATCTCTCTTCTGAAACAGAAACTCAGTGTGATACAGCATAGAGGAAATTCTTAAAATATTCCCCAAATTCCACCTGGCAGATCTCCAGACTTCAGATGATGTCGTACAATTTGATACACACTTGTCTAACTTCTATATCCTGAGAGAGTTAGAGACATTCTGTTATAGGAACATCAAAAAGACTGGGTACATAGACAGAATTCAACAATCTGGTGTTTTGCTTCACTCTCAGCTGTTCCTCATAGGACCTGTGCTCCAGACCCTTCTCTCTCTCTTTTGACCTTCTCTGGACACTCTCCAGGACTTCAGTGTCTTTCTTGTCATGAGGGGAACAAATCTGAACACAGAATTTGAGTTGCCTCACCAGTGCTGAGTACAAAGAGACAATCCCTGCCCTATTCTTGCTGGCCACACTGTTTCTGATCCAAGCGAGGATGCCACTGACTTTCTTGCCCACCTGGGCACAGTCTGGCTCATGCTCAGCTGCTGTCAACCGGCACACCCGGGTCTTTTTCTGCCTTTTGTGTTATGTATAATGTTTTGTCATGAAATATTGGAGTTGCAATGGCCAGATAAGCCAAATGTCTCTCCCAAATCAGTGTAGAAATTCAATTTGTAAGGAATGTCAAGATTAAAAAGAAAAAAAAGTCTGGTATTGTGCAGCGCGAATTCTTATTAAAAACAAAACTTTTCTTTTATGCAATCATACAGTAAATATTTATGTTTTGGCATGAGCTTGAGAGGGAATTTATTAGAGAACACAGGGGTTTAAAAATATGACTAGATTGTAGCTTGGCCAAGATTGTGTTATAGGAGTCTAGGTGCTAACTTTTTTTTAATAAATATGAATTTAATTCTTAACAATTCTTCACATTTCAGAGCTGAAGAAAGACCCGTTAAGAAAAGGAAAATGCAAAACTGCAGCTTCCAGAAGAAGAAGCTAAAATTAATGGAAGCCATGTTGGAAGAACAAAAGAAGTTGAGTAGAGCCATGGAAGAAACCTGTAGAGAAGTGCGCAGGATTCTGGATCAGCAAAACATCATTCAAGTTCAAAGCTTACAGTTACAGGAGAGAATGATGAATCTACTGGAGAAAATGATCTCCAAGTCTAACGTGTAGTTACCTTTGTGAATGCCTCTGAGATTACTATGGCTTCTATAGATAACCCTTTATTGCACACCATATGTGTGTCTTGTTGCCCTATTCCCAGGTTTTCAATGGAAATTAAAACCTTAGTGTAATCTTAGTCAACAAAGAGAACAGACAGTGCAGGGCGAGAGCTGTCCAGTATGATAAAATTAGTGCAATATATGCCTAAGTTGAATTATTTTTATATGGAAAGGTTAAAGGATGACTAGCTCGGGGAACTGAAGTACTATTTATGCCTAGGTCAGGTATTGTTTTGCAAACAGTGGTGTGGTATGTTGCTTCCCATCCAGGACTACAGCTCGATCTGTTTTAGGAGGGTGAGATAGTGCATTTCTAAACATGGTAATTGCACCTTGACTTTACTGGTGATTAAACCCTGTTTTGAAACATATGCCTGATTGTATAAGTGGCCTATGGTTTTTGTGAAGAGTTAGCTGGGACCATGAGACACATCATTTTAAACTCCATGCCTGATATAATAGTACTCTAAAGTATTAGGGTAAATATAGTATATTCAAATACACTTTTTGATATAAAAAGAAACCTCCCAACCCATCTTACTATATACTGAATACTAAAATGTATAGAAGATACTTGAAGTTGCTTTTGATATTAAACATTTAATTTTTAACTGGAATCTGTTGACTTAACAAACAACCAGCAATGAAAACTCATTTATTCTCTATCACAAAAGAAAAATATTGTACTGTGTGTATATACATATATATAATGTCTATCAAACGAAATAAAAAGAAGAAACTTATTATTGCTGGGCAGATAATATGCTTTGGGACAGCGAAAATTACTGGGAGTGATAACCACAGTCAGAGGTTTACAGTTATTAATTGCAGTGCAAAGATCTCCTTTGCTGATGCCCAGAATATAGAGATGGAAGTCAAGAGGAACATTCCACACCTGAACAGTATTTGCTGGTGGCACAGCTCTGGTGTTTGAAGGGGGGTCTGCGAGGAAGATCGACATGGATGCACCACACGAGGGAGCCGGAGGCATAAAGGATTGTGTCTAAGGAGTTAGGATGAAGCACCAGCAAGTGTTTGGCTCTTCAGTGAGACATAATGCTGAAATAGCCTTTAACTTAAATTTAGATGTTCGCCAGCTGAATTTCTTATACCATACCATTGTCTTCTCCTTGAAAAACGTGTTTCTGCTGCTTTTACTGTATATGCAAGAGCAAAGGTTGGGTTCAGGTATAGAAACTACAGAATTATTTAGTACTAGAGACTCAGGCCATTTTCCATTCTTGCTATTAAATAATGTCCCCTCTGGAAACTTTGCCTTTGAAGGTATTTGCATTCTCCCATATAATTCAGTGTGTTGTTGCCTGTGCTAAGATGAGCTAAACTGTTTTCAAATCCAGACATAACAAATGAATCTCTATGCTTGCTGAACAGGATAAAGGTTATACTCACCAACTGAATTAATATGTGGGAATATTTCTTAGAAGATCCTTCAGATACTAAGGTTAAGAAATAATAAATATCTAAATGTGGCCCATTCCTACAGAGTTTAATCACAGGTAACAGGATAAGACAAATGTAATAAAAGACTGAACTTGCAGAAAATGGTGGCTGCTGAAGTATAAACAAAGAATTTTCCTTCAGTCCACCTTTATTGCAGCGATTGCATGACTGGACAAATGGCAAGTGTCTGTTCTGATTCTGCACAGGTAATTTTATACTACATTTCAAATGTAAATCTATCACAGATTCAGGTGACCTGATGGATCCATGTTGCAGTGCTTCCTGACACTTTAACTTGTTTGCAATAAGATATGAAGAAACTCTCCCCTGACTCCAGGGGAATTAATCATATTTACTGATACTATCTCCTTGAACCACATAGCAATTTAATCTAATTAATGAGCAATAACAATGGCAGCATATTTGAACCTTGTACCATGGAATATGTAGCCCCTCTCCTTGCATGTTATTACAGCTCCAGAGCTGTAGGAACACAGGAATGGAGGAAATCCGCTTATTCCTTGCCTGATGCCACAAGGAACCGTATCATATACATAATTACTTTTGTAAATGTGTGGACCTGTATCTTCAAATGATTTAGGTGTTTTGTCCTCAGAATTATCTGAAGAGCTGCATTACAGACAGGTAAGGTGCAATTTAGAAGATTGCTTCTGGCATTATTCCTGATTAATTTATACCAATTTTGTCTTGTATCAACACTGATTTTGCTGCTTTATGTGGTGTTTATTCTTGAGAGCCAGAGGTCGTGTCCCATGCAGCCCTTCTGACGGATAAGGTAGGATTTTAACGACTGTGTTGCTATTTTTGCTCTTTTAGTTCAATGACTAAAATTATATGCAATGTTCTAGATGAGACTCTGAACATTGTCTTGCCAGACTGCATTAAAGGAAGTGGTATTTTCTCGAGGTCGTGAGATTTTTTTCCTTTATAAAACAATCCATTTCGGTAGTTAAATTTAGAAGTTCAATTTTAAAACCTCATCTCTTTAACAAAAGGCTTTATTCCCATCAATGCAGATTATCTGCGTTTTAGCCCCATTTTTGCCCAAAGAATGAACACAGCACTGCAGTAGACAAACATTGCTAGTTTCATGTATAATAGAATTTTTCTAATGCTTTTTGACAGCAGGGTGAAAATTCTCTACCTACCCATAGTTTCTTTTTGCTGCTGTTTCATTTGTTCCTTTAAAGACTGCATATTTACTTGAACAAAAAGTGGGGTTTGGGGTTTTTTTTTTAAGGAAGGCACAGCTTTCTCATCTATACGGGACAGTTAGCTGCAGGTATAGATATTTGAATTTTTGAGACATTCAGACTAATTATAACTTGAAAGACCTGCCTAGAATTAAAACGCTTGGTAGAATTCCTGGTTTTGCAAAACTGAGACACTGCTGCTGCGTCTGTATGAGTTGGGAGTTGAGTGTAATGAGTGTTCAAGGGGGACACATCAAGGGTTACTCAAGTTTATCATTGTAACTATGACATTAAAGGAACTCCCTCGTGGCTTCTAGGAGTGTGATCAACAAATAAACTGTAGCATAGGAAAACAAATTTCTTATTTTCAGGGCAGTAGCGAGGTCAACTCAGTATGATATCACTTTCACTAAATGAAGTGCCTGTACTGCATATACACACACAGATGGTGGAAATGGAAAAATTAAATAGGAGAGGAAATACCCTGCCTGGAGGCAGGTGACTTTGTAAGTGCTGTGAAAATAGAAGGAAAAGGAACTAGGAAGGAAATAGAAGGAAAAGGAAAAGGAGGCAAATTCCTGAATGGTGGCTTCATTCATGCAAGCAGCTGAGGAGAAGCCGATTCTACAGAAAGATGGGGAAAATACATTGGGCAAAGGAGAAAAGTGACTCCAAACAAAGCTGGCAATGACAGGTGAGCGGGAACATAACATATTAAAAGACAAGAAAATGAAAATCAAATAAAAAGCATAATGTTGAAGGAGAAGAGAGTATGAAGAGCTAACAGTAGTGAAATTTTGTATATTTTAAATAGCCTTCTCCTACAGATAACTTAGACAAGTTATAAATAGTGTACAGCAAGAAGTGATCTTTTTTCCCACCGTAGAAAAATAAGTCTCTGGACAAATAGTTGAAAGAAAAATTATTTTTCACAAACTAGGAAAGTTAAGTAATCTGCAGGAAGAGCCGATTATAATTAAACACCATTTTCTCATGTTGATATTAACAATTTGTTAGTTAAAATAGTTTGTAACTGGTTTTTTTTACTACTTCAAATTGGAGAAGCATTTGAAGATTTCAGTTTGTTTCAGGCCTTGCCAAGTTTAACAGTTATTCACCGAACCAAGGAAGATATTTATGGATAGGGAATATCTTTTATAATTTTCTCAATAAACTGCTGTCTCTTTTGCAAAGTACAAAACCAGCAGCAAAACACATATACGGGATTTAAAAATTATTTTTCTGGACTTATTCTGCCCATTTGGTGTCGGAAAATATTTTCCAACTCTGTAGACTTACCCTAAGTTGACAGTCTGGTTCTGTGAACAGTCTCATGTTCTAAGGGCAGTGAGACTTCTGGAATAAATATATTGAACTCTGTATGTATATGTTTGCAAGATCAGTTCCTATGCTGATAATGTAATGTGAAAGGCAAATTTGAAAAAGAAATTTAGGAACATTTGGTGATGTTATGTCAGCAAGTAAATACTAACCATCTGGTCTCTAAATTGCGAGTCTATTTCCCCTTATTTTATGGGTAGCATACTTCCTGTGTGTGCAAGCTTGAGACTACATCATTAAACTTTTGTGTTGATCTTTTTTAGTGTTTTAACAGAAACATTTCAAATACATTGCCATTTTGGATGTGAAATTTTCTTCCTATCTGTAATTTTTCTTGTTGAAAATTTTTCGTTCTACCATTGAACTAAACTTCTACTGAAGCACAGTTCTAATAAGGATGAATAATTTCAGGAATGTTCTTTAAAAAGCAGACCAGTCACCTGCACTGAATGACATAGTTATCTAGAGCTGACTGATCAGTACCTCTAAGACCCCAGTTTGATCCTAGTTAAAAGTGATGTCATAGAATCATATAATACCAGGTTGGAAGGGTCCCTGGTCCAACCTTTCTTGGCAAAAGCATGATCTATTCAGGATGACCAAGCACCTTGTCCATCTGAGTCTCAAAAGTGTCCAGTGTTGGGGAACCTGCCACTTTCCTGCAGATTTTATTCCAACAACTGACTGTTCTGATTGTGAAGAAAAGTCCTCTTTTTTCCAATCCCAGGACAAAATTTCCATCTTCTTTGTAGCCATCCTTTAAATACTGGAACATGGCAATTATGACGTTCCCCCTAAGCTCTAAGCCTTCTTCTCCCAGCCCTATACAACCCCAGTTCTCTTAGCCTTACCTGTTATGGAAGGCTTCCCAGTCTTCTGATCATCTTCAGGTATAGCCTGAGACGTACTGAGTGGAGTGGGATAATGCCATCTTCATCTCTGCTGGTGACACCCTTGTTGATGAAGCCCAGCATCCTCTTGGCTTTCTTTGCTGCATCAGCAGCAGCACTACCCTGTTCACTCATATTGAGCTTGTTCTCCCTCGGGATCTCCAGGTCTCTTGACACAGAGCTCCTCCCCAGCCAGATAGATCCCAGTCTGTGCTGCACTCCTGGTTTGTGTTTTCCCAGGTGCAAAAACTTACGCTTATTCTTGCTGAAATTCATAAGGGTCTTGTGAGCCCACTCTTCCAGCCTATCCAGGTCTTCCTGCAGCCTGGCTTTCCCTTTCAGAGTGTCCACTTCCCCACTCAGTTTGGTGTTAGCTGCAGACTTCATCCGGGTACACTTGATCCCATCATCCAGATCACTTATGAAGACATTAAACAGCCTTGGGCCCAATGCCAATCTCTGTGAAACTCCACCTGTGACAGGTTGCCAGTTCAAAAAAGAGCTATTTACCGCAATCCTCTCGGTGTGATAGGTCAGCTAGTTTCCAATCCACTGCATGGATCACGTATCTAGACCGTAACAAGTTAATTTCTTTAGGAGGAGACTCTGGGAAACCGTATTGGAAGCCTTGAAGAAATCTAAGTAGACAATGTCCACTGCTCATCCCACATCAACTGAACAGGTTCCTTTGTCATAGAAGGAGATCAGGTTTGTCAAGCACAATTTGCCCTTGGTGGCTTCATTTGACTTGTGATAGACCCCAGGGGGATTCATTCCATGACTTTCCCAGGGATTGAAGTAAGACTGATGAGCCTGTAATTTCCTGGATCCTCCTTTAAGCCCTTCTTATATATGGGGTGACATGAGTCACCTTCCAGTCTTCTGGGACGTCCTGATCTCCACAATTTCTCCAAGATTATGGTGTGTGGTTCCTTGCAGTGACATTAGCCGGTTCTCTTAAAAGCCTTGGGTGCATAACATCAAGACCTAGTGATTTGTGGGGGTCAGGCTCCTGTAACACAGACGGGCGCTTCCCAGGCCAGCTCTTCTCTCACTGAAAGTGGGTCTGTGTTTGCATAAACCTGGGTTTTTGTTCCCTGGCCCTGTGGTCCAACAGTGAAGACAAGGTGAAGAAAATGTTCAGAACCTCTGCCTTTTCAGCATTGTGGGTGGCTAATTCACCTCTCCTGCTTAACAGTGGGACAGTATTTCCTTGTGCTTCTGTTTGTTGTTTATGTACCCAAAGAATCCTTTCCTTGCGGCTTTTGCCATCTCCGGCCAAATTCAATTTGAGCTGAGCTTTTGGTTTTCTAACTACATCTGCACACCCTGGCGATGCCCTTGTGGTTCTCAATGGTTTTTCCATCCCTGGTACGCTTCTCTTTCAGATTTGAGCAGACTCAGAAGCTCACATTTAAGCCAAGGGGATGTCTTGCTCCACCTACTTCCCCAGCTTTGAAAAGGCATGATCTGGTTTTGTGCTTCCAGGAGAGTGTTCCTTAAAAACTGTCAGTACTCACAAGCTCCTTCATCTTCCATGGAAGCTTCCCAGGGAATCCATCCCACCTCAGCTTTCAGAGAGCTGAAATTCCCGACTGTATGCTGTTATCTTAAGGCTATGTCCTGGATTGTAATGCATTGCAAGAAAAAAAAAATGAATTGGTGCATACTATTAAAGGTATAAAATTTCCTACACACTTAAATGTTGAGAAGTACTTATCACAGCTTGATAAAGGCTCGTTTCACTGAGGGGAGCTATAGGAATATCAATTTTCTATGAACTGCAATGTAAACATATTTAGAAAATTAATTAAAACTACTTAAAAAACTCTCCATGATCCTCAGTCTTCCCCCTAAAGGTTTAGCTATAATTTATCTTTCATTCAATAGAATCAGATCAAAAGCAATCTCTTTTATGCATAAAATCTTGCCCACATGAACTATGTGGTGTTAACTATAGTGTTTATTCTTTCTTTAAATTTATATGAATAAGGTTTTATATCCTTCCTTTTCATTTGGATTATCTTGGAACTTCACTAGATGAAGATGAAATAACACCACTGTTAAATCTTTCACAAGAGCAACTGTCCACATAGGGTTTAAATCTACAACTCATCTATTCAAGGATTTAAGCCTGTTTAGAGTTCATCCACACTGGTTAACATTCAGTGAAAAATGAGACTGAATTTCACCACAGATGAAATAATACAGATTATACCGGAAATTATGGACTTTTTTTATGTCTCCTTGCTACCAATAGGTTCTTGTGATTTGGTTTATGCATTCTCATGAGAATAAGCCATGATCTTATTTTAGGAAGGTGGTATTAAAAGGTACAATATACACTAAAGAAACTTAATCTTAAGCAGACTTTCCTTCTGTGAGATATCTGTATTTATTTGTTCAATGACCAACTCCATGCAACATCCCACATGCATCGTGGTTTGCTGACAGAAGGGAATCACCAATGAAGAAAAATGCCTTACGGAAAAAGCATAGGCTAATTGTCTATTTCAGGTTAAATCAGGATGTTATGTTAGGCACTAACTTGGAGGAAGGCAGTTTTCAAGGAAAGAATGTTTATGGACTTCAAGCAAGAGATACCTGGATCACCTGGCTCATGAAATAGTCACCACAAATGTTGTATCCTTAAAAAGGTGAAAGAGGAAGTTGGCTGCCACAGGTTCATCGCATCCAGAGCGGAGCAGGGTAAAATGTGTGCTCTGATTCCTGGGTTAACTACTGAGAGTAGAGGATCCCTCCTCCTCACTTTGATGCTGCATAGATTGTCCTGGAGACAAACTTATCAGGGGAATTATTAAATAGGAATATGCAAACTAGGTTTCACCATCTATTACTCGTGTCACATCTTCAGGGCCTCAGGCTCTCCATTTCACTCAGCTTCTTTTCATGGAATCACATGTGAACATGGAGAACTCTCAGCGTATTTTTTCCTGAGGTTTGTGGATGTGAGTGACACTTTTAAAGTGACATTTGTACCTCATCACTTAGGCATGTGCTTAGTGATAAACTTAACGAGCAGAGTCCTGATATGTCACCCTTTTGTGGTGTGTGAACCTGAGAGCCACACTGGAAATGGCTTCAAAGAGGAAAATAGAGGGAGACACGAGTAGCACGCTGAAAGACATGCATGATCCTAATTTCACTTGCTGTTTAGATGCAAGGCTAGAACTTGCTCACTCTGTGACAAGCCATTGAGAATAAGATGATAACGACTTTTTTGGTCATTGGAGGCACAAGGAATACCTACCTATTCCTTTTCCAACCAAAATACACAGTGCTTCTTCAGGACATGTAAATTCAGCTGCTGGATGGTCCACATTTTAAAGCCCAATGGGACCAAAGAGACTCTGCTTAAATGAGCCCAGTGGGACAGGAGACACAGCTTCAGTGGAGCTGCAAAGCCACGGCAGGTTAGTTAGGCAATTATGAATGAGAAAATTAAAGCCTCAAGGCTTAAAACCCAAATAAACAAACAAAACAAATGATCCCTCTAGAGGAAAAAAAAACAGGGGGAGGGGGAAGAAATTTACACTAGAAAATTTTTTTCATGTTGGTGAGTGTGTTATAACAATATTAGAAGGTGTCCATGACACAATGTGAAATAAAATGTTTACACTAGTTCAGGCTCAGTAAGGCATTCCATTAGAACAAGAATTTTGAGGATAAACTATTTGCTCACAGAAAATGGTGGGGTACAGGTTTCTGTGCTTCCACCAACACCAATAAACCCAGACTCAGCTCTGGGGTTTCCAGTTCTTGGCAGAAGTCTGTTAGGTGTGCTTGTGTCCTTGAAATAGATGTTTTAGCAGATGCTTTACTTCTATAAATTGAGGTTCTTCATCAGCACTAAAGTTTTAAGATGACACCAGTTTTAACCATATATAGCCATAGTTAAGGGAAGAAAAATTTACATCAATGAGGAGTAATTTCTGTTTTCAATTTTTGTCTACAAGAAAATGCTAGATTTTATTTCTGGTAGTGAATCTGGGAAAAAAATATAGCACATTCTATTGCAGGGCAACAAATTTTTCTTAGGACATTAAATACTTACATTTATATTGCAGTGCTGTGCAAATGTTCAGTCAGGACCATGGCCTAGATGTGGCTGTTTTCACACTGAAAAAAATGTTGCAGACCTTCAATTTTGCAAAAGCGCCATTCACATATTTAAGTGCCTACAAGAATCTTTCAACAAAAAAACTATTTAACTATATTTTAATGTTTAATTAAACAGCATAGTAGGTAAGGACACAATTACAAAGCCATGTGGATGCACAAGATACATAGATCAATCCTTTGAAGTCTAAATACTATTTGAGAGGATATGTTCTCTATTGGCCAGTCAAGATTTAACAAGATCAGCATCCGTAGTTCTCCTACTTCACACCTCCTTTTAAGGGGTTTTCGTACATTAGCATGCTAGGATGGGAAACAGCATCACACAAACAAACATGCATTTGTACCAAAATATTCTTCCTTTTGCAACTGCCAAGAGTGTCTCCCATTAGGCAGAAAACTGTGTTTAAAATAAAGAAAAAGGAATTTCTAAATATTAACTAGTAAACCAAGGTAGATACTGATGTGTTCATCTGCAGTCCTCAGTATGGAAAACGTGATCTTTGCTGATCCTTTGAACTGGGTGGTTAACAGGAGGAGGATGAGCTTTTGGAATTTAGGAAACATGTTCCATAATGAGGATTTTGCTCCCAACTACCTGGTCACTGGCCAACGTAAGGTAACTACAATATATTTGATAAGTAATCTTCCCTGCTGTTCAGAACAAAATGAAGCCAGGAAAATTAGAATCACATTTTTATACTGAACAAGCATTTAATCCTGACAATCATATACAATTGTATTATTTGAAACAATTTGAAAATATTAAGCGAGAAAATTGACATTTATGTAAGGATTTTTCTACATGTCTAAAAACCTTCTTGGAGCAACCAACACTTCCATTCCTACATCCAAGGTAATTAAACAGTGGTAATTAAAACAACGGACTTTGCATCAGATGCTGAACTGAGTTTATTTTCTGATTTCTCAGCTGCTGTTTGTGATAGCAATAATCACACTTCATTACAGGATGCATTGTAAACATCTCCAGACGAAACCCGAGAAGCTGTTTTGTGACAGCCACCCTTGGTGTGATTGAGATATCTGTACACCCAGCATTAAGCTACTTAGGCTTATAAGCCAAAGCTTTTTCAGCCTCAAACCCACAAATCTTTATCACCCTTTCTTCTTTTATTGTCTCCAACAGCGGTGAAACCAGTTACAGCTGAAACCTTTTGTGCATTTTTGAGGGGGCATTAATCACCTTATTCCACATTCTACCATAAAGTCTTAATCACCCTTTCCAAAAGCACGGAAGCAAATTAATTCGTGATGAGTCGGATTTTTCTGACAGCAAGTAGAGTGTTTGAGCACACCTGTTGCCATGTCAGTCTTCAGTGCTCACTTCTTCCTTGGAAGGAAGGAAATTCTGCACTACAAAATAGCCTTCTGTGAAGTCAGACTAGATTCAAACTCCTATGCTGTTACAAAAACCCAAACAATTCTGCTGGTTATCATAAATAGAACAAGTTCAGTTTATTTGGAAGGGGTAATATTATGCTGCCTTGTCATAATTAGTTTACAGTTAGTAGATGTTGATGCCACTTTTTAATGCCCTTCCTCTTTGAAACAAAATAAAGCTTAATTCCTTAGCATTAACTCCATAAAGACTCAGCTGGGAGACCTGCAGATACCCCTGTGGAATAATTACAATCCCATTTTACTACTTGTCACTTTTAAAGACGTTTTCTTCTGTTACAGCTGTTTACAAGGTGAGGCTGTTTGAAATACATGGTTGACCAACCTTCTGTTCTCTAGGCAAGGAGGTAACGCAAGTCAATGCTAGATCTGTTGGGGTACTAGAGGAAACAAAAATATTGATAAAAGACATAGAGTCTTGACAACAAAACACCACCTTTGGTTTGTAGACTGCAGTTCTTTCCCTGTGACCTCTCCACAGTCAAAAGGATAAAAAAACTATAATTTCTTTGGGCAAATGTAAGTATTTTTTTCAGAGTGTTTTTAAAATTTACTATTCCTCACCTGAAAGAAACGATGATGAGGTTTGAAATCAATGACTCAATTTTCTTCTTTATGTTTTGACCTTTTATCCTCCCTATACATGATTACTCTTATAGGACATGGTACGTCTGAAGAAGTTAGGAAGTCTGTTACACCAATCTGCCATGATGTCTTGTGAGGATGAAAAAAAGGTATAAGGTTAATTTTATTTGGTTATTTTTCCCTTCATAAGCTTTTCATGGATGGGATATAAAACAAACTGGGATCTAAGTCAATCGGAAATGTCTTATGTTGGTAGAAGTCTCCTTGGGATGGATCAACAAAGGAAAAACTAGCAGAATGAGATGGTGGAGGTCGGAGTAGAGGAACAGGATCCTCTATTTTTCCAAAGACCTTTTTCTTTTGCCCAGGGTTTTTGTTTGTACTGAAGATTCTGGTTTCAGCTCAGGAAGAAGTTATTAAGGAGAATTTCATAAGCTAGATAAAAAATAGACAAATTACGGAAGTTAAACCATTAAGTCACAGTATTAAAATTTAAAAGTTGTCTTACAGACATAACAGTGAGTTCTGGGATAGATGGCTTGCTCTGGAGAGTGAAAAAAAAATCAACTCTGAAACACAAAAGCCCAGAAAAAATGTCTGCACCTTGTAACTGGTAGATTCAGTTCCATTTCAGGTTTCCAGTGCCTAGATAGGCACTGAAATTAAATACACACACACATCCCCCCCACCCCCCAGGATTTCTACAAGTACATGTTAACATTTAAAGATTGCAATCTTCTGCAAACACCACAAAATCTTTTCAGGCTCTGTAGGTAAGTCGGGTAGATTTGGTTAATTCTTCCCTTTATTTCTGCATCTTATATTTGTTAGGAATATAACTGGTATTCACTTTTATGTGTACCACCTTCCTCTCTTCCCATTTCTCCTATTTAAAATAAGCCTTACTAGTGTTGCCCCTTTGAAACGAAGAGCGGTCCTCGGTGCATTTTGAGAACTTGTTGCCTGTGCCCTGCTCAACCTGGGCGCAAAATGTCCTCTTTTAAACTCACAGCATCACAGAGTAAGGAGATTTGGAAGGAACCCACAACTCTTGCCCTCTGGATGCTTAAAGGCTGAGCTTAGTGCCACCCTGCTCCCTCCCACCTTTGCCTTTGCCTTGTACGGTCTGTCTCGCTTTCTTCCCGGCCTTCAAAGGCGCGGCATCAGACACCTGTCTGAAGCATCTCCGAGCGCCTCCCTGACCGCTCCCGAGCCGCGGGTTATCGGCTCCCTGCCCGGCACCGAGAGCTGCTCACACGGGGCGGGCTCCGCTCTGTCCTCCTGCCTGAGACGGGACCCGCGGCGCTGCCGCCGCTCTGCGCTGGGGTCACCGCATTCCTGCTCTGGGATCCCGGCATCCCTGGGATCCCCGCATCCCTGCTCTGGGGTCACCGCATCTCCGGGATCCCCGCATCCCTGGGATCCCCGCATCCCTGGGATCCCCCCATCCCTGCTCTGGGGTCACCACATCTCTGGGATCCCCACCTCCCTGCTCTGGGATCCCCGCATCCCTGGGATGCCTCCATCCCTGCGCTGGGATCCCCGCATCCCTGGGATCCCCCCATCCCTGCTCTGGGGTCACCACATCTCTGGGATCCCCACCTCCCTGCTCTGGGATCCCCGCATCCCTCGGATCCCCGCATCCCTGGGATGCCCCCATCCCTGCCCTGGGATCGCCCCATCCCGGCGCTGGACCCGCTCCCAGCCGCGTTCGAACGGCCGCCGCCAACCCGCGCCTGCGCACTGCCCGCCCCGCCGGAGCCCAGGGCGAGGCGAGGCT
>WEKX01007373.1:90312-102768 GCA_013390025.1 Pitta sordida
CCAGGAGACCTGAAATTTGTGAATACGAAGGTATGACTGTACAGTTAAAATTAGCAAATATGCAATTGTGAGGTAAGACAGCACTGGGGTTTGCTTCTTCCCAAGAGCAACCTAACTACATTTTTATTGTGAATTTTTTATAGTGGCATTTAGGGTATTTTTTTATACAATAGAAAGATAGCTAAGAAAATCTGGTTTTCTTATCAGCCACTTCAACATTACAATATTGAATTTTCTTTTATTTATTAACAACTGCTTTTCATTATATATTTAAAATGAGATTATTTATAATTCCATACCTTTTAATTGTTGCCTTTCCTCTTGCAAGCTAGTGGCACACATTTAGGTGCCAGGTACTACTGGGCTTGATGTTAGGTTAGCAGCACCGTTTGGGGAGGTACCCAGGCGACACATTAGGCTGTTCTCCAGACAGCTGGGAACAGAAATATTCACTGCAAGGCAAATTAAGACATGGATATATTCATCACGCTCCTAGATAGCATGTTTTTATTTACTGTTGGGCAGTTGTTAGGGTTTTTTTGTTTGGTTGGTTTTGGGTTTGTTTTTTTTGTTGGAGAACTGTATCTGGAAATGTTTAATGATTATTCTCAGAAAGTACCAGACCTAATGAGAGATATTGAATGCACAGTGATGTCTTAGTTCCCAAGTTTAGCCTCATCAGGAAAGGGTCAAACTGCCTTTAAGGCATGGACCTGAATGCAAGATGATGGGGGTCTCTTGCAGCAATGTAAGAGTTAAGTTTGGTTAAATGTTTGCAAAGCATTTCTTATGTTATGATTTCCGTTCAAAGGTTAAGTGTGAAATTTCATTACTTCTAAAGTCAAGGGGTTTTTTTTTTGTCTCATGTTATAGGAAATCTGTTGTTAATCAAGCTAGATAATTGCTGTGTTAAAACAATTTGCAAAAATCGTACTGCATTGAATAGTCACAGCTGCACCGTGGAGGCATAAAAACCTGATGTCCCTTTGTTCAAAAAAATACAAACTAAACCCCAAAAGTAAAGCCAACTGGATGTCTTCTATTATCCTGAAGGCTGTCCTGTTTGGGGTTTGGAAGGGTCCTAAGGGAATTACATCCTGTAGTGGAGTATTTAGTGGAATATTCAATAAATGAGAGCGGGTTTTTAAATTTGGTAATCAAAGAGATCATCTGTGGTTAAGCAGTGTGGACTTTGATCCTGAATTTTATTTTAGTTTTGGTTCGGTTTTTAACTGGTGAAACTTTTGAAGTAATTGCCCTTCTGTTTGTTCTAACCCAGGCAGAAATACTGTGAAAGTAGTGTTCTGTGGATTAAATCACATTCTAAGTGTGGGGAGTTTTATTTCTGTAGCTGAGAGCAGTGTCACAAGAATTTCTTGGTCATTTTTCTTCCACGCAAGTAGTGGGTGGGACACCACTATTTTAACACTTTAGATGCAATAAAAAAATGTGTTTTCTCTGTGTGTCTGTGTGTATATATATATGTATGTATATATATGTATATGTATTTATCTATAATGTTGCCTGCATTTTGCCCACATATGCAACGTACTTGCTTTCAAGTACCTTATACACTTTAAGTTTATTACAATGTAACTGAATTATGAAGCTTGTGGACCAGCTCAGAGCAGTAATTATTTTCAGATTAGTTCTCACTTGCTCAGATGGAGTTTACTGCAATTTTGTGTAGCTGCAGTCCTATGGTTATTTCTGTCAGTCATTCTTCAGACCTATGGAAGTAAGGGATTGTGTCATATCACAAGGGGATAGTTTCAAAAGTTGAGCAAGTTGTCATTTCTTTTATTTGTGTTAAGGCATTTTTATGCATTTTAACCTGCTTAGTAGAGAAAACTTGTCTAAAACAATGGAATTTACCCTGAGTTTATTCTTCAGTGTCAACACCAAAATGTAATGAAAGCTACTATTTCTTACTGTTCATATAAAGCTTCTTTATGTTAAATGTAAAGTCATGATACTGGCAGCATGTGGAGTTTCTTCTTTTCCACTCTTTTTTTTTTTCCTTAGAATTTTTAAGCTAAACTAAAACACATGTATGTTGGAGTGACTGACTGAAATGCGTTTCTACAGTGTTTGTTTTCTGACAAATTGTTCTTGAATAGATTAATTGGTTGGTGTAACAGTAAATCTGATCCCTTTGATCTGATACATGACTGAATCCCCATTCATTGTTGCCTATGTAACCGAAATGTATGTAAGAAAGTTGAAGTTTGAGATGCTTCCCTTAAGTTGTCTTTACAGTCAGTCAGTGGAGAGATACAGGCAACTTGAGGGGTATTTAATTCATTTTACATGGATACATGGGTTACCTGCTTCTGTACATTGAGCTTCAAGGAGTTGAGGTGTAGCCGAGTAGACAGAGATGAGCTCTCGTTTTCATGTTGCTGGGAAAGGATAGATGAGCTTCATCCAGGATTTTTCCCATATTTTTCAATATTTCATTGCATTTTTCAATATTCACTGCTGTGAAATGCAGTGGTATTGCAATGGTGCAGTAAGCCAGAAGTTAACTTAATATGTAGTAGTTAAAGTGGGGGAGTTGGGGAAGACATAACATGCTTGTAGTATAAAAGCATTGACTCTACATCAGAAGATCTGGATTCAGTTCTTTGGTTTAGCCATTCAGTCACTTTGTCATTTTGGACAGCCACTTTATTTGCATTTGCTACTCCTTTCCCATAAGCAAAATCAAGACTGTGGTACCTGTTCTTTTCAAATTGTTTTGAGTGTTTTATTAATTCTCTAGCAATAATTTTTGGTAGAGTTTGCAAGCAGTGTATCTGAACAGTAAAGGGAATGGATAAACAGTAAAGGGAATACTGGGTACTAAAAACCCTGAAATGTGATTGAGAATTAAAATGTCTTTTTTCTTTCTTTCTTTCTTTCTTTAGGGCTTAACCAGATGAATGAGTGACAATCTTGAAACATGACAAAGATCTGGACTAAATAAAAGTTTTCCTATTTCAGGAATAAAATCCAAAATGTATAGACCAGGGGAGACGGTCAAACGTCGACTCAACGTGCATGCGCCTCCACGGATCAGAAGTGTGGAAGTTGCTAGAGGAAGAGCAGGCTATGGCTTTACCCTTTCTGGACAAGCTCCGTGTGTTCTTAGTTGTGTGATGAAAGGAAGCCCTGCTGATTATGTTGGACTTAAAGCAGGAGATCAAATATTTGCAGTTAATGAAATCAATGTGAAAAAAGCCTCTCATGAAGATGTTGTGAAACTTATAGGAAAATGTTCTGGAGTTCTGCACATGGTCATTGCTGAAGGGATTAGTCATCTAGATTCATGTTCGAGCGATGAAGAAGTTGGTTTTTATGATGGGAAGGGGTGGCTGAAACCCAAACCTGACTCTAAAGCTCTGGGTATAAACAGAGCAGAGAAAGTTGTTGAAGAAATGCAGTCTGGTGGCATTTTCAACATGATCTTTGAGAATCCTGCTCTTTGTGCTGGTAACTCAGATAATTCTGCACCAAAACAAAGATCATTTTCAGTTTCTGCTGCTATTAAATTTGAAACTGGCAATGAGAGTGTAAGCAATCCAAACCGACTGTCAAAGGAAGAAATAGCCAAAGTTCTGAATGATGATTCAGTTTTTAGAAGTGGACTGGAGAGCGCAGAAGACTTTGGATTAGATGCAAGCATTTTAAATGTTGCCATGATTGTAGGTTACCTGGGCTCGATCGAACTTCCCTCGACAACCTTGAATTTGGAAAATGAGAGTTTGCAGGCTATTCGTGGTTGCATGAGACGTCTGCGGGCGGAACAAAAAATCCACTCACTGGTGATGATGAAGATAATGCATGACTGTATTCAGCTCTGCAGTGACAAATCGGGTGTCGTGGCAGAATATCCTGCAGAGAAACTGGCATTCAGTGCTGTTTGCCCGGATGACAGAAGATTCTTTGGACTGGTTACAATGCAGACAAATGATGATGCAAGTTTGGCTCAGGAAGATGAAGGAATTCTGAGGACATCTTGCCATGTTTTTATGGTGGATCCTGAATTATTTCATCATAAAATTCATCAGGGTATAGCAAGACGTTTTGAATTGGAATGCACAGCAGATCCAGACACAAATGGCTGTCTAGAGTTTCCGACATCATCTCTACCTGTTCTGCAGTTTATTTCTGTCCTGTACAGGGATATGGGGGAATTGATTGAGGGAATGCGTGTAAGGGCTTTTCTTGATGGTGATGCAGATGCTCATCAAAATAATAGTACAAGCAGCAACAGTGATAGTGGAATTGGAAATTTTAACCAAGAAGAAAAGAATAATAGAGTTCTGGTGGTTGATTTAGGGACCAACCCGAGTAAACACGTTCCTAACAGCCTGTGGGAAAATGCAGTAGGAAGAGGACAAAATCAGCCTGCTTCCCACTGGAATGGCTTCTGTCATGAGCAAGAGGGAAACATTCCTTTAGAACTAATTCAGAGTGATAAATCCCAAAATGTAAGCAAACACCTTAGTCCTTCTGCTCGTATTGAAGTTCCACTGGTTTCCTCCCGAAATTCAGTTCCCCCATCAAAGAAAAATGCTGCAGGTACAGGCAATCAAAGGTGGCTGCCTGTGCATGTTTTACAAGAATGGCAGCATGGCAACGCCAGCGACCAGGAGTCGTACACGGATTCTACAGATGGCTGGTCGAGTGTTAACTGTGGAACCCTTCCCCCACCAATGAATAAGATTCCTGCTGACAGATACAGAGTCGATGGCAGCTTCGGTCAGCCTCAGCTAAAATCCCACAAAAATGAATGGTCTAAGAAGATGTTTTGCATTCAGAACAAATTTGGCCCTCCACACAGTATTAGGAAATCTAAAGAAAATAAAAAGGTAAGAATATATTGCCATTGGTTCCTAAAAATACCTCAACACCCCAATCCCCCCAACCTAACAGTCTATGGTACTTTTACACTTTAATAATTGCATACTAGAATTTAAACATGTATTATATAATTTACAGAATTTCAGATGAAGAAAATAATACGGTTCTTTCTTGTCTGGAGAGGCGTTGCATGTTCCTGTTTAATTGAGTGCAGCTCTGGAATTGTACTTCTGCTGGAAGTGTTGGCTGTTAGGGCTTTCTCACATTTCTTCTTATTTCTTCATTGTTTCCAAATGTCGCAGTTGCATTGTAATGAAAGGAGACATGACATTTTAGCAACTTCAGTTTCTTCTGACCTCCAGCAGCAAAAGAATGGAAACAGACTGGATCTTTAGTCTTCCTTTTTGTATGAGGTTGGCTTGCAATTGTTGTTATTTTAGTGGTATCTGTTGTTACAGAGACGTAGTCTGATCGTTAGTTAAAAACCTGGGTTATAGACTTTGCTGAGTAAGACTATTTTATTTCAAAAAATCACTCCGACAAACCTCTTAATACAAGTAGAACTAAAATTTGACATCAAAAACTATTTGTTAGTGTTAGGTGACAGATCTAACATTCTGCCAGTAAGCATGTAATTCCAATTTTATTTCAAATTACTGCTTCATCTACTTGTTCTGTCTACCACTGGAGAAGGAGAGGTGTGGGAAGAGTATCCAACGTGATTAAATACTGTTCCCTTTGTGATACACACATTTTGCTTTTGAGGGAACTAATCTCATGCGAGTATGTTGTTGATAATTGGGATTCTAGTGAAGTGGGGGTCATTGGTCCAACACTCAAAGAATTAGTAGCAATATTGTATCTGAAACATTTGCTGTCTCCAGGGTAAGACAGAACCTTATACTCCAAATTGATCATCAAGAAGCTTTGTCATTCCATGACAGGAAGTTTTGCTTATATGATTGATTTTGGATGTCCATCATCCAAATCTGTTTCGAAAAAATGTGGGTTTTTTCACCTGATTAAAAATACACAACAGCTGCTCAAGTTGACAACAGTAGAGGTTCATTAGTTGTGTCATCCTATT
Organism: Pitta sordida; assembly: GCA_013390025.1. Taxonomy (NCBI): domain Eukaryota; kingdom Metazoa; phylum Chordata; class Aves; order Passeriformes; family Pittidae; genus Pitta; species Pitta sordida. Next base: position 96,248 of record WEKX01007373.1, read on the forward strand.
ACAAACAAAATCTTTTCAGTGCTGTGACAATCAGTCATAGACATTTGAGGGATTCGATCGCAGAACTTCAGAACATTTTGTTGTTTTGGTGTGGAAAGAGAAATTATTTTAGATGGCTTTACCTGCACTGTGAAGCCAAATATTTTCCACACATGTTCTATTGTGTGCTTTTTGTGCTGAAAATTAAAACAGTAAACTAGTGTGTATAAATATAGTTATACACTAATGTATTGCTAAGGTGAAGTGACTGCTACAAGCAGCAAGGTTTTCCAGACCCACAGTAATGTATTAGATTTCAAATGATCTGAAATACAAGGTGATTTACACTTTCAAAACACAAGTAGACGTTATCCAAACAGAAACACTAAATTCGTAAACATTGCCACCAAAATCACCTAAAACCCAATTCTGTCAGCCCCCCTAAAGACCACATGCTTCATGATCTCTTTGCTCATGGCCCAAGGAGAAGGCAGCACCTGATGCAGATGCATTGGTTCCAAGTGCTCTTTGGGAAATGGACCACCTGCATCGGTTGCTGCCGAAATTCCTTAAGAGTCTCTGTAACAAGTGTGTGTCTACAGAGTTGTCCATGATAATATGGATTAGATTTTTTCCAGAAACCTTTATTTCTTGGAAGTTAAGACTATACTAATGAAAATCTCATAGAAAATACTACACTTTCAGATGAAAGATGTTCTGTGTGGGGGTAAGGAGTAGTAATATTTATCACTCATATCAGCATAAACCAGCCCTAAGTATCTCGATCTTCCCTTTTAAGTTGATTTACTAATAAAATAGGCATTCTGTTATTTGATTATTACCAATTTTTTTGCACGACGTTTAAAATATTCTTACATAGCTTTAGCCCTTAGTCTCTTCATTAAGGCTACAGAACCTCTTTTGCATTTTAATTTTGTTTTTCAGTATTACTGAAGGCTGTTGAAACTGAATAAAGGCTATGATGTTTATTTGGATTAGTGCATAGAGACAAGGTTATACAATGTTCTCATCTTGAGTATTTAATGAAAATAATCATTATTGGTGAGCATACCTCTGCACTTCTTTAAGTACTGCAGAAATAGAGAAAATCTGTTCTTGCACCTTACATCACTAGATCGCTTTCATAAGAGAGTGACATTCAGAATTTCTTTTTGCTTTGTGTGAAGGGAAGAGGTAAGACTGCCTGTCCCAAACCCTTCTTCAGATGACTTAAATCTTGCATTCTAGAAAACTATGTATACACTCGGGTCTCCTATATCGCGGACCCGTGGTCTTCATCTGTGTTCCTTAGATTGCTTTTAAATGAGACTTTTTTGTCTTCTCAATCAATTCTCAAGGTAATATATCCTGCGAGTGGCAAAGTATGGGAGCCACTAGAGGGAGAATAGGTCAGCAAAGACAGATTTTTTGTGATTAACTCTGTACTTCCATATTACATACTGTCTTCCTTGAAGCTTTCGTTATACATGAGTTCCTGGATGCAATTCTGCTCTAGCAGAACTGCTGTGCAGCTAAACAGTGATGATCACAGCATGTAATTCTGAAAAATGTGTTGTACCATACAGTGCTAGTGGGGGGCAAGATGGGTGTAAACTCTTTCCAGATTTTATAGCCACGCTTACAAAACATTTGTGAGTTGTACAGCATGCAAGAGCAGATGTGAGAAAGCATTAGTGAATGCATCTATTTAAAATTGTATGTTCAGAAGTGGGCCTGGGAAATGTTTCTTGTGGGTAGTAATAGGTATGGCATTGCAGAATCCAGGTTACAAGTAAACACATTTTCTGAGCTTTGTTTTCCCTTTAGTGGTGATGCTTTCAGCTCAAAAAGTAGAATTATGGTTAATCCTGAATTGTGGTTAATATGATTAATAATTGGCAAACACACTTTAAAAATATCAATTTTCTTTACCCTTCTATAAAGCATTTTAAAATTCAGTATGAGTGTGAATGATTTAATAACAGTTAAAAATGCCTAATGTGGTTGGTAGTGGATAGGATGAGGTTTTTTCTTTTGCTTTAAAATGTTGTAAAGTGTAATCCCCAAATTACTGAACTCAAACTTTCACAAAAGCTGTATTAATTTTTTTAGAAAATGTTTTAAATGCTTTTTTAGTCCACCTCTTCTGACTGGGATTTACTCTGGCCCTGTGCACCTCTAAAATTATTTCCTGTACTGAACCTCACATTTCTGGTGTTTCTTGAAAGTGTCACATGAACAGATTTCTATTGAAACATCTAATGAGAATTTTTTTAGGTCTCCTTGACTTCTGTGGGTCTTAGACTGAAACAAGTAGTAGGAGACCTGATGATGTTGCCAAGATTCAGTGAAAAGGCAGATCAAGGAAGGCGAGGTGCCTTTCAGTCTGAGAATACCAAGGAAGATTTCTGGTGAGAAGGAGCTTCTGAATTGCTCCAAGACTGATGTTGGGTAGGGAGGTGTAGTCTCATGAGGTCTTTAAGACTAACAGATGAAGAGCCTGCTTATAGTTTCAGTGGGACTAGAATAATTACTGCTTTTTTGTTTCTTCTTCCATTTGCCCTGTACTGCCTTTGCTGTTGCATTGCTATTTCCACCTTTTTTGGCCTCCCACTAAGTTCCGGTCACTTACCTGCTCACTCTTTTGTATGAGTTTTGGGTGACGCAAATGAAAAGCACCATGAGCAATATGAAAACATCAGGGGTTGTTAGGATTGGCAAGGGACTTGAGAAATTGCTGAACAGGGAAGCATTCCTTTCCCTCTAGACAAAATTAATGTAATACGTTTGATTTTGTTCAACCCTCACTCTCTGTTTTCAGGCTAGTGCCTGGCCAAAAATATGTCTACCCATTACTGTTTTAAATTAAGTTTTACTGGGAAAAAACTCCCTTTTTTCCACTGGAAAGATTCATAACAGTCAGTTTAATCTTTGAGTTCTCTCTCCGTGAGGACAGAATCCTAGGCATTGATGTCTCACCATTCTTTTCTTTATAAAAAAGTTTGTTTTGACGTTGTGGCTGTGAGCATAACATTGAAGATCGAAAGATATTCTACAACCTGAGCCTGAAAACTAGCATTTGGTTAGGTTTTTTCCAAGTGAATATGACAAATCTATTAAAATGTAATTAAAATGCTTTTTAAAATTTGCGGTGTTTATTTTTAGAAACCCTTCTCAGTTTCACATTTGTTGTAGGACTTCTATCTTGATCACATTATTGTTAGTGCTGATGAAAAGTGTGAGTTTGTAACTGGATCATATCTGAAGATCTTGGAGGTAGACAAAATAGATAATCTCATTGTCTGAGACTCACTGGACAGTTGTAGTGTAAGTATGTATTTATCTTAAACTACAAAATATATCAACTGCTTTGTAACCTTCATAACTTCACCTTCAAAATATCGTAAAAATGTGGAAGAGAGATGACAGCAATACTGTGGCGTTCACTAATGTATCTCTCCTTGCTAATATGTTTCTTGGGTAACTTTTACCTAATATTGATACTCTGTTTTGAAGTTTCACTGTAACTACCTCAGAGTTGTCTTTGTTTCCAAAGCGTTACTGACAAAGAGAAGCTGTTAAATTAAAAATGGGTGGTTTTTTTGGTAAAAACTTCTAATTTTCTTCAGATCCAAGAGTTGCATTTCTTTTAATGTTGGTAACTGAATGGCGAACTAACCGCTAAGCAGATATTTTAGATGCACAAACAATGTTGGCAAAGCTGTGTGGTTCCCCCCCCTTTTTTTTTTTCTTTCATAATTACATGTTTTTTTCCTTTTCCTTTACAATTCTGTTTGCTCACTAGCTTAAATTGTTCTACCACAGCTGTTTGTAAAGCAGAAATAATGGCAGCTGGATTGCTATTCTTATGCAGTAAAATTTAATGTTATCCTTTGGAATTATAGGCTTTGATCTGATTTGAGATGTGCATATACACCTTAAAGAGAACTCAGCTCCCCAACTCCAAGCTAGATCTGAGGATGTGCTAACGTGAATTAATTTGCAAAGAGGCATTCATAGGAAAACAGGTCCTCTGATACATTTTGCTCTGAGAAAATGAAAAGCAATTAAATGTTTAGTAATTTCACTCAACCTTTTCATGTCTATTGTAGTCTTCTAAAATGATTTTAAAAAATAGTAAGTTCTAGGATCTTCGATGTGTATAAAAAGCTGAAATAATTAATGTGCGGTAAAGCAAGTTGCGTGGAGAAAATAGCACAGAATGAATTGGAATAATGAAAAAGGGCTTAATTTTTACATTTCAAACAAAAGCTTTGAGATAAGAGATGGTAAAGTTATTGTCTGTACAAAGATAGATCTGAAATCCTTGCACTTGCAAAGATTTCGAGAAGAAAAGGAGCTGTAAAATAACTGTTCTTGATTGGAGAAAAAATAGATCCATATGGAATATAGGTCTTTAATAACAAAAATAAGTAGGGAATTGCTAAAACTTACCTAAAGTTGTACTTTCGGCATTCCTGGTATCACTTGACTTATGTATTTTGCAGTTTAATAGCGTGGAAAGAAGATACCACGTAACTGTACTTCCCATTTAGTTTCATTTCATACTTGCTAATATTTGTCATGAGAAATACTAAAAATCTCTATTTATTTTCTCTTAGTGATTTTATTTTGTTTTAAACCTCAACCACAATCACTTACTTTCCAACCAGAAATCAGCTTACTCTTCTTCTGTCCCAAAGTTTTTTCATAATTTTAACACTATTTTTGAGATGCGTTGACCAGAGCTACAAGCAGTTTTAAAAATGTGTGAGCAGGCAATGTATACATGATGTGTATATCTTGATCTATTTTTCTTTTCTGATGATTCCTGGTCAGAATTTTGTTTGTTGCTGGTTATTTTTTTGTCCTAATTTAATTACCTCAGCTGATACCTACCTAATGTTCAAGATAATTTGGAACCAGTTGTTATGTACATGTAATTTTCTCCATGTTTTCCCCTGGGTGTACCAAGGTCTTTCTGTTCCTCTGCAATTTCCAACTAAATTCCAACTTATATAAGATGATATTATCTTGTTTTACTGAGAAAATGATCTTACTATTTAATCTGCATTAATAACATGGAGATTTGTGTGGGTTTTTTTTAACTTGAAAAGGGATTATGATAATACTGAGATGTAGATGGTCCGTGTTTTATGCCTAATGTCCTTAGTACAGGAGACAAGCAATAGGTTTCATTAACTTGGACATTTAGCATGACAGGGCAGTCTCTTTTCTAAGTCTTCCTGGATTGAATAAAAATCTTACATGAAATTTGACATCATTCTTGACTGTATTATGGGCCAAACTGCCATTCAAAATGCCACTGCAATGGTTAGAAGGCAGTGAAATGTCATTATCATTGGATTAGTAAAAAAGTATTCTTAAAAGTGATCGAATCTATGGACCAGTAATGGTGGGTAATAGTATTTGAATTCTTTGTCATACTGGTGTGTCCCGGTCATCCAAAAAAGCCCAACCAAAAACCCCCCAAACTAAAAAGCAACCATTACAGGAACTGCAGTGTAATTAAAACCTGCGGAAAACCTGACGGCAAAGTTTTAATCATGCTGGATATTTTTTAATTAACCCTCTCACCTAATCCACTTCTGTGAGGATGTCTGTCCATGGTGATGGCAGCGGTGCAGGGCAGCCTGAAGAGTGTTACTTCATTCTGGTTTCATCCATAGCACATGGAACCCTCTTCATCAGCACATCCCCCAGGACTCACTGCTTCTCTTCCTGTTAACATCCAGGGGACTGGACCACAACCGGTTCTTTTCCCAGTTCCGTCACAAATTTCTTTATCTCTTTCAGGATATGAGCAGCACTAACTGAACGTATCCCATGTTTCAATCCATCCTGTTCTTAGGCCCCACAGACCCTCATTTTACGAGTCCTGCAGGTTTCACTGTCAGTTTTGGGTGGGGAGCAGGTGACACTGATGGGCGCAGGGGCAAAGGGGTGTCATGGCCTGCAGTGCTCTGCAGTTCCGTAGCGGGGAGGTTGCACAGGTAACAGGACCCATAGTCAGGAGAACGGACACTTAGCGTTGGTAATAGACAAGAGAGGAAGATGAGCAGGATTTGAGACTAATATTGACAGCAGAGGAATATTTGCATCTACTACTTTTTTTTCTGTGACCCTTTCACTATTTTTTTTAGATTTTGTACTCTATTGGCATTACTGTGGCATCCGTGTTTCCTATTCCTTTTCAAAAAGTCTCAATTAGGACTTTATTTATGAAGTCTCAAGCCCGCATTTTTTATAAAAATGAGCTGCCAAAAGTTTTGAAAGCATGCTTCTGTAAATGTAAATGATCCGGCTAAATAGGCTTTTAAAATTTTTTTTAATTAGCTTCCCTTTTTGTATTTTACTTTTCCTTCTTTCTGCTCTTCCACAGGGCAGCCAAAATATCTGTCCTATGAGATTTAGCCCTTTTAGTTTCCTCTCAGGGTCACAAGCTGTAATGTGCATTCCATGAAAAGATTAAACTCGCTAAAAGTTGTAAAGTTGGCCTGAAGCCTCACAGTTTTTCTTCC
>WEKX01007373.1:102844-124428 GCA_013390025.1 Pitta sordida
TAAAGTTATTGTCTGTACAAAGATAGATCTGAAATCCTTGCACTTGCAAAGATTTCGAGAAGAAAAGGAGCTGTAAAATAACTGTTCTTGATTGGAGAAAAAATAGATCCATATGGAATATAGGTCTTTAATAACAAAAATAAGTAGGGAATTGCTAAAACTTACCTAAAGTTGTACTTTCGGCATTCCTGGTATCACTTGACTTATGTATTTTGCAGTTTAATAGCGTGGAAAGAAGATACCACGTAACTGTACTTCCCATTTAGTTTCATTTCATACCTGCTAATATTTGTCATGAGAAATACTAAAAATCTCTATTTATTTTCTCTTAGTGATTTTATTTTGTTTTAAACCTCAACCACAATCACTTACTTTCCAACCAGAAATCAGCTTACTCTTCTTCTGTCCCAAAGTTTTTTCATAATTTTAACACTATTTTTGAGATGGGTTGACCAGAGCTACAAGCAGTTTTAAAAATGTGTGAGCAGGCAATGTATACATGATGTGTATATCTTGATCTATTTTTCTTTTCTGATGATTCCTGGTCAGAATTTTGTTTGTTGCTGGTTATTTTTTTGTCCTAATTTAATGACCTCAGCTGATACCTACCTAATGTTCAAGATAATTTGGAACCAGTTGTTATGTATGTACATGTAATTTTCTCCATGTTTTCCCCTGGTGTACCAAGGTCTTTCTGTTCTCTGCAATTTCCAACTAACAGACTTCCAGCTTATATAAGATATTATTATCTTGTTTTACTGAGAAGATGATCTTACTATTTAATCTGCATTAATAACATCGAGATTTGTGTGGGGTTTTTTTACTTGAAAAGGGATTAGGATAATACTGAGGTGTAGATGGTCAATGTTTTATGCCTTATGTCCTTAGTACAGGAGACAAGCAATAGGTTTCATTAACTTGGACATTTAGCATGACAGGGCAGTCTCTTTTCTAAGTCTTCCTGGATTGAATAAAAATCTTACATGAAATTTGACATCATTCTTGACTGTATTATGGGCCAAACTGCCATTCAAAATGCCACTGCAATGGTTAGAAGGCAGTGAAATGTCATTATCATTGGATTAGTAAAAAAGTATTCTTAAAAGTGATCGAATCTATGGACCAGTAATGGTGGGTAATAGTATTTGAATTCTTTGTCATACTGGTGTGTCCCGGTCATCCAAAAAAGCCCAACCAAAAACCCCCCAAACTAAAAAGCAACCATTACAGGAACTGCAGTGTAATTAAAACCTGCGGAAAACCTGACGGCAAAGTTTTAATCATGCTGGATATTTTTTAATTAACCCTCTCACCTAATCCACTTCTGTGAGGATGTCTGTCCATGGTGATGGCAGCGGTGCAGGGCAGCCTGAAGAGTGTTACTTCATTCTGGTTTCATCCATAGCACATGGAACCCTCTTCATCAGCACATCCCCCAGGACTCACTGCTTCTCTTCCTGTTAACATCCAGGGGACTGGACCACAACCGGTTCTTTTCCCAGTTCCGTCACAAATTTCTTTATCTCTTTCAGGATATGAGCAGCACTAACTGAACGTATCCCATGTTTCAATCCATCCTGTTCTCAGGCCCCACAGACCCTCATTTTACGAGTCCTGCAGGTTTCACTGTCAGTTTTGGGTGGGGAGCAGGTGACACTGATGGGCGCAGGGGCAAAGGGGTGTCATGGCCTGCAGTGCTCTGCAGTTCCGTAGCGGGGAGGTTGCTCAGGTAACAGGACCCATAGTCAGGAGAACGGACACTTAGCGTTGGTAATAGACAAGAGAGGAAGATGAGCAGGATTTGAGACTAATATTGACAGCAGAGGAATATTTGCATCTACTACTTTTTTTTCTGTGACCCTTTCACTATTTTTTTTAGATTTTGTACTCTATTGGCATTACTGTGGCATCCGTGTTTCCTATTCCTTTTCAAAAAGTCTAAATTAGGACTTTATTTATTAAGTCTCAAGCCTGCATTTTTTATAAAGATGAGCTGCCAAAAGTTTTGAAAGCATGCTTCTGTAAATGTAAATGATCCGGCTAGATAGGCTTTTAAAAATTTTTTGAATTAGCTTCCCCTTTTGTATTTTACTTTTCCTTCTTGCTGCTCTTCCACAGGGCAGCCAAAATATCTGTCCTATGAGATTTAGCCCTTTTAGTTTCCTCTCAGGGTCACAAGCTGTGATGTGCATTCCATGAAAAGATTAAACTCGCTAAAAGTTGTAAAGTTGGCCTGAAGCCTCACAGTTTTTCTTCCCTCTTTTTCCTCCCTTTCTAGATTCCTGCCGCCAGCTCACTGTATTTTGTTGTTGTCAGGGATGCCTGAACTCCTTACAAAAATCTCCCCCTTCCTTAGCCTCTTGTACTCCAAAAGCTGCCAGTGTCCTCTCTTCACAACCCTTTTCCTGCACCTTCAGCTTTAAAACTTGGACCAGAGGAGCAGAATCTTGTTGTTTTATTAGTAATATCTAGATATTTATTAGTAATATCCATACAATAATTGTAAAGAGACACAAAGACTATGCAAAATGGAAACTTTAGATTGTTGCATATGACAATTTGTTGCAAAGTTATAACGCTCGATAAGTGTATTTGCTGGAATACAAAAGAGCGTGATACAGCTCATGCCATAGCTGGGAATTTCTTTAAGCTAATTGAAGATCTTTTCTTAAAGTGTTTGGTTTCTTTGGGTTCTCCATAATTGATAAGGTTTCATGCACACGCTTCTGTGCATTCAGGCTCCAGGTCAGAGTATCGTATTGGCTGACATAGTTTCAGGTTGCATTTCTTTGGTGGTACCAAACTAAAAGAGTTCCTGTCACGCTTAGGCCAGAGTTGGCAGAGAATATCCTCCATTGTGTTGGCATGAGTATCTGTGGATCTGCCTATAAAACAAGACTCCTGTTTCATTTTGTAAACCATAGTTTATTGTTAGTGGAGATTTTGTGAGCTTGGACGGGTAGTCAGACGTACATCCTTAAGCGAGCACAGCTACTGATAATCTTACCTAGAATTACTGCCTGACTTGTTTATCAGTTAAAATTTCTTTTAAGAGTCCATCCTTTTTCTTCCTACCTTTAAATAATCAGAGTTCTGCAAGTCACCTTACATTGGATCATTTTTGTTCTTTCTGTCCGTCTGTTTGCAGCCTAAAGTGAGTCATGTGCTTCTTCACTCCCTCTGTTATGGTAATACAGGAAGTACAACATTTTCCACTTTTTCATTTGTATTTTTCTGGTACACCTTTCTCGTTATTGGACACATTCACAAACTGCTGGTGTATCAGTCCTTCTCTGGTGACTTGTTTTCAATGCTTTTATTGTCAAGTGGATTAGGAGGTAGGTCATCCATAATGCCAAATAAGCAGGTTAAACATTAAATTTAAAAAAAATACTTAAAGGGAAAGAAAGCCAATAGTGTGGTCAGTGATTAATGGTTATTTCTGGGGACTGTATTGACAATTCTCGTTAGCCTAAGGAAAAGGGGGGATCTACTCATATATTAAAAAAAAATTACACAGTCCCTGTTAATTGTCCCTTTTCTCTTATGATAACACGTTTAACTGGTATTTCAGTCCATGCTAGTTCATAAATTTTTTTACATGAGTAGAAAAAAAAAAAGGATTTTTTTTAGAGCATCAGTGCTTTAATTACTTTAATCATTTGTTGTTTTTCCTCTGTCTGGCAAATCATAACAGGATAAAGGCTTTTAGAGATGTGTTCTTTTATACTTTAATCATGATAGATACTAGTAGCAGGGTTATAAGAATCTATAGTGCAAATAGAGAATGCATTGCTACAGCACATGCTTTTCACTACTCAACTAATTTTCACTAATTTGTGTGCTTTTCTGTTGGCTTCTGCATTTCTAAAATTCTTAAAATGAAGATGCTTAGTGAAATATTAGGTAGGCTTTAGTTTCTAATTCTGCTCTGTGATAGGGTATCTTATTTTTTCCCGAATATTAGATATTCGTAGAGTTTTCTTTTATAGATTTAGCAACACAGTGTTTCTGGAAGAGAATCTTTGAGGTAGGATCACAAACAGTTCTATGATTTATAGGCAATCTGTATTTAAAATAATCCCAAATCCTACAGCCTAATGTTCATGTAGCAAATTTCAGTGTTTCAGTTTGGCAGCTAACAAAGAATGAAACGATTTTTTTCATAGAACGGTTTGTGTTGGAAGCGATCTTAAAGGTCATCTAATTCCAACCCACCAGCCCCAGGCAGACACACCTTCCACTAGACCAGTTTGCTTAAAGCCCCATCCAACCTGACCATTTTGTTAGTTACACTCTTCTGAAATACTTTTTGTTCATTTTATACTTTAAATAGCTTTTTAATAGTGTAATGAAGACTTCCAGAAGTATGAGAATTTATTGTTAACAGACTGCAGAATTTCCATTAATATCAGATACTCCACTAGTAACCTCTCTTGGCTCAAATACTACAGATTTCTTTAGCCATGCTGATTAGTACATTCTAGTTTGAATGTCTGTTTTCTCTTCATGTCATGGATGCTTTTATTTTCAGAGTCCCATGAAAAACGTTTGCCAAAATGGTGCTGCAGTCATACCTCGCTAAGTTGACCTTCTGCTTTCGCTTTTTCGGATCCTTGTGGGTTTTTTTTCAGTGAAAACTCCTCAGTTCCTGGTGGTGTTTCCCAGTCTGCGCATTCACAGACCTCTGCTTCACCGAGGGGTGGCACTGGCACTCCCCTGTGGGGCAGGATGGTCACACCTTGTGGGATGGGGGGGACAGGCTCTCACTCACTTGGGGACTGCCCAGAGTTCGGTGCCTTATGAGTTTTGGAGAGGCTATAGGTTGGGGAAGGTTTATAACAGTATATCAACAACTTATTACATCTGCTAGCCACAGGGCCATGCTTAGACCCCATCAATCATTGGTGCTGCCATGAGGCATGGCCAATGTCCCGTGCCACACAGTCTGAGCCACAGGAGAGTTCCGTGTCTCCCTCCCCCCACAGCACACCCCCAACCCATCCCTGCCAAGGTGCACACTTCTTTCCATCCTGGGTGGAAGGGAGCTGTGCTCACAGCTGCATCCACCTGGAATGGAGTGTTTACCTTGGCAGGAGATGAGATGGGATGATGTGCGTGTGTGTTTGTGTGTGTCTCAGAGATGACATGTTGTGCTGTTTCCGTAGGAACAGGCAGGGGGAGATGCAGCCTCCACAGCTGAGGATGGTGGGGTGATGGGTGTGGCTTATTTGCATATTCATGATGTGCCTAACCCCAGCAAATTTTGAGGTATTTGTTTAAGCTATGTGATTCTTTCTTTATTTGTGTGCATGTGTGTATGCACAGCAATTTTAAAAATTGATCTGCAGAAGGAGATCTGCCTTCATAGTCTGAGTGTCTGAAAAAGAGTCAAGAAAAGCTGAAAATGGAGACTTACCAAGAAATTCAGTACTTGCGAAGTGCGGTCTTTTACATTTTTTTTTAGTAGTACCTTCCTTAATTTCCTAGATTATTAGTTCAATTCTTCAGAGAAAGGAAGAGATCTGTGTCAGTTGGGAACATTTTCTTAATTGCAATTGTTAGCTAGATGAGTTGGGGAAATGGTTAGCTCAGTGAATTTTTATGTTTTCTAATCACTACTTAAGCACTGCTTTATTTTCAGAGTCCCTTTTTTTCTCTGCTCTTATCTTTACTCTTCCATTCAGGGCTCACTAGTGAGTTTTGTATTAGAATGTCAAAAAACATAAATAAAACCTGATTGGATATTAGTTTACTTTCTCTTTTCTATTACCACACAATTTGCAAGTGGTTTTTGTCCACTCTATCTCTTTATTTTGTTATGCTTCTGACCACAGATAGGTAAGCGGCATTTACTTCCGAAATGGGGCATTTGGTGATAATTAATCTTATCTAGAATCTGCTTCTCAGAGGAATCCAATTAGATTTGTCTTTAGGCAGTTTGTTCACCTTCATTCATTTTGTGATGTTTCTGCTTCAAAAATTTTGTGAGTGTATGTTCTTTAGGTGCTTGTGTTAATCTCCCAGAATTATACATGGCAGTCTCTTGCTATTTAAAGATATACTGAACAGTTTATGTTATTTTTGGGGATGAAACAGAATGAAAAGCGAGAATATATTCATTATTCAACATATATTCAAAATTTCACAGAAAGACAGATCACTTTTAATGCTGAATGAAGTTGGACTGTTGAAGGGATGAACTCTGCTACATCCTTTGTGTGCAGATTCCAGTTTGTTGTGATATGTTTTGTCATTTCTATGAGCTTGTAACAGAAGCTGCTGTGAATACTGGTGGTGGTCTGAGCCCAATTGCTATAGAACAGTCTTGTCCCCTTGGGAATTAGCAAACAGGCTAATTTTACATCTTCTAGGATGTATAATACCCTGACTGCTTTTCTCTGCTTTGTATGAGCGGTTGTTAGCACGAGATTATTGAGGTGTGAAGTTTGTGGCTATTCTTTGGTTAATACGACATATATAGACTTTCCAATGAGCGATCAAAATATTTCAGACTTGAGAGCACAGAAATTTGGCCAAAGGAAGAAATGAACACATGTAGAAAACCTAATAAATGTTACAAATCTGCCAAATAAGGGATTATAAAAGTGCTAATAATATATTTTTAAGCTTACTAGAATGAAGAAAGATGCTGAAATGAAACTGAAGAAAATTATTCTGATTTAATTTTTTTTTATTTTCTAAGGCAAAAAAGCATCAGACAGGGAAGAATTTTCCCCACATTGAATGTTACAGGGAAATGTATCCAAAAATCCAAAATTTCAGGCATATAATCACAAGTTTTCATAATGTAGTGAGTTTATGTACATCTACTTAGCACCAGTCGCTAACTGCATACCTAATTTTAGATCGAAGATTACACTTTGCCATTTGGCATAAACTTGATCTATACATGCTGAGTAGCTTAACTGACATCTGGCTACTTTTTAAGGAGAAAGAGTTTGATTATGGGGACAAGGGAAAACCATTAGATTAAATTACTGCAACACCAGTTCTAGTAATGGAACGTCCAAGTGAGGCAGGACAAAAGTTCTGCATTTGGTATTGTGAAGTTGGGCTTCACCAGTAGCAAGGTGTTAAAAGAAGTGGGGTAGTGAAAGTAAGAGTTTTAAAAATGTGGAGAAAGATTCCAGTAGAAACCGGGTGAGATGATTTCTAGGATGGTAATTTCCTGCAGAAAACCCAAATATTTTGTAATTGTAAATACTTTCCAGTTAAGACAGTAAGGAGGAAGGATTGTCTTGCTTTTAATGCTGACTGTGTATGTAGAGTGTGTACATTTTAGCCACCTAACTGATGTTTATACGTAACTTAATGCTGAATGTTTAAGATATTTGACTCAAGACTGGAAAAGACAAGTTTAATGAATTTTAATATGTGATTTTACAGGGGCATAGCAAGTGACCAACTTGTTTTGAAACTGTGGTCCTGTTAGAGATTTGCAAGTCCATCTCCTTAAAATTCAGACGCTGTTGCTATGATCTGCAGTGTACTAAAATTAAAGAAGTAAAATAATAATAATACATGTTTTCTGCTTTGTTTAGGGTGCAAAATTCGGACATTCAATGGGATTAAATCAGGCTCCTCCCCCGCGTTCTTCTGCTCGAAGATCATTTGGAAGATCCAAGCGGTTCAGTATTACTCGCTCTCTGGATGACCTTGAGGTAAATAACCTTCCCTTAAAACTCAGAAGTGAGTCCTACAGATATTACAGTAGATGATGCTGATCACTGCTGAGAGAAGTCATGTATTAGTGTAATAAAGTTACTAATCATCATATGATGTTGGTCTGAGGGGAATGGAGACTTCAGGTATCAAGGTGTCTTTTTCAATTTCTCTTTAATAGGTTGTACATATTAATGTCAGTAGTGGCCATTTTTTCCGTGGGGAATTTTTACTTTATTTTACCTATCACATTTGGTCCTGTGTAAAGCAACATACAGTTTTGCTGATCATAATTTTCATTATATCTTAGAAATTAATGTATCATAATATATAAAATAATCAGGTGTTCATGATACTCTGTTTCTTGTTCACCTCATGAATTTTGACAGCAGTTGAGAAAAAGGGAATTCATAAGCATCTTGGTGATTTTGGGTCTTTCTAAGTATAATATGTATAACACTGTCTCACATCTGCCGTACCATCAGCTGGTACCTGGGACTCAATGGCCAAAATATATGGATTTTGGTGAAAACAAGGAATGAAAAACCATCCTGCTCTGCTGAAGGAACCACTTGTAGGAGTATGGGTTCATTATATCTTCTCTTCTAGTGTGCCTCCTCAGGGAAACCTGACCCATAGTCATGTGAATGGAGAGATTTTTCCCTTAACTCTTTATCATGCTTCTCTGGAAAAAGGTTGGTGGCTGGGGAGAAACAAAAATGTGTGCAGAGCTCTTGGCATAAGAGCCATGGAACACATATTATACCACCCTTCAGCACAGGAGGGAATGTGGCACGCTGAGTCCTCTAAATGGGAAGGAGGTGTTTAAAAAGCATTTGAGATGGGAGGAGGAAAGAAGGAGACACTCTTGAGTCTTCTGCTGTGGGAAAATGTAGGAAGAACAGCGTTGTACTCACTGAACTGAAGGAGAGGGGTCTCAGTCCACTGGATTTTTAGGGAGCAGAATATATGGAGGAGCTTCTGGTGTGTTTAGGGAATGCAGGTAGGAGCTGTAATTACTTATTTCTCAGATGTTTTAACGGACATTTTTAATTGTAATCTATATCTTGTCTGAAGCTTTTAAGTTTCTCGCTTTTTTTTTCTAGTAGTGGAAAATACTTTTTCCTTTCTCTGCATTCGTAACTTTAATGCACAAAGTGCATAACTTAGACAAAGCAAGGTCCTCTAGATAAAGGGGTTTGGGAACCATTCAGCTACATCTTTCTTAATCAGAAAATGGTGATTCTTCTAAATTGAAAAAGTTTCTTGCTATATATGACCAGTTTTGACAGAATTCCTGGTCACAGTAAGAGAGAATTCTCTCAGAATACCAGAGGCTAGTGCTAGTAATTCACGTGCAACAGGAAAACCACGATTCATTCCACGTTCTTCCAGATTAAAATTTCATACAAGTTTGTGTGCACGTCTCATATTTTGAGTGTTTTAAACACCAAGAATAAAATTTAATTCCTGTTGTTGGAGCTGTTTTACTTTGCGTAATTCGTCATTAAAACAGGGACTTGGGACGTTGTTAATTTCAGAATGATGTCATCGTTACTGGCCTATAAAGTCCATTTTTTTCATCATTATGCCTTAGTTGGTATTTGTGAATGTATGTAAATTGAGTAGCATTAGCAGGAAGGATTAAGAGTTTACCCATGTCCAAACGTCTTAGTTGTTACAGAAGTTGCTTTGGGTAACTCGCATTCTGGGTCACAATATTAATTAGACAAAGGAATGATCTGTATTAAAATCTGTATTTGGATGAACGCCCTTACTACATGTCGCTATTTGGGTGTGGACTGTTCTCTGTCAATTACTTCTTTTCACTTTGAAATCTCTTTTTTTCCCTCTGAACGCCACAAGAGAATCCGAGCCACCAGGAGAAATAGCAACCTGGAGAAGAGTTTCAAAAACTTCTTAAGTCAAAGTAAAATAGTGCTCAGGTGTTTCAATTTTGGTTCAGAACTTAACATTGCTGCAGTAGCACTTCTCCCGAGGAGCCTTACCTTCAGTGTGGTAGAACACTGTGTTTTTAGTACATGTTTACTTTATTTCAGGCCGTCTATTTAGAGTCACTGGAAGAGGAAATAACAATACCAGGAAATTCTTAGAGACTCCACCTTTGGAATAATGACCATGAACGTATTGTATAGGCTACTTGCTTGCTTTTGTGTTCTTTCCAATTAGCAGAGTGGATAAAGTACTAATCCAAACATTAATTTCAAAAGTTAATATCCTTCTCTGAGCTTGTGGTTTTGATTGCTGCTGGCATCCAACTTAACCTTCTAAACTGAGCAGTAGGTTCTATGGAGTTTCTTTTATGGGCATTCGATGAACACTCTTCCTTGCTTATAGGTCTGAAAAAAGCTGTATTTGGGTTTTTTTGTTGAGGTATGAGCCGTCTCCTTTTGTCTTCGGAGCTGCTGTGTGTAGCACCAGCCATCAGTGTTGCTGTCTGCTGCCATAAGGTGGCATGATTTCGTTGAAATTTGTTATTTATTTATTTTTTTAAAAAAATCTGCCCAAGAATAGCTATAGATATTTTCCAGATATTTTAATCAATAAAAACGTGATTGCAAGAGAATGCTTCACTTTTTCTTTCGAATTGTTAGATTACAGCTGGCTATACATGCACACACAATATTGGTATAAGGTTAGAATTAATTAATGATACAGTTGCCCTTCCTTAAGCATTTTCCTCTTACATGCAGAAGCAGATTTCACAGAGAAGAAAACAGACGTTTGTGGGATTAACCTCTAGCTGCTGTTATAGCAAATAGAATCTGTTTTCAAGATTATTTTAAACCTGCAGGTATCAAAATAGGATGAGTGCAAAAGTAATGGTGCAGTTATGGTACAACCATGGTAGTGAAATTGTCTGACAAAACCGAAAATGCACAATTTTATTTCTGAACTATGGAAATTGTGCTTTTTCACACCAGAGCTGATTATGATTATCCTGTAAGTTGGAACCGAAATCAGAAAATGAACATGTCTAGTGTATACCTTAGTTACGTTGTTTTCACAAGAAATTTATTTAGAGCTTAAAAAAATTAAATTACAAGAAATGTGGTTTTGTTAGGAACAGATTTTTATGTAGGAATGAATTTCCCTGTGTGAATAATTTGTTGTTGTGAAATAGTGTTCATTAACAACCATGTTAAAATGGTATGATTTGCATCGATTGTACTTTCTAGCATATTTTCTGGTTCGTAATTTCAAGGTGTAACTTAAGATAAAAGGACTGTGTAATTTTTTAATATTTGGATTAATGAGAGGGTGTGATCCCATCTTTCTTCCCACTTTTCTTACCTGTGGGTAAATGTCACTGCTCTCATCCTTTTGCACAATTCTGTCCTGGAAAACATGTTGTTTATAAATTTATAAACACATATACTCTCTCTGCAGTGAGTAGAACACTACCTGTGTAAAAATTTACATTAAATAGAATAATTCTTTTACTTATAAACAGTTTTGGAAACAGATTCCATAACACTTCCAACTGCAGTTCATTATCTCTCTTTTTAATTTTTCTTGCAGGCTGTAAAAATGGGGGAACCTTGCCGTTTTATCTTGAAGTCAACAAATTTAGCTTCCTCCTAACCAAGGAGAACATTAAGCTTTTTTACTGAAGATCGTTTTGGTACTTGTACTTTTGGTATCTCTGTGGTTAAAAGTAGGAACAAGTATGATGAGAGACATAATCTCTTGTGGAAACAAGTGTCAAGCTCTTTGAATATTGTTAAATGTTTAATGTAGACATCTTTTTAAAATTAAAGACAATTTAGTTTTTTTAATTAAATATCAGAGCAAACAAAGATGGCTGTTGCAGCTTTTTTTCTTGTTGTCATCCTGTTTTGGAAGCCATATATGAAAAGGAACATTTGTCATATCAGATTTCTAGAGTTTAGTAATGTTTTCGAAGTTGGAATGTATTATGTATTCTTTCTGAAAATCAGTATGAGGATTTTTGTTAGAATGTTCCATCTTAATTATAACCATCAATAATGTAGTATTATTAGGTGTTATTATAGATAATAGTGCTTGATTTTTTTTCTGTTTTGTTAATTCCACTGAATCAACCTTTTTTTTTTTTTTTTTTGGCATTTCATCTGCTAATTGAAACCATACAACACATCTCTTTGATATGAGGTTTTTATACTAATGAATGACACGTCTCTGCTGGATATTAGCTTTGGCATCTGTGGGTGGCAAAACCCCCTAAATGCTCATTTGATTTAATAAGGAGTTTTTAAGTGGATACCTGTCTTTGGCTGACTGATTTAAATAATCAGACAAAGCTTACACAGGGAGATAATAGCTGATATTAGACCAACTAGTACACTAGGAAAATCAGAGAAGACGAGCTAAACATGTCCCAAATTTTTCCCACCCTGTCATATAAGCTGATAAAAAGTGTTAACTCTCCCTGTAGAGGTTGCTTTAGCCATTTTCTTAGATTATTACCATGGCCACCACTATGACCAGTATAACTACGTGATTTAAATCAAGAGGCCTTTTAATTCTCAGCTTAAAATAGTGAATTTAAAATTTGAAGAGTGTATGTTTTTGTCTTAAATTTTGTCGATTTTTTTAAAGCTATGGTAACTTGCTGTGGGCTGCAAATATCTATGTATACCACCTTTAAGTACTGAGTCTTTGGCACTATTTTGTCCTAATTTTTATCTAAGATATAACCAACCAATTGATGTTTTTGATGTTGGCTTTCCTGAAGATGGGGAAAAGGCCAGTTGTGAAATAGCTGCACGTATGAGGAAAATCTTCAGTTTTGTATGTAAAAGGTAGTTGTGTCCTTTTAGCATGCTAATAATAGAGTTTGTAAAGGGTTAATCCAGGCTCATATGTGGATATTCCGAAGGCTGAGTGTTAACCCAGGCCAGCCACTGGTGTTTGGAAGCCTGATGGATCTGTGCCTACAGCCTAGGTTCTTGTTTCTCTTTTCCCTTTGCTGGCACCAGGGGTCAGCTCTGGGAGCAGTGCAAAGCATGAGATGTGTGCTTAGTGATTCCGCAGTCACTCGCTGAACTGTGGTTTGTAGCTGTAAAATAGCGTAAGTTATTCATGACATTACACATTGATTTCTTTACCTTGAATTACTGTAGCACATGAGGTACATGTGGCATTGCCCATCATGGTAGTGCTTATCCCATGCTTTGGTGCCTAAGAGGAAACCAGCAGTGTTGCCTAGGATAGATTCCTTAGGGAATTCAGTCCCCGTATGTGCAAAGGCAGTTGGCACTGTTTGGAGAAGTTTCTCCCTGAGGAAGCAATCTGACCCTGCCTCTCAAGTACTGTCCCAGCCTCATTGCCTCTGGGGTTGCCTCTCCAACTGAAGCCGATGTCTGGCACAGAAAATGGGACTTGATATGAACTTGTATTCTGCATGAATAAATCTTGTAGTAGCCAGTACCGCCGTTCTTAAGATGTGTGATTAAATGGACACAGGTGAATTCATGTGGCGTCAACACCTCTGATGCGCTCGTTTTTGTACAACTAAAAGGATCAGCCAGGGTAAGCAAGTTAAAATAACCGCCTGAAGTTGCAGAGGGGTCATATCCCTTATATCAGCAGTATAAGGTATTGGACTTTAATTTTGTCTCTGTTCTATTAGTTCTGGTTTCCTCAAGTGGTGATGAAGCAGTCAATGGTTACACAAGTGGAATTCTTGGTAGACGAGCAGTCTTTCAGGTCCGACTTTTAAAACTGGGCTTACACTTTTTGAAATGAAATGTTCCTCTTCTGGGTCTATTTCATGAGGTACATGACATTAAGGAAAAAAATAGCTTATTGCGCTGGTCTCTGTTTCTGAAATGCTCAAGTGTTTTCTGCTTAAGGCTGGCCCTTGCTTCAGTTTCTTATATTGCATTTGTTGATTCAAGGACATCTTTTAATGCTCCTCCAAAGGTGGTGAGCAATGAGGTGGAGTTATTCCACGTAATAAGGACAAGAGGAGTCTCTGAAGATGAGAGCAGGCTGCTTTTGTAAGGCTGAATGACTGGACAACAACATGGCAAATGATAATATATGCAGATAAATGTAAAGCAATGCAAATGAGGCAAAATAGCCCTAGCTTTATATATCAAATGATATATTATATGTCTCTCGGCCGACTGTTTCTACTCGGAAGTGAGGTCTTTGAGTTCTAAAGGGAGAGTTTCGTGGAAACACCATTTCAGTAAAGTAGCAATAAAGTGAAATCCTACATTGTGAATTTTTAGGTAAGGAATTAATGATTCCATTGTATACATCTGTGATTTCTCCATACATGGTCTCCTTATATTAAAATGTTCTGATATATCAGAAGAAGGAAAGATTCAAAAAGGCGTAAGAAAGAGTGCAAAATCACTGGGTGGCATAGAAGAAGTACATAGTTGGGATTGACTGCTCACTGTCTCCTTCGGGACAAGAAGTCGGCACCATTAATTAAAGGTAGCTGGAGCCAGGAGCAAAACAAACAGGAGAACATGATTGCTCATGTAGGAGGTGAGCTGGTCTGTGGGATGCCTCACCGCGAGTGCTGTGGATGCAAGAAATTTGCATGTCCTGAAGGGAAAGTGGACAAGTATTTGGAAAAGAGAGCCACTGGGGATTATTAAGGAGACAAGCCGTGCCAGGTTCAGGAAATCTCCTGAACTAAAAATACCTGGAGTCTGGGAGAATGTAATCAGGGAAATCTTCTGTATGTTCCCTGTGCTGCTTGTCGCTAGACTTCTGTGTGTGGCCACTGCTGGAAACATAATACTGGGTTTGATAAAGCCGTATTCTGAACTGATTATCTTTGTAGAACTAAGAGGTTGGACAGCGTTTCTCCTTGACTGAGGTGCTATGGGTGCACTCTGGGTACAGGGAGTTCCCTTTCCCTTATTTGTTTGTAAAGTAAAGGGTTTGCTGGCTGTGGTGTCTCCTGAGGCCGTGTCACTGCCCCGGGCATTGGGAGCACTCACTGGTGGAGCTGCAGCTCTCTGCAGGAGAGGGCTCCAGCCGCTGCCTGCTTCGAGTTGCAGCTGCAAAACAGACCGTCCATGCAGCTCTGGGGTGGGAATGAGGAACTGGGCGACTGGTTTCGTGCCTCTCCGTCGTCCCTGCCCTCCCTTGGCTGCTCTTCCTGTTACCTGGTATGTCTCTGCGTCTAATGGGGATAAGGAGGGATTTTTGCTCCGTGCGACTCGGTTGATAATAGCAAATGGATTGAGGCTTTGTTGAATGAGCTGAATTGGTGTTTCTAGAGTATAGTCACACAATACGTATGGCATAGTTGATAACAGAATAGCTATCTGAGAATTGTTTTTGACTCTCTCTCCATGCTTGAAAGGCTGGGGTTTTGTCTAGGATCTGTTACCATTGAATTTTCACTATCCTTGTGCGTTTATCAGTCCAGCGAATTTAAAAAAAAAGTCACCTGTGGAGCTTCTACTAGCTGAGCTGCTGCTTTTTATTTAGCATTAAATTATTAAAACATTTTGTCAATACTTCTGGTACTTCAAAAAAATGCAGTAAAAAGCCCATCCTCTACTTCCCTCCTGACCAAGGAACTGCTGAAGGGTGATATTTAAGGATTATTGTTGGGCAGAAAGGGCATGCATTTCTTTCTGAAAATACACAGATATTTCTGGTCTGTCTGGCGAGTAGGTGTGGTATTGAAAATTATGAGAGTCATGTTTCATTTGGAACATGATCCTTGTAAATGCCAATGCCCTGCTTACTCAAAAGAACACGGAACGTTTTGTTAGGATGAGATAGGTTGCACAATATGCATACATGTGATTGTAATCATACTGAGACACGTACCTACATGCGAGAAACAGCAAGAAATTTGCTATGAGTCTCACAAGTTTAAACAATATTTTAAAAAAATGTATTTTTAGATTACATTTTTGGTAGGGATTGATGACCAAATTCATTCGGGTAACCAACTCATGAAAGGAAAATATATTAAAAAAGAGAATACTTTGGGCGAGAAAATGACGTTGACTCAGTGCTTAAACAAGTTTGGACAAACCCTTATGACGGAGTCCTATAGGCCTTGACTAAATGTATTCTACATTAGCAGATTGCTTGGGAGTGCTGTTGTCTTTACAGAAGCTTTATTGTTGCACAGGACCTGCCTAAACACCATTTTGAAAGCTGCATGTTCCTTTTGATGAGAAGATAGAGAACCAGGATTGGAGGGCGGAGAATGTGCTGGGGAGGGAGGAGAATGAGAGAGGTGTTGATAGGGCAACAGAGAGAGAAGCCTCATTTTTTTACTGGACTCTGGAAGAAGTAAATATGTGTTCAGAAAGAGAGTAGCAATAAAGTTGAAGGGACTGTTTCTCAACAATGAGATATTAAACCATTTATACATGGAGAAAACTTTTACTGACAGTCAAGTGTCTGTAAGTATAAAGTTTTGTTTGTTCTAAAGCGAACAGAAAACAGGAATATGGTTTAATGAGTAGCCTTCTGAGCCTAAGAAATCTTGCAGTGAAATATGATAAATAATGCTTCTAAGGATTCAATGAGTTTTTAAAGAGACAAAGTTCGTAAGTATTTAAGTTGACTTTCTATATAAAATCTATTAGGAAATTAAGAATGCACCATTTTTATAGATGTGTTTTAAAATCTCTCTTTTGCAACATTGTATTGCTTTTAGACTGTGGAATGGGTGTAGTAGATATACAGCTACTTCTCTAAATTTTTAATAAATCTTTCACTTAATTTTCGTTATGCTTGCACGTGTGTTTCTGTAAAGCAAAAATGTCTTGTTACAGATATAAGTTACTTTATAATTGTTACAGTATTTTTTTTTAAGTTGGCCAGCTATAGTGATTTTTCTTTTTCCAGCTGGATTTTTAGCCAATAAAACAGAATCCAGATGGTAGGAGTTATTAAAATAACTGAAAAGAAATGCAAACTATTTATAGAATACAAAATTTCTAGGTGTAGAGACTTCAGATCAGTTTTGTTTTCTTGTTGCTTAGAAAATGTATTTTTCAAGTAACCATCAAATTTTTGTATTATCAAATTTTGAAATGATAGTCTTATTCTTTATCTCTATATATCTCAGAGTAAAATTGTCTTAAATGCTAAAAGTATGGCAGCAAAAATCTCGTATTTTAAAGTGAGGAGGGAAAGAAAAAATTGCAGAGCTTTGGAAGATACATATGCATTATTTACTTAGAATTTAGTAGTTTTCATGCTCAGTTTTACATTGACTTCATCAAAATCTATTGATTCTTAGAGGCTGTAGTAGAAAATTCAGAAGTGGCTTAATGTGTTTCAGTGATCTGCCACTTAATCATATCCTCTTTTAATATGTAACTTAATTTTAGTTTGCTCCTGAACTGCAAGTCACCTTCCACCAGGATGTGCAAGTTACGGTGTTTCTGCTTGTTTTTATTAGTGGAGAGAATTCATTTGTCTTAAAATGTTGACCAACAGAAATGGAAGAAAAAGTAGTTATATATTTACAAACGTTTTTGTAAAAGTGTATATTTTTTATTTTCACTTTATACTCAGGCTCTATAGAATTATTTTTCAAAGTTTACAGTATGGCTTTTAAAACCAAGTACTTGTTTTTGGAGTAGATTTCTGGATGGCAAATTGAACTTAACACTTGAAAATGTCTACATGAATCTCAGCAGCGTCAGCAGACAGCAGAGGGCACTCGGAACAGTGGTTTGCATCATTCTCTTTGCCTCCTGAGTTTGCTGTAGAGGAAGTCTTAGTGTTTGAACAAGGCAGCTTGTATTTCAGTTATTTATACATGAACAAATTCCAAGTAGTTTGGCTTGAAAATATTTTCGCTAATATTGCGTTGGAATAGGAAGGACTATTACCTTTGAAAGAGGGAATCCACAACGTTGTAAATGAGAAAATCTTTCCTCTTTTAATCAGTGTCACATATGGGGTCTGTTTATTGTTGAGGAGCTGAAAAATCATTGACAGAAACAGATCTAGACTGCTTGGAGAAAAATTGGAGAATTAGGAGAAAAAACCATTTTATAGAACAGTTTTCTTAGTACGTATATGTGTAGGCATTTTGATACTTCTGCTTTTCATTTCAGTAACTAGGGTCAGTTAACTAAATCTTATTCTTTACATATTTTTTCTCTGGCTGGCAGGCAAGTAGTCGTTACTTTAAAATGACATAACAATCAATACTCAATGAGACTTAAGATTTTTGATGGTGCATTCTGCCACATTTGCTTTAGGATTCTCTGTGATGAGGAGCTGGTCCAGGGGATTGCCTCTTTCTAGATGCCTGATGGGTTTTGTGCGAGTTTTCTTCTTTTAAGAGTCAGGGATATATTAAATCCTATTCATTTTTGACAGGTTAAAACTGATCCGGGCTCCCTGTCATTCCGTCTTTCTCTTCAGCCTTTTCTTCTCAGGAAACAAATGCACAAAAGCAAATATGAGCAGGAAGTGGAGGGAGGGTAGAAGAGAAAAACAGATCAACCTTATCTGGGGTCTCTACCCCTTCCCACAGTTTAGCTTCGAAGCAGATGGATGTGGGTTTACAAATGTCATCTTTGGTGTATCTGAATAAAGCTTTTAAAGCTGTTCTACCATATTTTAACACTTTCCATTAATAGCTTTGCAAATTAACGTTCCTTCTGCTTTGGACCTTTGACCTTTGAGTTGCCTGCCAGGTTTACAAACAAGCGACACAAAATCGCGGATTTTGTCTCTGCAGCTGCTGAAATAACCTGTGAAAATGTAGAGGGATATGAATTTTTGAAGGACTTTCAGAGTCACATGACACTTCATGGCCACGATCATTAACTGATACTGTCTAATTGGTCTTATTTTCCAGAGTAGTAGAGTCACTGGATGGAAAAAATGTGGACGTACAATGAAATAAAATCAACAGTTCTAAGGTCTGTTTAAACTGAGGGATTATTAGGTTTGTAACACCAAGTGTGACTGCCTAGAATGTGTAAAACATTGCCCACCCACAGTGTTCTGAACAACGTTCACTGCAGTTGCTCCGGGGAGCTGCTGGCCTTGCAGCTACATCTCATTGCATGTGGAGTTGCATATTTTTCTCTAATTTGTTCTTACGGATAACATCCCCACCTGTTAAAACTCTGCCAGTACTTTTGGTCTCTCTACAAAAATCCTAGGGTTTTAGGTTGGCTGTTAAGTAAACACCCTTGATAAAAGTCCTTTTTTGTGTTATGCCAAAGAACTGTTCACAGGAAGGTTCTTTAGGCATTTCTGATCCATTTGTGGTTTTTACTTATCCACTTTAAGGATTATTTTATGCACCTGGTCACCTTCATATTTGTAATGGTGTTGCTGTTTGGTTAAGGCATTGACAGCGAAAATACATTCTGCATCCCACTTGGTTTAGTGAAAAAAAAAAAAGTAGCATTTGAACAGTGCTGGCATTTTTTTCTTTGTAGAATTGCGTATTTTTAATACTTATCCACACACAGCAAAGCTGTTCTGTGCAAGTATCATAGAGCATTAGCTCCTGAAATCCTAGAACAACAGAGGGTGTAATTTGTAAAACACATTTTTTCCTGTCTACCCACCCATTTGTTTCCATTGCATTTTGTCATGGTATTAAATACTTGTAGAAGCTTTCAAAACTGCAGTGGTGTGCCTATTCAAGCAAGTAATCTATTACAAAATTAAGTGTGTTCATTGCAACAATTGGCTTATGTCTCTGAAATGCTTTTTTAAAATATGCTTCCTCCATTTTCACCTGCAATAAGCTTAAAATTCCTTCTTTGGTCACTCAAATTGAAAAGATTGAGTTTTTCTGCTAACCAAGTCTCTTCATTCTAAGTCCAAAAATGAGATGTGGAGACTTCTGCATACTGGCTTTTACAAGTCAGTCTTGTTACGTGATATCAAAGGCTCTTCTTTTTGTCTCATCTTCCCTCTTTATAAGTTCAGTGTAGCGTTTGCCTTCTTCCTAGGGTTTTTTTAATGGGGGGCTCACCTTAGGAACTGTATGGATGTGGGGAATTCCATGTGTTGTGTTGAAAAAGGGAGAAGGTTCCTCATTCCTAAATGACTATTAGTAAGTCCACTTAGGGTTTAAGGACATCCCACTGACATAAAAAATGTCCACTAATCATTCCAAATTTGCAATTCTGGTGTTTGTTTTCAGCACAGGATTGTATTCTGATTGCTTTAAAAACAACAGCAATGAATGGTTCAGGTACTATCACTGTTAATGTGAGGACAGCAGCAAACTTCCTGAAATCTTATAGTTTCCATATAAAGTCTCTTGAAGACATTGCTGTCACAGGCCAGTGAATAGCACTTCCCTCTTACATTACAAGGAGCCTGTTTTGCTCTCTGTTCCTGAGGCGCTGAGCACAGAACTCTCTTGACATCAGCTGAGCACAGGCTCAGGTAGTGAGGAAGGAAGGGCAGAACAGCAGTTGGTTTCTGAAAGGAGAATTTTGTCTTTACTGACAACAGGCTATTCCTAGGTTTGATGAAATCTGCCAAGTCTCCCCGTGCTGTGGATTTTTATGTGCAATTTATAATGTGAACCACTGAAAAGTTAAACAGAATGGACCATTTGAGGTCCTACTTTATTCTGGCTTGCATTATGTAAACCTCTGAAAATAGTGGTTTACTATGTAAATGTTTCTATAACTAATGTTAGGGTGATTAACTGGTGTTTTTCTGAAAACTGTCTTGGAAATCTGTTTTATTGAGCAGACGACTATCACGCTATTCAACGCCATTTTATTTTCTTGATTTGTTATAGGAAACGCTTTAAAATACAATCAGCGTGATTTATATAAAACGATTGAGCTTTTCTGGTGAGAGATAATTGAGATCTAATCTGAATCCCTGACGAACCACAGCTTCCCGCATTGGCCTGTTGCTATTGGTAACATAAAGGGAGTAAAATAGAACTTCACACGAAATGCCTTTAAACTTTGCTGGCGTGTACAGGCATGGAACAGGGTTGAATTTTTTAGTTTAATCTTTGAGAAGCCGATGTGTTAAGGAAATGCTTTTTCCATATTAAGTGAAGATGAATTTAGGAAGAGTCCTGTTAGGAAAAATAACGGCTGTTTCTTACGAAGAGCGGGTAAGTGATATGAATTATATTTAGCTAAAGCAAGGCATCGTTGCAGTGAGAAATTAGAAGAGGCTATTGTTGCTGGCAAGAAATTAAAGAATGGTATCAGCTTCAGAATGCTTATTGCTTAGCCTTTAAGCATTTTGACTTTAAAGTATTTGAGTTAAAATTCCTTTGTAAATGCTAACATTGGATTTTATTATCAGAGAAAAGTAATCTTATATCAACTAACACTGAGATTTGGATATCTGTTTATGAACTGTGACGAATATGTATAAAGCTAAAAAAATCAGTATGTTTGTAATGTGTGCCTGATTTTTAATCATGAGCAATGTTTTTCGTATATGCTTTCTCTAGTATTATGTCAATATTATATCTTTAGGTAAAACTGTATATATTTTGTATATGTCTTTATCAAAATAATTTTAAGGATGGATTTGGCACTTAATGCACTGTGTTTATATGTGATAAGATTGGGGTTTGGGGGGCTAAAAAGTTTATGTCTTGAAGGAATTCTAAATGTCGTATCATTTATTCTTCATATATTGTTTTTATAAATTCAAGTATTTGACAAAAATATACTGAATATGTTCAGTAAAGTTATTGTACAGTAGTTGTGCAGTGGATGATTTTCTTCAGATCTCTTATATACAGAATACTTCTGTATGTACTATTATAAATGCAATTTGGTGGCAGAGGTAATTCCGTAGCAGTCCTCCTTGAAGTGGCATTCTGGAGGGGCACCCTTCTCAAAGAATTCTATATCATTCAATTAATTTCAATAATATTTTGAAATGAGAATAAAACCCCCCTGCTAAATTACTCTAAATTTTAG
>WEKX01007377.1:0-15105 GCA_013390025.1 Pitta sordida
TCCTTGTGGGTCCCTTCCAACTCGTCAGATTCTGTGTGATTCTGTGAATCTGTGAATCTGATGCTGTCCATCTTGCCACTTCACTTCCAGAAACTGGATTTCTCATGCGTGTCCCTTGACTTTGCTCTTCTTGATGGCAAAACTGGTTTTCAGAAAAATCTGAATGGTTTTCTCACCTTTCATGAACACTTCTGTTGCAGTGTTTCCCCACACCAGGATGTCATCAATGTACTGCAGATGTTCTGGAGCCTCATGCTCTTCTAGAGCAGTCTGAATCCGTCCATGGCTTGTTAGGACTATGCTTTCACCCTCGGGGAAATTGATTCCATGTGTATTGCATGCCCCTCCAGCTGAAGGTAAACGGAGGTCTGCATTCTAGTGCCAGATGAATTGAGAAAAAGCATGAACTATATTAATAGTAGCATACCGCTTTGCTGTTTTGGACTCCAGCTCATACCGGAGTTATGCCTGGCACCGCAGCACTTAATGGTGGAGTCATCTCATTCAAGGCACAGTAGTCCACAGTCAGCCTCTATTGTCCTTCAGATTTATGTATAGGCCAAATGGGACTGCTGAACGGTGAATGGGTTTTGCCGATTACTCCTTTGCTCTCCAACTTGCGGATTAACTTGTGGATGGGAATCACCGCATCTCGAGTTGTTCGGTACTTTCAATGATGCACAGTTGAAGTGGCTATTAGTACCCGTTGTTCTTCCCAATTCAGAAGGCCTACTGCAGATGGGTTCTCTGATAGTCCAGGCAAGGTATTCAATTGCCTAATGCCCTTTGTCTCCACAGCAGCTATCCCAAATACCTATCTGAGTCCTTTTGCGTCTTTGAAATACCCACTTCAGAGATAATCCATGTCCAAAATTCATGGAGCCTCTGGGGCCGTCATAACAAAATATTTCTTCCATTCATTTCTTGTTGAGCTCACTTCAGTTTCCACCATAGTCAGATCTTGTGATACATCCATCACACCAGCAATGGAAACAGGTTCTACCTCCACAATTTGTGATGGAATTGTAGTGCACTGCATACCAGTGTCATCCAGGGCATCACACTTTTGTGGTTCTGATGTGATTTGGGGATTCAAAAAATTATAGATTTTTGTGAGTTAGGTAGAAGCTTAGATATTTAAGGATTTTAGTGAAATAATGATATTTTAGTGACAATTTAGTGAATTTTAGGAGGATTAATAGATTTTAAAATCATTCAAGTGGCCTGAAAATTAAGACCGAATAGTAAAGGTGAAAAACCTTGTCTCCCAGTCCTGAATGGGTCCCTTCCGGCTTGGAGTGGCCGGCTAGACTGTGAGGGAACTAGACTGTGTTACCACTCTGGGATGTGCTTTCTGTCTCTTCACGGGCGTTAGATGGTGAGTTGGACTAGATGATCCTTGTGGGTCCCTTCCAACTCATAATATTCTGAGTGATTCTGTGTGTGTGAATGGTAAACAAAAGAGGGTGCTAGCCAAAGCAAGGGAAAAAGAATGTGAGACTTCAGAGAAGATTGGTTGAAGGACTTACGGCAAAGTACAAATTTATGACATAATGTTGAAGGGATGAATATTCATGAAGTGATTTGCATATGTATGAGACAAGGGTATAAAAATAGGTGGCAAATCTGAGTGGGGACTTTTGGCACCTGACAGGGCAGGGGACACTGCTGTTTCTCTTTCCTTGGTTCTTGGGCCAAAAATTAACTTTTTCTTTGATTGCAAGCAACTACCTTGAGTCCTGACTGATTTCCCTTAAATCAGATGTACCAGGCCAACGAATCCACACAGTCCAAAAAATACGATTCTCCCTGACCTCTACCTGGCTCGAGTCAGGGCACCTCAAGTCCTGGGCATCCATGCCACCTTCTCTGTCATCTTATCTACTAGTTTGGTTATGGGCAACTCGAGCTTCATTCCTCTGGGTGGAACTCCCCTCTGTGTTTTACATCCTAACAGTTCATGAAGTCATGCTTCCACAAAGAAGTAGGTTGTCCATCCCACTTCCCCATGTTTTCTCCACTCTCACACAGGAAGAGCCACAACTGATTTCTGGAAAGACACACTCTCTCTCTCTTTCTCTCTCTCTCCCTGGAAAATGTCTGTGTCTGGTAACAGGACCTCTGTTATGTGTCTCTGAGACTTGGAGAAGGCCCTCCTTATTCTCCTTTTTGAGTTCCTTGTGATTCTTCTCTATCCCCTTTTTAAAGATCTCCTTCTAAAGTTCCTCGTGATCCTTTTCCATCTTATCTTCTATTTTCTGTATACCTGTTTGCACAGCTGCAATTCTTGCATGTGTTGGACAATGCATGACATCTGCTTCGTCGTCATATCCCCCACAGTCTCAAACCGATCAGTCCTGTTCACCATCGCTAAAGCAAGGGCGTATTCTTATGGCCCAAGTCTTCTCCATATCACTGGGTCAATTAGTGCCCTATCTGGACTCCTTAATTCTAGGTCATTGGTGTAGACATTCTCTACTTCACCTAGCTCTCTCAAGTGCTGGATCCCTGGTTCTATGGTTTTCCATGGGGTTTGTTGCATATACAAATCATCAGCACACATACATCTACATGCCTCTCAAGACCCAAGTCCAGAGACTGGCAGAGTTAAGATCACTTATTATTTCTTGGTCAATAACTGGGTCACGTGACAGGGATCCCAGGTGCCTCGCTTGCATTCCATCCAGCCTGATCTCTTCACCCACTGAATCCCATATACGGACCATCCAAGTTAATATGGATTCCTCAGGCAGTCAGACGTAATCCTTTCTTAACACATGGAGGTCTTTTATACTTACGGACTCAGCGATGGTTTCTGTAGCTGAGTCAGTTTCTGATTTTGAGGATCCTTCACCTGCACCACCATCCTTTTTACCATTCTTTTTCCCTGGGCTATCCATACCCTTATGTTTCTTCCTCGTAACAGGAGGAGCTGTCAATGTCTTAAGCTTGCTGTTTGATATATCTGCAGCCTGAGAGGCTGTAGCATTCAATGGCTTAGATTTGCTGTCTGATGTATCTGTAACTTGGGGAATTTTTGCACCTGCTATGCTATCATTCTGCCCTTCTGCCTTGATTTGCTACAATATAATATCTAATTGATCTAACACAATTCGATAAGCATATGCTAAAGCCCAGCATATTTCAATGATTTTCTTATGCTTAGAACTTATCCTGGAGTGGGGGCAGGGGTGGGTGGGAAAAGGTGCTACAGACAGCACCACTNTGGCCATTTCCTTGCTGCACTCCGGCCACTAGAAGAGAGAGCGGGCCTGCAATTCTCTCCACCCCACCCACTCCCTCAGTAGTTTTTCCTGCCTATTTCCTGTTTTTCCCTTGAGGGCTTCCAGTCATTGGGAGCTGGACTCCAGCTACTCTCTGGGTACCTGAGAANTAACTATGACAGAATCACAGACACCAGAAAAAAAACATGATATGACAAATCCAATTAATTAAGACCTATGTACTGAAATTCAGGTTTCTTGCTATGATATTAGTGTTCATAACAAGACATACTGTCAGGAGCACACTTCCCAAGTAACAAATTATTAGCTAGTACACTACCTTCAAAACAACACTAAAAACTGTGGCCTAAATTGAAGAATGTGAGGTTAGACTATTTTCCTTATTGCGTGTCCTAGGGTGACTCAATTGTGTATATATATTCCATATGTTTGTACTTCGCTTTGGCCTGGGATGGAATTTTGTTGTGGTTACTGGTCCTTAGTGTCCAAGGTCATTCTCTCTCTCTGTCTGGAAGAGGAAAAAAAGCCCAAAAGTAGCAGTTGGAGGAAAAAAATTAAAATTTTCCAGTAGCACACAGATCACAGCTGTAGAGGTTTGGGCTCATTACTTGCTCTACCATAGCTGCAATATATAAGACTGCAGAAGGGCTCCTTGGGTGGGAGTGTTCTAGTCTTGGGAGGGTTGTGTGTGGTCTTTTTCTCTGGCCATTTCCTTGCTGCACTCCAGCCACTAGAAGAGAGAGCGGGCCTGCAATTCTCTCCACCCCACCCACTCCCTCAGTAGTTTTTCCTGCCTATTTCCTGTTTTTCCCTTGAGGGCTTCCAGTCATTGGGAGCTGGACTCCAGCTACTCTCTGGGTACCTGAGAAGTATCTTCTGGGACTGTCTGGTGGAATGTGGCTGAGTTCTGCAGGGCTTTTCACATCACAGTACTGTGGGATATCTCAGGGGTTTTTTTTCTCATAACAATGGGCTTTGGGGTTTAAAACTGTTGTATCTTGACTTGTGTGTTTATTAAAGTAAATAGTTTGTGTTTTCCATGATTTTCTTTGTTGTTTTTTTTTCTGAACCTGGGGAAGGGGAGGAGTGGTTTTCTTTTTGGTTGTTCCTTTTTCGCCTCAGTCCCCAGTTTGCCTCAAACCCTGCCATTGGGCTATTTTTCTTTTAAGAAAATTAATTACTTAGAATCTGAAATAGTCCAGCAGTTTTTTGAATATTTGATTTTGAAATATGTACAAACCATAACAAACCAAATTACTCTTACTGTAGCAATATTGAGAACTGCAACACAAATATTTTCCTTGCTCCAGTGGCAAGTGGCACTTCTGTTACATTAACAGAATAGCGTAGAAGGTGGGTACTTACAGAAAATTGGAAATAATTTGCAAGCACTTCCTCAGAAGTTTTTCTCTTCTGTCAGAAATCTCTAATCCTTTTCTGAGGAAAAAAAAGCATTTGTTTTCAGAAAGATTCATATTTGTTTTATGAATTATATCCTGCCGTAATATCCTAGGCAAAACTTCAGCATTTCCCTAAGTAAATTCTCGTATCAGCTTTATCCCAGTGTTGGCTGTGTGGGTCAGATAGAGGTGGCTAAAGAAATGTAACAATAGAGCTGGGTGTGAGTTATGAGACACTGAAAAACACCAAGTGTCAGATCTGCTGTTCCTATGCTAGTCTAGGGCTGCTGGATATGCAGGCAGACTGTTCTACCTCAAGGACTACATTGATCTTCACAAGAACAAAGAATAAGGACAGTATAAATATATTTCAACTTCTTTTTGCCAAATTATTCTGCACCTAGACACACCACCTATTTTTTCTGGAACATTAATTATTAACCCACTCAATCAATCTTGCATTATATGAGAAAAAAATGCCTCTCAAAACAGGCACTGATCGAGAAATAACTGACTTCATTGTGGACTTTTTGCAAACAGTTCTTTTGCAACATCTGTAATTAAAGTCAGCATTTCTGTTGTTGAATATGAACTCACGTGCCAAGGAAACTGTAATTATTGCACTGTGGTTTGAAATCACATTTTAATGTAGCATGAAACACAAAAAAATGCACTGATTTTGCAAAAATCTCTTCCCAGTACTAATAATAAATTTCACCTTCTTCACAATGTCACAAAACAGCTAAATTTCAGTTTGGCTAAGTAAACAAAGATATGAGCTGATTTCAACAGTCTGTCTCTATCACAAAATCACAGATTGGGTGAGGGTGGAAGGGACAATTGTGTGTCATTTGATCCAACCTCCCTGCTCAGGCAGGGCCATCCCATAGCACACAGCACAGGATTATGTCTAGACAGTTCCGGAATATCTCCAGTGAGGAAGACTCCAATCCTTTCTGAGTGATCTGTTCCAGTGATCAGTCACTGTAAAGGAAAGAAATTTTTCCTCATGTTCAGGTGGAACTTCCTGGAAATCAGCTCTTGCCTGTTGCCTCTTTTCTCATTGCTGGGCACCCCTGGGCAGAGCCTGGTCCATCCCCTGATCCCTTCCTGCACACACTGACAGACATGAACGAGATCCCATCTCAGTGTCGCTTCTCAAGGCTGAATAGGCCCAGCTCCCTCAGCCTGTCTTTGTAATAGAGTTTCTCCAGTCCCTTCATCATCTTTGTCACCACTCACTGGAGCCATTCCAGGATCTATGTGTCCTTCTTGTCCTGAGGAGGTCAGAACCGGACACAATAGCCCTCATGTGCCTCACTATGGCTGAGTAAAGGCACTGGATCACCTCCCACGACCTGCTGGCTATGCTCTTTCTAACGCACCACATGATGCTCTATTTGGTTTGCAAGAGGTAAAGCTCAGTCATGAGTCACCCTTGTCCAGAGAATAAAGCATCTCATGAATCTAGCATTCTGTAAAGTTCTTAGAGGAATTTGATGGTTTTTCATAGCTTTTTTAACCTTTCACTTCAAATATTGATTACATACTGGTCATTGTACAAACAATCTCATTTAAATGTGTTTTTAAAATCTGTTTACTGATTTTGGTAGGCCAGTTCCTTGACTACTTTGTGGATTTTGCAACCTCTCATTTTCTTTTGATGCTCTCAGAATGAAAAAATATGTATCTCAAACTCAAACATTTTCTGGTAGCCTTATTTCAAAATTTAATTAACCTGATGTCGTGGTTTAGACCCTGGCTGGATGCCAGAGACCCACCCCAACTTCTCCTGAAGGAGAGAAACTGGAGAATAAACCTGGTTACAGGCAAAAACAAGGCAAAACTATAAGTAAAGAACATAAAGGGTTTATTTTCTAACTAACAAGCTCAGAACTGCAAGGGAAGCATCATTTAGAAGGCAACCTTTCTCCCCCCACCCCTCCTTCTCTTACAATAGATGTAATATTCCCTTTTCCACCAGGAGAAAAGGGGGCACATAGGGTAGGGGTAAACCAGGCAGGTTGGTATTTCTGNGATAAAATAAATTAGGTTACTTTTCATAAAGAAAGTAGTGCTAAACCAGCCTAGATTTGGAAGATTTTGCACAAATTTTCTCCACACTTTTTGTCAATCACAGTCACAAATGCAGTACTATATTTT
This sequence comes from Pitta sordida, assembly GCA_013390025.1. Lineage (NCBI taxonomy): Eukaryota > Metazoa > Chordata > Aves > Passeriformes > Pittidae > Pitta > Pitta sordida. The sequence goes on from WEKX01007377.1 coordinate 6,809, forward strand.
TTTACTTATTTTGTCTCAAAGACAGGAGGTTTTTTGTTTGTTTGATCTTTTTTTTGTCTGTGAGGTTTTTGTTGGTTTGAGGGCTTGTTATTGTTGTTGTCAAAGGTTTTTTGATGGGTATTATGTGTTTCTGTTTGGTTTGGTTTATTTTGTTTGCAAACTCAGAAAACAAAGATCTTATAAGGAGGGTCTACCTTATCGAGTACAGTATGCAAGTCTAAGAAAAGTAAGCAACGCTCCGATTTTTTTACATGATCCTCCACTTATTCACAATCTGTATTTTGCGCGATCCGAGTAGTAGCAGATGATTTGTCCACAAGTTGTGCAATCTTGGTGCGCGTGTAGAATGTACCGCGAACCCGTCAGCTCATGGATATATAATGAGCTTATGAATATATAATTGGTCTTACCTGCCGTCACTGTCCACCAGACTTGCCATATATGCTTCACTGTCACTTCTTAGGGGGAAAGGGATCTGCTACAATCTCCGTGAGGACAGGAGCACTGCTGCGCGGCTGTAACAAACACACTGAGGCTGTGCCAGCACTTCCAGGCATGGCGGCACAGCACTGCTGCAAACTGGGGGATGGTGGGGTACAGTTGCTGCCACTAGTGACGACCCCAGGGTGGCAGCGGATGAGAGGTTTAATACCCAGGTTGGCGGGAGCAGAGTCACTGACTCAGCACAGTGCCTCAGCTCTGGGCGACATAGCCCAGTGTGTCCCGATGCCAGCGGCACTGGCTCCTGACATCAGAGTCTGACCCCTAGTGCTGGCACCGGAACACCCCCCCCCTCACTGCCCAAAATAAAAAGATCCTTCCAGGCAGCTGGAGAGTATGTATGTGTATGGTGGTTTTTTTGTACGTAGATATTTATTGCCATGTCAGAAACACAGAAATAGTTGAGAGAAAACAGGCCTGAGGGATCCCTTCTAGGATGTGTGGGGCAGAGGAAGTGTGGAGGGAGGGTAGGAGAGGAGAGAAAGCTGTGGGCTGGGGCAAGAGGCACATGGGCAAGCGGAGCTGCGAGTTCTCCCAGCACAGGACACATCTGTCCTCTGGTGCTGCGCCGGCTCCTCCAGCCTCTATGACCCTGCCCTGCGCATCTTTGAGGAGTGGCAGCAGGAGCAGATCACAGAGAGCCACCGCCTCTTTCACCCTGTGCAGCTGCCACTGGCCCACGCTCCTCCAGACAGCCTCAGCAGGAGGCGGGGAGGTGGACCCCACCCGCTGCCCACCAGGGATGGGGCAGGCAGCGATCCAAGGAGAAGTAGTGATTGTCTGCTTCCCTTGGCCCACAGTGTTGGTCTAGCTACATGCAGCTGTCGGCCTATGGAGGGCCCACTGCCACAAGAACAACCACACTGAGAGNTCTATGACCCTGCCCTGCGCATCTTTGAGGAGTGGCAGCAGGAGCAGATCACAGAGAGCCACCGCCTCTTTCACCCTGTGCAGCTGCCACTGGCCCACGCTCCTCCAGACAGCCTCAGCAGGAGGCGGGGAGGTGGACCCCACCCGCTGCCCACCAGGGATGGGGCAGGCAGCGATCCAAGGAGAAGTAGTGATTGTCTGCTTCCCTTGGCCCACAGTGTTGGTCTAGCTACATGCAGCTGTCGGCCTATGGAGGGCCCACTGCCACAAGAACAACCACACTGAGAGGCAGGGGAGAAGGAAATCAACCAAAAAGTCCCCGAAAAACCATCTCGCCTGCAATTCTCAGAGCCCAACCCTTTGTGGCTTGATGATGCCTGCTGGCAGTGCTAATGGATATGTAAATTAGGCGAGAGCCAGGCAGCGAGGGGTTCCCATGGTTACCGTGCCCAGGACAAGCTGTCCATTGTGGGGAGGGACAAGTGGATGGGTGTGGGCACCCAGATAGGTCCCGGTTCCATCACCAACTCGTCCAGCCACGGCCACGGTCTCTGGGATAGGCTGCCTGCTCCATCTCTCCTATGGCTGTGGCGTCCCTGCTGCCTGTTTATCCACTTGGGTTGAGTGGGGGGCTAACAAAGCCTACGACAGGATGGGCAGACACGCAGTTTTCATCCTGAAAGCCTTGATACTGCCATGATGCTGGTCTGCTCCTGTTGCAGTTGGTTGTTCCAAAGGGGAAACCTCTCCCGTGCCAGGTCATTTTGCCTTCTGCCCTCCCTTCTGTTGTTATGGGTTAAAAGGAGGTCAGAGCTGCCAGCATTGCCAGGGGCATAAGTGTTGTGAAGTTGGCTGCGAACACAGATGATCATCCGGTTGCTAGGCAGTGAACCAGGAGCAAACCTCTGCAACTGCCTTGGCTCTGAACACCAGCTCAGCTCTGCCTGCTCACACTGCCACCCCTGCCAGAAACTTGAAAGTTTAACTTGGAGCTGTTGCAGTCCCAGAAAAAGAAAACCCAAACAAAATACCTGTCCCAAACAGAGCAACAGCGCATGTCACAGCCTTGCTTGCATCGCAGCCCTCTCCCAAGTGCTGGTTGGGTGAACTGCAGCCCTTTTGAACAGCAGAGACTGTTCCACATCCTGTGCAGGTGTCACTCCTGTCACGGAGCGCCAGAGTACCCGTGACACCACCCTGTCCAGCAGAGACCCCATTCCCCAAGCCTCCCCCAGTGTCGTGCTCTGGAGCAGCGTGCTGCCTTCGTCGCATTTGAACACAAGAGACACACCGGAAACCAGAAACCCCAATAAAACCCAGCACAGACACCACAGGGGAAAGACAGTGGCAGGACCCTCTGCGCCTGCCCGGATCCACAGGAGGGGCAGACGCTGGCTTCAAGACTGCCAGCCATGCTGGCTGCCACAAGGTTTTCACAGCTGGGAAGCAGCAAAACACATTTCCTTTGCTTTAATGAGGCACTACAGAGGGAGTCACGCTCTCAGGACAGTATTTTAAAATTTAAAATATTTGTACAATGATCCTCTGCATAGTCACGGTCCGTAATTTGTGGGATCCGCATACTCGCTGTTGATTTTCCATTGAGTTGTGGGACTTGGTGCATGCACAGAACACACAGAACCTACCGTGAACCCAGTCTGCTCATGAATATGTAAATTGTTCCCAGCTGGGAGCTGGCGTGGCCGGGATGCGTTTAGTGTAAATGTGTGGTTTTGCATGGCTGGAATTGTCCTCTGCCGGGCTGCAAGACGGTGTGACTGGGGTGTCATTGTGTGTGTGCCATTGTGTGCCCAGAGGCTGTGCCTGCCACTCGGCACTCACACCTCGGCACCGGCCCCGCCGCTCCGCACTCAGACCTCAGCACCCACCCCATGGCTTGCCACTCGCATCCCGCTCCGGCGCTCACCCACCTCAGTGGAGCACAGCCAGACAACTGAGACAAGCCTCGCTCTCAGAACTGTCCTCCAGACCTTATTAAGGGAGGGGGTGTGGCTACGGGCATGGCGTACTTGACTACGTAGTGGGTTCGCTATCTTTGTGGATTCCACGACTCGCATGAGGAGGACCAGACCCAACAGCCCATGAGTAACGGGGGATCACTGTATTATTTTTGAGTGGCTTAAAATTTCATACACTATTGCAAGGTTACCTTTAGCGATAATGTGTAAATATTAATAACAGGGCAAATGAAAATCAAATGGACCATCTGGGAAAAGTAAGTCCTCACTAGGACTCACTAGGAATCAGAGGAAGCCATTGCATTCCATTAACTATTTCTTACTTGGGAAACAACTTTAAAACAGACAAGGAAGTTTCTTAGAAACTGAAAGCTTCTAATGAATTCTCCAAAGATTATGGCAGTATAAAGAAAAAGAGAATTTATATATAGCTGTTTTACATATAGTATTTCTTTGTTTTATTTGTGTTTTTATCCATTTTCTAACTGGAGGACTTTGAAAAATAGGTGACTATTGTAGAGGGTCCCTTAAAATTTACATGTAAGGAATTTCATATGAAAGATTTTAAAAGTCTATAAAAGTCCTTCCATTGAGAAGGTTTATGTGAAAGGCTGTAAAATGCTCTAAAAGTCCTTCCCTTGAGAATTTTTTGCAAGAAAAGCTGCATAGAGAAAAGCTGCATAGAGAAAGGGAAGTAAATTAGAAGATTTAGAAAATCAATTACAGAAGAATGGATTTAGCAAAGCACTTCTCAACTCCCTCTTGGAACTATCTTAAGATCTATGCATAGAGTAAAAGAAACAGTAGTATTGAAAAGAAAAGTAAGACAGTATCCTGCCAAAAGAGGGGAGAGGCAAATGCAAGTCATGTCATCAAGACAGAAAGAACTTCACTAAAGGAAACAGTTTTTCTTAAAAGAAATATTTAATCCCATAAAAGATATCAAGACATCAATCAAGGAAGAAAGAAGGATAGGCAGTAAACAAAGTCATCAGAGAATTCTAATTCATATGCCATAATGGATATTTACATAGGAGGCCTCAATAAACTTTTCAAAACTGAACTTTCTCCTTGCCAATAAGTTAGTTTACATTGACATTCTAAATGCAAACAATGGATTTAATCTATAAATATTAACAGATCTCTCTGTCCACAGGACAATGATGCATGTAAATTAAACATGTAAAATTTAGACATATAAAATTAAGTTTGAATTAATATATCAACTTGTTTTGAGCTTGAAAGTACACATGCTTAAGTGGTATTTTCAACAGCAGTGTGTGGCCACGTAAGAGTATGTGAGCATTTTAGAGTATGTGAGCATTTTACAGTATTGTGATGGCATAGTCAGACAAAAATTTACATCAGTATATGAGCAAAGAGATAAACACAGGAGGAAGGGGGACAGTTACACTCCCAAGGCACCCAAGCAACAAAATCACCACAACAATAGCGGCTGCAAAAATGGCATAGCCAATCTGGGACCTTTGCGCAGGCAGTACAAGGGGAACTCTCTCACCATTTCCCGAAGTGGAGGGAGGGGAAGAGAAGTTCCTTCGCAGATGTCATCTACCTGATTGTCCAGGGCGGGTTCCAGTGGTGATGGCAGTCCTCAGGAAAGGCAATACAGGTTCATGGCACAGCACAGGGGCAATGCGACATACTGGGTAGTAGCGCATGCTGCCACGGAGTCAGGTGCAAACCAGTACCTCCTTGGGGCCTCTGTAAGACCATGTGAGACAGCAGCTGAGAATGGGTGTGGGGGACGTGCACAAGTGGAAGAGACAAACATGATGCAACAGTGGCACAAGATCGGGGCAATGATGGAAGGACAGACATGCCAGCAGCAGGGCAAAGAGGGACAGAGCTGAGCTGAACAGAGTCGATCATGCTGCCAGGAGCAGCCAACCCAAGAAAGATGAAGTCTCTCTCACACAGGTTTTTTGCATTCCCCATTTTCTGTGATGGCTTCCCTCTCTCCTCAGGATTGGCATGGCTGCATGTGGCAGTGTTGCATAGTCCAAGCACACTGAGGGCATGTCGGCCCTAGCTGACAATGGTGCTGGGGGCCAGTGGGTCTGGCCCACTGACCCTCTGTACCTTTCCACCCGTGCATGTCATGCTGCAGAACACCAATCCCCCAGGGGGAGATGACACCTCCCGGCCTCAACCCTGTACCAACAATGCCGTTGCCACACATTCATAAGTCCACCTGCCCCATGTGGGCAGCAACCAGGGGTGTGTGGAACACCTGGCCCCTCATCCATGGGTTGGGGGTGCAGGGAAGGCATGCCATGAACCCAACATAAAGCAGGATTGAGATAGAGAAAAAATTTCATCAGTTTAAATTCGTAACTCCTTCCTATTCACATATAAAGAGTTGGTGGTGCATCTACAAAGTCCTTGGAAATCTACAGCTCCAAATAAAATATCCAGGAATGCTAGCAGTGTTATCTACAAATCATAAACAATGACTTCACAGAGGTTTCTTTTGTATTTTTGGCAATTCTGCCCAGCAGCCTTTAGAAGAAGTCAACTTCAGCAGAATCCATTCACGATACAGAAATGCCCTGTGATATTATGCCCATACTGTGTGATTTCTAGAAGAAAAGACATTTCAGAAGCTCGGTTCACAGGCTATTCTGGGCTGGAAGGGACCCACATAGATCATCTAGTCCAACTCCCAAATAAATGCCCACACAGGGGTCGAAACCACAACCCCAGAGCCATACGCACCATACTCTGTCCATCTGAGCATCCCATTATATAGTCCATGTCACTGAGTTCCTCCTCCAGTCTTTTCTTAAACACCTCCAGGGATGGCAACTCCTCCACCTCCCTGGGAAGAACATTCTACGGAGGGATCACTCTATCTGTGAAAAAGCTCTTCCTAACATCCAGTCTAAACCTCACAATGTGCAGCTTCTTAAGCCGTGTCCTCTTGTTCTGGTACTGGAAACCTGAGAGAAGAGATTTACATTCACCCTACTGCAACCTCCCTTCAGGTAGCTGTAAATAGCAATGAGGTCACCCCTGAGCTTGTCCTCCAGTCCTTTCACTATCTTTGTCACCCTTCTCTGGACCCTCTCAAACAGTTCAACATCCTTGTTATCTGGGGACACCAGAACCAGACACAGTGCTCAAGATGTGGTCTGATCAGTGCCAAGTATAGAGGAAGAATAACTTCCCTAGTCCTACTGGCCACACTTTTCCTGATACAGGCCAGGATGCCATTGGGCCTCTTAGCCACCTGGGCACACTGTTGGCTCATATTAAGTTTTCTGTCAACCATTACTCCCAAATCTCTCTCCATTTCACCACTCTCCAGTCATGCATAGTGATGTCCAAAGTGAAAAACTCGGCACTTGGACTTGTTAAATCTCATACCATGTGGGGTTTGTTTTTTCAATCATAAAATACAGGTAAGAAATACAGGTAAGAAAGGCTCTTGTGTTTGGCTTACTAGATTAGTGAGCCAAACACAAGAACTCTGTTTCTACATGTTTAAATGTGAATGTTTTGCTGAAAAGTCTTTCTTTATCAAAGGGAATTGTGTTTACTTGTACACTCATGTAACAACTTAGTGACCATTCACACTTAGGTCTTTTAGGCATCAGAACAATTTCATCACAAAAATACAAAATCAAAATAAATAGAAAATGATCTTCAAAATGCAATCTAATCTCTTACACATGTTGTGTCTATCAAGTTTCCTATGAGTCCAAATTCTGTGAAATTTTGTCTTGGAATAGTTAGGAGAGTGTTGAGAAGGTTCATTCAGCATATTAAACTTCTCTTTAACATATAACAAGTAAAACAATATACATAAGGTATGGAAAGACAATAAATGCAGGCAGTGAATATCTAGATTCAAACTACAGTAATATCTTGCTGCACTGCGACCCCTCCATTTTGACCTCACTGGTTTGCGAGAAATTTTTCTCGCAAATCTGCCTCAGTGATTTGCAGAGCTTCCTGGACAATGCATGCACAGTGCCTCTGTTTCACCGAGTGGTGACGCTGGCACTCCCTGTGGCATGGGACTGGCCCGGCCCTGACGGAAGGGGGCGCAGTGCCTGTCACTCCCATGATGTTTATGGTCCCATGGCATAACAGTGCCCCATAACAGGTGCCCCAGTCCCTGCCCTGCCCTTGTGTCCCTACACTGGAAGGCTCACGCCGCAGTATGACCCAGGTGGCTGCTGAGACCCAGCGCAGCACAGCCACAAGCCACTGCCCAACGTTATTCTAAGACCAGCTGGAGGACTGACTCATGCCAGGTGTGTTACTGTTTCCATGGCTACAGGCAGGTAAGGCAATGCAGTCTGTGCTTAGGGACTGCCGCCCAGTGCACCTAGTGATGACGTAGCCCAAGGAAAGTACCCCACAGAAGTGGAGCTAGGCTGGCCATGGCGGTGATGGGGCAAGCGCTGTGTGATGGGATGGGGCAGTGGAGGGACAGGCCCAATAAATTATTTAAAACTATTATTTTGCAAAACTGCTGCCTATGCCTTTTGCAGCTGAGAACTTTTCACTTGGACTTGATGATCCTTGTGGGTCCCTTCCAACTCAGAATATTCTGTGATTCTGTGATTCTTATTTTCCCATTTAAGAGACTTCCACAGCTCTGTCTAACCTTTTTCCACTCCTGCTGATATCTGTGTTTTTGTTTCTAGTGCTGAAATTTTGCCTTTCAGTTATAATTGGTTGAAACAAAAAAGAATATTTAAAACTTTAAAGCCACTTCCTGAAGCAGTTTAAATGCAAATCTGCAGCAAGTCACGAAGGTCACATGCTAAGTTGTACTAATAATCCATATCATTGCACTGAGATGCTTCTCTTTTTAAGTACTGATACAACAATGTTGCAACTATTTTCATACTCTAAGTTTTCATCAAAATTTCTGAAGCACAGCTTGTCTTACGAGCACAGGAGGCCAGCTTGCAA
>WEKX01007378.1:0-36150 GCA_013390025.1 Pitta sordida
TTGCTGGAAAAATACAGGTGTTGTTTCAGCTAATTTCTTGCATACCTTATTCTCACTACTGCTGGAGAAATGATGCACTGACTCCTCAGCAGTGCACAACACCCGAGACCCTTGTGCAGGAAGGACAGTGCAAAACCACCTGGGCCACGTGTAATTTGGTCCACGTGCCTCTTCTATAGATGTTGCAGTTTAAAATCCAGTCCCATGTTTGGAGTAGGTTTTTGTGGAGGGTGGTGATGTGTCTGAATGAGTCAGACCGTGTGTGCAGTCAGTGGGTGGCAGCTGGTTTAAAGATAAGCTCAGCTTAATGCAGGCTGGCTCTGGCAGAGATCCTGGTGTTCCCAAAGTGGGTCAGGGCTTCACAGGGGAATTAACCAATGCAGGGATGTAACTCCTTCAGCAAAGCACTCCTTGGCTGAATTTGGCAAGAATTTGGCAGCACATTTTTTTCAGAAAACCAGTTATGAGTCCAAAATAGCAGTGGTGGAAGTGATCCAGTGATATTTCTGTGCCATCATTAGTTTCCAGCATTTGAATATGGAATAAAGGATGTCCCCGTGTAGCCACCAGATCTCAGAGACATACATTATATAGCCAGATGGGAAAAAAAATCCCAAATAGTTTAATTTCCTATATAAAAGAGACCTTTAGCCACCCTCTAAGTCTTAAAAATCACCAAATCCTCTGTTTCACAGGGATACACAACTTCTGAAATAAATTTGTATTGGATGAACTGAATGTCAAGGTTTGAGGCAGATTTGGGGCTGAGCCAAAGAAAAACAAAATAAACCACCCCTCCCCCTCACCAGGTTCGGGAAAAAAAACCAAGGAAGAGTGTGAAAAGTATAAACTATTTACTTTGGTAAACAGACAAGATACAACAGTGTTAAACAACAAAACCTGAGATGTCCCACAAATCTGGTGNAGGACATTGAAAAAGTTGTTTTACTTTTCTAAAATTTTCTTTCAGCTCCAATTTCTTCAAAGCTTTATAAACGGAGAATGACTTGTACTGAAATGTGTTCCTGTGAGGGAGATGATTATTAATTAAGGTTTTGACATATTACATGAGCTAAGGTTCAGTCTGTCACTTTGGATTACTGATGTATTCTGAGAATTGTTGGTGAAGAGATTTGTAAACTGGATACCATGTCATCCTGCTCTTAGGAGTCTGTAATTTCTTTTTCTCCCAGAAATACTGGAATTAATGTGCAGTACAGGCCAAATTTAAAGAATATGGCATAAAATGTGACTGGTTTCATAGCAACTCTGTAAATTGGTGGGGACTCAGAACTGTAAAATGCTGATGAAAGAAAAAAAATCAGGACTCAAACGTCTCCACGGAAGTTGTAATTAGGAAACTGTTCAGTCTGAATGGGCAGACTTTTTTGAGTCTGAAAAACAACATTTTCTAACTGTAAATTTGAACCATCATGTGCAACTGAGAAAATACAGAATGTCTACTTGAGAAAATACAGTGCAGATTTCAAGAGCGGATATTGTAAAGTAATGAAATTGCAAAATGTCACTGTATGGCAGGCAAATGAGGATTTACAGTAGGTATTGCAAAATCTGGCTGTGAAATGAAGAGTCAGCAAGTTCTGTTCTCCTTTTCTGGGTTGTGGTGGGTAAAAAGTGCATGTGGAGAATGAGTTTGCAGTGTGCAGCTTTGACAAGCAGATAAAAACTGGCTGAAATGAGGATACATTTCTACATGGGATTTTCAGAAAGCATTCACATGCATTCCTCAGTTTTCCTTGACACCTGAGACTGAGGTAAAACTGAGGTTGCAGTTTGATACCAGCACACTGAAGACTGTGTTTCAGAACATTCTAAACATCCAAATAAATTACCAGGATTTGCAAATATTTTTTATATAAGGGTATTTGGGGGTTGGGTTTTGGTGTATTCCATATCCCAAACCTGCAGCTGTACTACACATTACCTTTGGCAATGGTGAGAACAGGTAACATTCATTCCAGGAAGAGCACTCAGGCATCCTGCAGGGCCGTGGGCAGCACAGAGGAATAGCTCAGGGAGATGGAGCTTTAGTTCTGCTTTGGTTCAGGCAGATTGCACAGTACAGCAAATTCCGCAGTGCTGGACACTGTAATTTGTAGGACCTGATGATAAAGGAAGCAGCATCGAATTGGGAGAAAGATTCTCTTGCATTTCAAGAGCAAGTTTGATGTGGGGACTGTGAGTTGGATGAACGGGAAGCTGCTGTTCCTTTCTTACTCTGTCACTAGTCTTTGTGAGCAAGTGAGCACCTTTGACAAGTCACCACTGTAATTTGTCTGTGATAGCCACCCTTAATATTTTCATGCCTTTTAAATATGAGGATAATATTTCCTTTGTCTTGTCAGTTTAGATTGAACAAAAATTACTATCTAAGGAGTAGAGTAGAACCGAGAGGCGTTTCTGCATGTCGGAGGTGAGGCTTTACTGAGTGGGAATAAAATGGGTTACGAGCCCTTTGTTAATTAGCACTTACTGATTTTGCATGTCCTTGTCTCAGTGAAGAGGGAACTAAGTACTGTTGGGCATTTATTTATGCACTGCAAGATGCAGGAAGGAAGATCAGGACCAGTTCTGTTTTGGCTGAGCTGAATTTCTTGTGCAGCTGCTGAGTTTGGTGAGATAATCCAGCAAGGAGCAATTCCAGCAATTCCTTCCAAAGGGAAAAACAGCCCTGTCTGCTCACCATCCCTTTGCATGGGTGTTAGTGAGGGAGAGGTACAGGTGTGTAGGTGGGCATGAAGGGATTAATATGGCAGCTTCGATTGAGGTTGATTTAAACTGATGCAAACCAGCACAAGATTGCAATTAGGTGAAATGGGCTAAGTGTTTTTATCTGTCCCTGCAGGGAAAGTAGCCCATCAAAAACCCAAAGAACAGTAAATCTATTTTCTTCTGGTTTAATAAGATGAATCAGCTCTCTGAGGGATCAGATGAGTGCCAAAGCTGGCATAAGAGCCAGAGCAAGCAAATGCAACTGAACATGAGGAAAGGAGAAGAGAGCAAGGCTTGGCATTTCCCTGCCAGGGAGGTCTTAGATTGACTTTCACTGACTTCAGCGTGCAAGACTTCGGTGTCAGCATCAACTTAAGTCAACATAAATGCAGGCTGTGGTCAAAGGGGTTGAGGACACATTCTTTTGATTGGTAATCTGAGTGCAGATAATTTGTAAATCATGAGAAAACAGGAGAACTTCAATAAGTGAAGAAGAAATTTGCACTGAATACTGAAAATGCCTCTAGGAAATAAAGAAAGTCAGACTGCAGCAAAGGCAAGTGTGCCTGGTGAAGAGGAGAATAGAAATCTTAGCTCACTCGTGGTGTTTGATAGGTTTTCTGGTGATAAATAGCTGTCAGGACACAACTAGGCCACGTGGGAAGATGCAGGACCCACAGGGAGACAATCAGCTCAGAAGTGCTCAGAGGCTCCCACTGTGGGTTTGTTCAAAGCAAATCTTCCTGTGAGTGGCTGCTCTTGTAAATCAGAGAAAAGGAGCAGATGCGACATACTTTCATTTGGGGAAAGGTTTTTACATATTCCTGTTTGTGTTAGTCCTTTTCCACTTGTGTAAGTGCACTGCCCTCTTGGTTGGGGTACGGATGAACATGGAAAATTGGTGAGAATGGTAAGAAATGTCCAGATGAAGAGGGCTGCAGACACTGTGAAGATCAAGATTAGCTTTTCCAACAATACTCAATATATTAGGGAAATTACATATTAGATTAAAAATCAAAAAAAAATTCACACACTGGAGTGCTAAGAACTGAGAAAAACTTGCAAGTGCAGAATGAAACGTAACAAAAAAAATGGGGCAGCACTTTCATGACCTAAGCAAAGTGAGCATAATTTTAACAAACAAACCCCTCCCACCCCCCAATGCCTTTGCAAAAGAGAACAATAAGTTTATTTCTATGATGTGGTAGCCTTAGCATTGTTTATAACATTTGATAATTCCATTCCAGTCAGCAGCGCTGGGACCTCAGTAGGAATGGACTGTCCAGTTTTGAGCATCACCATTCAAAAAACATTTGTTGTACAAAAATGTCCCTTGGAGAGAAACACGAATAAGAAGAACAGTTGAATGTGAAGAAAGGCTGGAGAAACACTTTATTTGTAGCAACGAATCTGGTTTTATGATGTGCCTCCCTTGCAATTGTAAAAGGGAAAAAAAGAGTTGAGTTGAGCTGTGTCTTAAAAGGCTGTATTTCTTTTAGTCTTGTAAATCTGATTTTCCAGCAGCCAAGCTTTTACTCCAGTAATAATGGTTATCTGCTGGCCAGCCCATCTGTTTCTGCTTCTCCCTGCTGACAAGGACACTTTGGCAAATACCCAGGCACTCAAATGCAGGTGTTCTTGAGTGGCTGTCCCAGCCAAAAAGCACAAAACTTGTATATTCACGTTGTATCACTTGACACAGGGGGAATATGGCACTAAATGACCACGCTGGGCACCACCTGGGAAGTTGACAAACCTTTGAACCTTTCTGTAGAAGAAAATGAGTTATTCTGGTGCATTCTTGGCCTGTTTCTTGGCCATTCTCTTCTGGCCCTGGTTTCTTGGCGTGTTTTTAAGGGGTGAAAGGTGAGGTGCAGAGCATCCTCTGAGCCAATCCAGCCATATGCTGCATTTTAAATCTGAAACCTGCCTGAGACTTAAGCAGTTTCCTTCAAGTGCCTGGAAATCCTTCCTTTTAAGGGAGCAAAGGCAGCAAAGTGGTTGAGATGCAGCTCCCTGTGGAGCAAGTTGCCATGCAAATAGAGGGAGGGGTTACAACACAGCTCCTGCTTTTCTTCTAAAAAGTTTGAAATTTTTTTTTGTGCAGAAAGGGGAAACTCCCATATTGTCAATTTTGGGGGAAAAATGTCAGCCAAAAGAATAGGTTGGGAGAACTCTGTGTTCTTGGGGACGTTCCTGATTTTTTGGCAGGAAACTACATACAGGAAGAATATACGTATATCCTGAAGCTGCTGTTGATCCTGTTAATTATGTTACTGTTTTTGTAGTTAATAACGTTTCTGTATCCTCTGTGAATGAAAAAAAACATTTAGAAAAAGACTTCTTGACAGTTTCTGCATCTCTGTGCCATAAACCTTTCCTTTACTGTATTTTAGTCAAAGCCTTCCTGACTAATCTTTTAGAATACTAAATTTATTATTATAAATTATCTGCCAAAAATAATTCTCATGATTTCTTTTTAATTTTACTGCAGATGAGGGTATTGGGAGCGTATTTTTTGGTATTCTCTTGAATTAATTTGGGCTGCTTCATTTTGCATCGCAGAGATGAATAAACACATGACATGTTAACTAAAAGCTAGTAGAAGGCTCATCTATCCACTTTTTCTCATCCTAATATGTTGCCTTTTAATAAATCTCATTTCTGTGTCCACTTATGGTATTTTATTGATATAATGAAAATAACTTCAACTGGAAAGCATAAAAGGGACAAGGCTTATCAGTAACAGACTTACTTCACCTTTCAACTCCTCCTTCTTGTGTTTCTCCCTATTCTTTGTTCTTTATCTGTTTGTCAAAGTGTGGCAATTTAGTGAGTTGTGGTTTCAGTTTCTCTCTGCAATTCCCGGCTGGGGCCATCAGATGTGCCATCAGGTGTCCTAACATTTTGGGTTCATCTTCACATGGTAGATCTCTTTCTCTAATAGATTGTTCTAACCTTTGTAGTCCTTGGGGGCAATAATTCCCTGAGGAATTGGTGCCACACGGAGATTTAGGCCTGAGTTACCATGTGCAGCATTTAACTGTTATTGCAAAAACAGCTTGTGCAATTATGGCATAAATCCGAGACCCTGAAAGGACCTTCCTCAGCAGTTGTTGACAGCCCTGAAGGCCCCTCCTTCTTCCATTTCTCAGCCCCAGATTAAAGACCCTTCTTCTCCTTGAGCTCTGGCAGCCTTTCCTCCCTGTGTGACGGACCTGTGGGTGCAGGTGTAACTTGTTCCCCAGCTGAGCAGTCACACATCTGTCCACATGCACCAGAGCACTGTAGGACAAGAGGGTCTGTGCAGCTCAGCAGTTTGCATGGGTGCAGGAGCACAGCCTCTGCAGCAGTGTTGTGCATCATCAGTTCCCAGCAGTGCGTTCTGCCCTGCAGTCTGGGCACTCCCATCTCCAGTGCTGGTGCTTCTGTCACATCCTGACATCTCAGTCCCCAGGGGCTCAGAAGGGCTGGTTGCTCAGACCTCTCTGTTTCCAGGGCTTTGGCTTGACTTGTCAGTGCTCCTGCTGGTCTCTGGAGTGTTGAATCCGTCCCTGTGCATTAAAGTCCTTCTCCAGCTGTTCTGTTCAGCTCTGGCATCTGGACATGAGCCCATGGCTTTGCTTGTGGTGAATAACCTGAAGTGCAGCTGAACAGCGGCTGAGACCTTCTATGGTCCATCCTGTCAGTCAGATCCTGCTCCTGTGAGCTCCTGGTGAGCCTGTCCATCAACTCTCTGCCTTGTTTCATTGCTATAGTTAAGCCATTTTGTTATTTCTTTTCTGTGAACATAGAGAACAATGTATAATTTACTCTTTGAGATGGTCTTGGTTGTAATGTTTAAGTCTTTGAATGCATTTCTGTTCTTTAGGAATAAATGGGATATATATTGCTGAATAAAAATGTTTTCCCTGTACAGCATAAATCAAGTGATTGTTGCTATGAAGGCAGGACCAGAACTGGGGACATATTTATTTGTTTCTGAAGGCGCTTTAAAGCCTCTACTTACTTCTAATCAATGAGCCATTACAAGCTTTTATCTTTTGTTTTCAGTGCAGAGTTCCTATTACAGAGGCAGCCCAGCCAGCTGTAATGTGTTGTCCCTACATTTAATGGGGGCAATGTATGGATACCAAGCCAAGGAGGAGCTGCTCTGAGTTTTAACACCCACTGGTGACCTTGGGGACCGTCTGACTTCCCCTCAAAGCTCAGTGGGGAATTAAAATGGTCACTGTGAGGTGTAAGCTTAGAAACCTTTTTTCAGGTCTATTCAGGTATAGCTGGAGGCTCTCTTACGAGTTTGGAGACATCCCAGTGAAGGTGTGTCCAGCAAATACCCACAGTCACCCTTGCTGTCTCCAGGATGAGAAGTGGGAACAGACTCTGACCCACCTTTTTTGCCATGTAAATATTCCAGGTGGTAGAAGGAGAGTGCGTATCAACCAGGAGTGGGCTGTGGTGGCAAGGGAAGACACTGCCAATTTTTGCTTTCCTTCTTCCATGCAGAGTAAATAAGGCATCCTGGTGGCAAGGAGAGCACATCCAGGAAGGGGAAAATGCTTCTGCTTGCATCCAGAAGAATCTTTTAGAGCAAGTATAACTGCAGGATCTGTACTAGTCACTAGGGCAAAGACAGTGAGGCTGGTTGCAGGTCTTGGTCCTATATGTGATGGTCTATATGTGGTGATGGCAGCCTTTCCAAATGTGTTCAGACAGCACTGCAAAACCTTACATTGCTTCCCTGACAAGACATAAGTGTTCCTATGCCTGGGACAAATAGCTAAAGCAGCTTTAGGTATTTTCAGATATGCTTCTTATGGGGGGCATGCTGAGTGAAAACACAAAAAGCCTTTCCTCTCTAGGTCACAACTGCTCTGATGTGTTCAGCTCACCTAAGAGGCTTCTGTTTCCACAGGAACAGGAGAAATGTTAGAGTCTTTACCAGAGGTTTCTTTTGTATTTGCAGTTAGCAATTAATGCTGTTGAGAGATGTGTCAGAATAGTCAGGAGTCAGAGCAGCATTTGGGAAATGATTACGTGCTGTGTCTGACTCACAGGATTTGTCACAGTACACAACACTACAAGTTGTAGTGATGTAAATAACCCCAATGACCACTGAGCTTTATATTTTATAACTGCTCAGAAATGCAGTTTCCTTGCCAAAAAGTAAGTGTTCACCTGGTGTAAGAGAAGCCATTCAAGTAAACAGGAGGGTTGGTGCAACTCCTGAAGGACTGTGTTCCTTGTGATAAGTGGCTTTCTGAGAATCCTTTTAGGAGGCTGAGGCAGCCCTGTTATTCTTCAACCTGTTTTCTACAAAATCCAGCAGGTGATAGACTGACAATCCAGTTTGTCCTAGAACAGTTGCATCTCTGAGGAACCTTCCAGCATAAAGACCTTCCAGTAAGAAAAGGTGTTACTGGTTTTTGTTGTTCAGGTGTTTTTCCTTTGTTTTATTATAAAGGATAATGGAGCAAATGCAACATACTGTATGTTGGGTTTGGAACTGAGGCCAGAGAAATCTTGTGGCCTTTTTCACTCTGGTATCAGCTGATCATGCAATGTGATAAGGCTGTTACAGATAGAGCTGCAGGATCCCTGCAGATAAAAGCGTGTGCAAGGCTGTTTTATTGCTGTAATTTAGTTTGCAGGAGTCAGATCCCAGCCACTTCCTACAGACTCATTTGGATGCTTTAGTGTGGAATCTGCTCAGGTGGAAAGCTCTTATGCCTACAGATCTTTGAGTGATTTTGTGAATTAATGGAAGAATTAGTTGGGAAGAAAACAGGATATCAGAGCTGCCCTCAAAGCTGTGATTAATTACACACAGAGTTCTATGCCCAGCCTTCTAATTCTAGCAAAGTCTGATCTAGAATTGAAAAACCAGGTGCTTTGCTCAGCTACTGAAGGGCATGGACCAACTGCAGGATAAACAGGTGGTTGTAATTTCTGTGGACAAGATGGTGAGTTCTGTCAGCGAGAAGTCACAGGTTTGCTTTGCACTGATATTCCATGTTACAAAGAGACAAACCTTTCCTGGGAAAAGGAATGTCACTAAGCAGCTGCTCAGAGCTGTGCCTGTCCCCTTTTTTTGATCTCTCTCCCTCAAAGCCTCCGTCATTGAAACAAGATTGTTGTTCCACAGCAAATGGCATCTGAGACGCAGCATCATGACCCATCCTGTGCTTTACAGGATATTTGTTGGGTTAGGATGATATTGCTCACTCTGTAGGTATGGTTTCAGAATTTCTTAATTTGGTGAGCATCCTAAGAAGATTTAGTATTTCTGTCAAAATGCTGGTGAGTTCCAGATCACAGTGAGTCACAGTGGTGACAATGAACTGCTTTGCCATGTACCTGTAATAAGTACTTTTATTTGTCATCTTCTATCCAGTCTCTCTCTCTGTGCTAGTCCCAGTACTAAAATAACTTCAAATCCACACTGTTATGGCTATTTCTTTTGTTACTATCATCAAGTAATTGTTTATGTTTGTGATATGTTTGTATTTCAGTAGTACTTCCCCAGATTTTTAGATTTCCGTTTCAGTATTTTATTTCTATTTCAGTATTTTACCTTTTTTAAAAATAAGGTAATCCTTAGATAGACATCTGAGTTGAAAAGTTTACTTTAAGTGCTTTTCAGCTGCTTTATCTGTTCTGTTCCATTTAGAGGCATCTTTGTAGCTGCTGTTTACTGCAGAGGAATCAGTTGCTGGAGAGGGAAATGGCTGTCGTATCTTGAATTACACAGTATTTATGAAATGTCAGGGTGAGCTGTGCTGAGCAGCTGAAATGTGCTTCCATCAGTGGATATCCAATTTCCGGTGTGGCACAAAATGTTGCTGTGCAGTGTGAAAAGCAGTTCCCTTTTCCTAAGGTGCAGACAAAACCTTTCACTTCAGGTGTTCTTTGGGGCACATGGTAATACATCATGAGAAAAGATACTTTCTCCTAGTTTTTGAACTTAATTGCACTCCTGAATCTGAGATGGCTCAGTCGGTGTGGGGCTCACAGAGGGGCTGCTGCAGTTAAATCTGGGAAGGTGAAGGGGTTGGTGAGGCAGTACTTCGTGTATTCCTGGTTTGTTTATGTTCTGATGCTTAAAATGTGGGGACCTCTATTTGTAATTAGTACACCTAGTGACCAGGCAGGATTTTTCGTTAAAAGGAAAATAAGTCAGAAAATGGAGCTTTTTAAAGTACATGTGACCTAATGAGAGACCAGAATGCTCTGTGTTAGTCCGTAGGACATGATAAGGTGACCACTGCCTGCCCTAAGCACTCTGTGAATTAGGTGTCAGACTGAACTCCCACATAGGATAAGAATGACATTTTATCCTGCATGACGTTTTCTGTGAATGGCGACTACCTAATCTGCATTCCTCTTCTTTTTACACCCATTTTACACACAGTTGGGTAGAGGACTGACAGACCACACATTCATGCTGGATATGTTCGTCTCTGGCTGATCTGTGAGCACCAGGACACACGTGTTCCTCTCCAAGCATTTTGCTGGGTTTGACACTTGGATTCTAGATACTTGTTCACTAGAATGAGATATTACTAGAATCAATAAAATCAAAAAATCAGCAGAATTAAACCCAATGCATGAATTGCTTCCAGATAAGTAATGCTTTACTTACCAGGGGATTTCTCTCTGTAGTTTTTTGAGAGCTCAAAATTTGACATCCATGGGTGAGTTTGAATTGGATACCCATTGTACTTGAAGTGTTTCTATTCCCTGTTTGATTGAGCATCCCAGTGAGAACAAATGTGCTAAGACAGTTTCAAAATTTACATCCTGCTTCATTTGAGGGTTTCTTTACATAGGACTGTTTTCTCTTGCCATTGTTCACTGGAATATTTCGAGACAGCAAATAAAGGGTGGGATTAACACTTCTTAAAATAGTTCCATTAACAATTTGTAGTAATGTTGTAGAAGCATTTGTGCAGTTTTTACTCAGTTTGTGCATGAGACTGGGACAGTTTTATAATTTCCTGGTAGTCAGCTTCTAAGCATTTAGAAACATCAGTGTGTTTCAGGACCTTTGGCTCTTCCTTCCCCAGCTCTCTAACAAACTAAATTTAACTCTATTAGCATGGTAAGCAAGCTTTAGAGAGCCAGACTGGGTTTATGAATGTTCAACTTGCATCTCTCTGTAAAAAATACACCGGTTTGCTGAATAATCTGTGCCAAGAGCGAAAGAGAATTCTGTGAGACAGTGCAAAGTGGAAATGCTCTGTGCTGGGAATCATCAAACTGGATCTGTGGTGTTAGTGAGGCAAGAGAGGAAAAGGGCTTTTTTTCATTCAGAAGTGAGGTCTCCTGAGGAATCTGTGGTCTGTAGCATCATAGTTGCATGTCCCTTGGCTTTGAAATTCCTTGAACTGTTAAACAACAACCTCTTGCATGATGCAGCTCAACCCACACTGAGCTGGGATCCCTGGATATATTCACACTGTTAGTACCTTGGGCCAGGTTCAGGTTCCTACTTCTGTGCATGTAGCAATGCAGTGCCTGAATATCTCTAAATACAGGCAGTGTGAAAATTCCTGCGTTACACACCTCAATTAACACGTGGATGTTGGTAGCAGTTATGCTGGATACTGCATCAAACCCCTCTTTTGTTCAAAAAGATGGGCATTTGGTGGGCTCAGACTTGTGCACTAAAAGTAATGATTAGAGCTGCAAGACAAATTTGTATCTGATTACTCTGTGAATGGAATTGGTGACTTAAAATCGGTTGTTGGCTGTTTGTTTCTGCTTGTTTACAGGTTGCATGGCCGATACCATGAAATGGCACCAAACGTTGTGCCCATGGACTATACAAAGGACCCAGATGTTAAACTACCTATGCAGCTTATAATAAACATGCCTGAGCTAAAGGTATCACTTCTCACTGCTTACAAACTGTATCTTGACTTATGTAGCTCGTCTGCCAGACTTCTTGCCAAGTGAGTTTGATATCCTGAAGCAATGTGGCATGCTGAGGTCTTCCCCTTCCTGTGACTGTACAAGGGCAAAAGCAGCCCCAGAAACTGGGAAATATTTAGGTGGATGTCTTCCATGCAGGGACATGGAAGGAATAAATTAAGTTTAGTAATTTTGCCTTTTGTGTCTGTCGATCCCGTAGAAGCCAGTGGGATCTCTGGATGAGGAGCTGGTTAGAAATCAGAAGTTCTTATCTTAGTGTGTTGGTAGGAAATTTGCTATGGCTGTGCAGAATACTGCTCATAAAAAGGAAAGGTTTTCCCCTTTTTTTAACTCAGCTGAGTGAGCACAGTCAGGAGTTTCCATTTTTCATGGAGACATGACATGCTAGGAAGGGGAGAGACCATCCATGGAACTGCCTGTGAGAGAAGCAGGAGGCAGAAAGCAATCAGGGCAAAAAGAATTTGAAACACTATTTGGGGTTTTTTTTTATCAGTTCAGAAATTTAATATGGTTTTAACAGGACAAATACGGATTTTTAGCATTTTTAACATCTCATTCAGTGATGCTGTGTTTGGTCTCATGGGCTATTTTTCATATATGCTAATTAGTTGATGTCTTTAAATTACTGTAATGTGGAAACAACTATTTGTTCAATCTGATGGTTGCATGAACTGTTATGAAGATTTTTAAGATCAATGACATAAGAACTTTGTAATTGATCATTTTTAATGATTTGGAAATTCTTCTTTAATGCTGTAAGTTTTTTTCCCCAAACTCTGATACTTCACAAGCAGAAGCAGAGCTTTGGAAAAGTTGGGGTGGAAGTTAAGTCAACATGAAGTAAAAAACATTTGAATTACATTTCAGGTTGAAATTCACAGAATTCATTGAAATACTTTCTCTACACTTGCTGCATGTTTGATTCTGGAATAATACCATTTATTGAAGGAGAAGCACGTTTCACCCTAAAGCATTTTTGTTAAAAAGTGTTTGACCAGCTTGCCATATAAATGGAAATATTAAACACATCATTCAAATACAATAGAAGACCTTGGAAACATTTTTATCCTTCAGTTATTCTTAAGACTCTCATTTAGCAGATGCCTATGGGCAACTTAAAACTTTGTGTTTCTGAAAAAAAAAGAGAAATAATTTAGAATTCTTTATCACAGTTAGCATGGTCTTCTTCAGCAAAATCATGGTATCTGTTTGTACTCCTTCCAATGGCAGCAGTGTTCCTTAAGGTTTCTGTTATCATCTCTGGCATCTTGGTATGAAATCCCATGGCACAGCTCTGTGACTGCTCAGAGTTGCTTTGTGACAAATTAAGGTTAATTTTATAAAATAAAGTAAAAAACTATGATCACACAGAATCTTTTTAGCTTCAGTGGTGCAGGATTGGACACTGAAGGAAGTGCTGTGTTTACAAGAGAGCCTGGCATGCACTAAAGGTGAGATACAAACCAGGAATTTTATACTGGATCCTGTTTAGGTTGAGCTACAGGAGAACATCTCTCTACCTTAGCGAACTTAGATGGTAATGATGGATCTCCTAAGAGACTTCCACATATAAAGTGCATCATAATCTCTCTGACTGCACTAAATCCAGTCTGTGAGGCTTTCTGAGTCATCTTCCAAAGATGACTACAGGGTTATGGAACTTCACTTTCTTCCAGTAAAATAACACAAAGAGGAGACTGGGTCTTATTCCATAACTCTTTCAAAGCATTGGCACTAAAAGATATTCAAACACCACCCAGGATCTCCATTCTAAACCAAGATCAGTCTTGGTCATGAAACATTTTGTGCAGGTGGGAGTGAGGGGCACAGAGTCTTTCCCCAGGTAATTTTTCAAGCACCCAAGGTAGTAACTCTGGAAAAAACATCTTTAACCTTTGCAACTTGACCAGACTGCCCAAAACAAATCGTTACAGTGCTTGCTTTCTTTGGTAAATTTTCATCAAGGTGAAGAGAAAGCCAATGTTTAAGTCTTAAAATAGAAATAAATGAACTAAATATCTATTGAATTCTAATAGAATTAGTGCTAATTTCAATGCACCTGGCTTTTTTCATATACACATTACATTTCTAGTTACTGGCAATGTTGAGCTCAATACCCCTGCAGATTCTGACAAATGGATAGAATCAATAATGCACTTTTCTAAATTAGATTCTGTTACCATAAAGAAAGATCTTTACCTCCTGCATTAATGTTTTGAGCCAGGATTTTTGTGTTTCAAAGGAAAAAAACCCACGTTGATAGTCACTCACTTTAATTGGTAATGAATTATTCACCAACTCGTGATTCTTAAAAGTTGAAAGTCAAGACAAGCAATAAATAAAAGAAACAGATACTTTAAGTTGATTAGATCTACCCTCACACTGAAGTTAAGAGCTACTTTACTCCATCAGTTTCATTGCAGTCTCTGTTCTCTAATTTTGATAATCTTGGTTACACAGGCGACTGTCAGACACGTCAATTAACTTGAGGGCATCTGGATACCTGTGAGATTGCAGTAATTAATATTGCAAAATGATGGGCTGTTCAGGGTGAGACCAAGGGGAAAGCAAAAGTGTTGGGTTTTTTTCCGAAATAAAACTGATTTCACTCACATTATCCCTGTCATTTCCCCAGAACTACATTTGGGGCTGTAAGCTGGTGACAGAGGATTTAGGGTTTGGGTGGGTGGTCATTGCCATGTCCCGGTTGTGTGACCCTGCCCATGGTGTGTGGCCTGGCTGTGGGTACTGCAGCACAGAGCAATCCTTCTGCCAGCAGTTGGCCATAAAAGGGCTTTGTGGAGGGGAACCATCTCTGTTTCACTCACTTTACAGTCTGTTGCTTTCTGATTTTGCCTCCCACAGTAACTCCATTGATTCTCTCAGGCCTTGTCATTGTCTGCAGTGGGGAGTGAGGCAGTTCATAAATCCAGGCACAGAATGGGCAGCAGGCACAGGAGAGAGCCAGGAGAGAGGAAGGACACACAGGGAACAGGGAATCCATCACACCTTTCAGAACCAGGGCTAGCACCCTATTTGGTGGGAGTTTAAGCATGAGTGTGTGTGGGGTGCTTCAAAATAAAATCAAAATACTTTCTGCAACTTGAATAGGATGGGATTTTGGAAGCAATTTCAGTGACTCTTCCGATTCAAAGCTTTCCATACAGTGGGCACTGGCACCTGAGAGAGCAGGTTGATATTCTTCCCAAGCCCCTCCCCTGCTCTGGCCAGTCTTTGCCTCCAGCCCATCCCAACATCCTTTTCTGCATCCTGTTAGTTGGTTCTGCAGAGAAGTTTGATATTAATATAATCATATACACGTGAAAAACAACCTATTGATTTTGCAGAAGAAGAAAATGAAGGAAAAAAAACAACAAAGGAACTTGATTCTATCTGCTCATGGGGTCAATTTGCTGTTGCAGTTACTATGCTTCCTTTCCAAAGCACCAGTCTTTCCTATGGAGCTTTGGTCATGAACAATTCAGCCATTTTTATATTAATGTTTGTTTGATAACATTTGATAACATTAATTTCTGGGTTTTTTAGGAATAACTCCTGACATTTTAGAAAGGTTAACTTTATATTCTTTAAGGGCATTCAAGTACAAAGGAGAAAAATCATCATTGTGTTTCTGTAGATACAAAAATTAAACCTTTTGTGATGACTCTCTATCATCTCCAGCTTAATTACCTTGACCTGTTTTAGAACTTTACTTCCAAAATGCAGTCAGCTTGTGGGAATAGGAGAGAGTGTTTGAAATTAATTCCTCAAGCTACAAAACAGATAAAGCCCAAGACCACCACAGAGCTTTCCTGGAGCCTAGAGGACAAGGATTATAACAGGGGACTTGGTAAGATTTAGCTGCAATCTCAGGAATAAACCTTGTAATAGTTGGTTATGAAACTACTGGTTATGTTTTACTGTGTGGTGTCCCAGGTCTGTATGTTGGAATAGGTGCCATGTGAGATGAAAATATGTATGAAACCACAATTTTTAGGTAGAAGCAGTGGTTGTTAGAAAGCTGGATGGCCCATTTAGGAGGATTATCTCAAGCCACTCCACCAACAGCATCAATCTGCAAAACAGCGGAGTTTGGTTTTTCCTGTTGTAACAATTCTTTATTGTTTCTGCCTCCCCTCTCACTTTTATTGTGAGTTCAGAAAAGGCTTTTTAACAAGGCAATTGTAAGTTTCCAGTGTTAAAAGGTTTCACTTTCTTTAACAATTAGTGCTTAAGGGAAGGCAGTCTAGGAAGGAACAGTATCACTTTCCCCTTTACTCCCTTCCCCCATGGCTTCTCCTTTAAATATGATGGAACCCTAATCTGTGCTCTTCAGAGTCGAAGTAATGAAATTACAGAAAGGATGTGAAAAGTATCTGTGAAGGTAAGCTAATACTTTCCATTGTGTAAGCCACAGATATACTGCCTGAAGACACATAATATGAGAAAGTTAAAGGCAAGAAATCAATATGAGGAAAGATTTTATTTTTCATTTAGGTTTTAGAGATCTATTTGGCCAAGAGTTACTTAAGAAGTATGCTTAGGTCCATTTAATTCCTCCTTAATTCATCTGTATTTTCAAGATCTCTGACATGCCAAATAGATAATTCACCTTATGCAACTGCAATGTGCTTACTGAGTCAGTGAGCCCTCGCCTGGCATTGCTAATGCATTGGCCCAGGTTTGATAGTCACTGCTGATAGGGGGATTTACATCTGTGTGCTCCCTCTTGGTTACCCAATGCTGCCTCTAAGATGTCACTTTACAGCTCTTACCGTGGCACTTCTGATGAGGTTTGTTCCAGAGAAAGCTATAGAGTATTCTAGAAGTAAATAATATCTTTTTCCAACATGTTTTGACGTCCATTCTGATGTTTGGCGTTCTCAAATATTAAACTTTTAACAGGTAACACCACTTTTTTGGTGCTTTTGGGAAGAAAGCACCAGAACATATTTCAGCCCACACGAATCTCACTTTAGCAGTTTGAAACAACAGACCCAATTGGTTTGCACTGTCTGTGCATTCCACACACAGGCACCTCTCCAGGCACGCCAGGCAGGTGCTTTAGGCTGAGCAGTAACCCAGGTGCCCCCCTGTACCCACACACATGTGAGCACTGCAGATCCTTTTACAAGGAGCTTCTCTCAGCCATCTGGCAAGCTCTGATGTGTTGTTTTTCATTCTGAGACTCTTTAGAGATGTGCCCCTACCTCTTTTTGAGGCTGATGTCTTTTTATTTCCAGGGTTCCCTATTTTCTCCTCTATTTAATTTCATTTTATTTGGCCTGGTTTTGTCTTCCCCTGAACAGTGAGCTCAGCCTTCTGCATTCAGCTCAAGAATGCAGTGAGCATGCTAGTCTCCTACCTTTAGAAATCTATTTGTTGAAATTCTGTTCTGTCAGGCATTGCTCCCTGTTGTGGAATTACTTCAGTCATGGAACCCTGCAGGAGTTTTAGTGTTTAGTATATTTAGTATTGACCACTTCAATGGGATGTCATTTGAGCCCATGGCTCTGTGGTCCCTACTTCACCTGTCCATTAAAACCACCTTGTTTCTGCCTATTATTGCAGCCAAACAGACTGGAGAGATCTTGGCATTTAGGAGTGAATTTTGAGTCATAGCAATGCTTAGGTTGAAGAAGATGTTTAGGATCATCAAGCCTAACTGTTAACCCAGCATTGGCAAGGCCACCACTAAACCGTGTCCCCAGTGCCACATCTACATGTCCTTTGAAGACCTTCATGGATGATGACTCCACTACTTCCCTGGGAAGCCTGTGCCAGGCCTTGAAAACCCTTTTAGTGAAGACATTTTTCCTGATATATTGTTGAACCTCCCTCTGGTGCAATCTGAGGCCATTTCCTCTCATCCTGTCACTGGTTGCCTTGGGAGAAGAGACTGACCCTCACCTCACTACAGCCTTTTTCCAAGGAGTTTTAATGAGTGATAAGGTCCCTCTGAGCTTCCTTTTCTCCAGGCTGAGCCTCCCCCCAGCTGCTCCTTCTGCTCCACACCTTTCCCCAGCTCAGAGCCCTTCCCTGGATATGCTCCAGCACCTCAATCTTTCTGGTAGTGAGGGGCCCAAAACTGAACCCAGGATTCAAATCCTGTCTCAGGGGATTATGCTTCCAAAGTCTGTTTCTCAAAAATCACTCATCCTCAGAATGTTGGCACACACACTTTTATGAATAAAATCATAGTCATTAGATGAATATTTGACTTTTGACAGACTCCAGCTGATTTCTACCGTGAAAGCCGTCCTGGAGTGCAAACTGCAAGACCCGAAGACATCTCATGCAGCTTGTTGATATATCCTGGGTTCTTTGTTATCATTAATCAGTTTTTGTCACAGTGCCTTATCTTATTAAATGGAGCCCTGCTAGAATCAGGTGTGCCCTCTGAGGATGTGAACGGCCACTAAAGCTGCTTTGAAAAAGTATCTTAAAGTTCCAGCTGGGATGGCCACTGAAATCTGTTCCTAAAATTGCCAGGTGACTTATTTACCCACACTTGAGGACTTCTCTGTCTGTGCATCCTGGAACTACACCCTGCAGAAGGTCATCCCGTGATGTGAATATGCACATGGACCAGTCACTGGCAGAAAGCAGGAAAGCTGCTTTCCAGGAACTGGATGTTCTTTCCGTGTGCACAGTCACACCTCACACTTCTTGTACAGAAATTAAGCTTTTGTGTGTTTTGCTTGTCTTTTAATAAGAATGCTTAAAACTTCTTCGTTTTTTGAGGTTATAACCGAATTTATCTTAAATGTGATCTCAGTGTGAGTGAGATCACGTTCTGCTGTGTTCCCCCTGTGATTTCAGCTGCACACCTTTATCTTCAGCTCTTGCTGCTGCACACCATTTAACAGTTGAATTTCTCTTCAGAGGAAGGTGCATATTAGTAAGTGGTCCAATTCTGGTAAAGTACTTTATGTTCCTTTAAGATGAAGGATACTACATAAAGTATCAATCCCTTCAGTAACTCTGCTTTGTACAGGTTTCTACTATTTTTTTAGTCTCCGTAGTTATGCTGAAAATGTGTTCTATAATGTGTCTGTTCTGTGTGTGAATTACCAAGAAAAAAAATCAAGTAAACTGAAAAATAGCATTTACTGGTCATTTGCTTTTCAAAATAGCTGTTTTAGATGTCATTTAAAATATTGGATGGTTTACGAATACCTGTTAGGTAATTAAACCTACAGAAAAGAAAGAAATTAAATAGATATATGATTGAGCTTCTGAACCTTCACAATATTGCTCCTTTTAAAGCCAAACAAAATGCTGCATGCACGCTAAAAATATCCAGCATGATTTGCCTCCACTGAAGCTGTTCACATTTCTAGATCAATGTGTTCATTGGTGTCTTGGCTTCAGATAAGATCTGTAGAACAGCTTGGATGAGACGCTGCTCACAGCCCATGGGATGTTTGTGTTCTGTTCACATTCAACTGAATTGAATTGATTTTCCCAGTTTTACAGATATGGCTAGAAATTAACTCTGGGGGTTTAGATAAAGTGAAATGTATACTGTGAATTACACTGTGGAAAAGAAGTTGGTTTGTTACTATAAAAAACACTTGATTTGGACTTCAGAGTAATAAAGCAGTTTGTGTGTTTATGGTTTTAGAGTATTGTCTTATTGTTGGGTGCTAGAAAAGCATCTTGGGATCATATCCTGTGGAGATTAAATTTCATTTAAATCTCTGGAATTTAGACATCCCAACCACAGGTTAGACTTTGAAATGTATTAGTTGTGGAAATGAAAGGCTTTTCTACAACACTCTGCTGGGATATGACTCTACGTCCGTAGCGGTTGATGATTGATTGATGGTTCTGCATCAATCGGGTGTGGGATGCAGATATTTACTTTTTAAAGTGGTTTCATAAATACCATTTGTTCTTCAACCCTTTAATCAGGAAGACCCTGTTTGTTTCCTTGGCTTTCTCCCTTGTTCTCTTGTTTCCATCCCTCCTGCCATCCCCTGGTTTTGTGTGGCAGATTCTTCATGCAGGACCCCGTCAGTCTGATGCCCTGTCAGGAACCTGTCACCTGAAAATCATCTTCAGACTCTCTGTACCTTTACTCCAACATTTATAAAGCACCTGTTCCACACTACAAAAACAAAATTAGCACCAGTTTAGAGAGAAAGAACCTGGGCAAGAAGTTATACTGTGCAGCTCATGATCTTGACTGTTATACTGTGCAACTCATGACACTTCCTGCAAAGGCATATAAATGTAAATTTTTGGATGCTCTTTGGGGGAAAAAAAAAGATGTCTTCAAGACCCAACCATGGAATTAAATATTCGTTTTCCAGGAGTCTACAGATTTTTTGTATCTTCTAAATACTAATATATATGTATATATATTTGTTTTTCACAGGAGAATCCCTTCAAAGAAAGGATTGTGGAATCTTTCTCGGAAGACGGAGAGGGGAGCCTCAGCTTCAATGATTTTGTGGATATGTTTTCTGTGCTCAGTGAAATGGCTCCCAGAGAGCTCAAAGCAATCTATGCCTTTAAGATCTATGGTACTGTCTGTGGTGCCTTGGTGGGCTTTTTGTGGTTGGAGTAAACGAGATGGAGAGTTGTTGGTGATCTCTGGTTCTTTTATTGTTTAGATTTTAATACAGATAACTTCATTTGTAAATCAGACTTGGAAAAAACCCTCAATAAGCTGACCCGAGAGGAGCTGACAGCAGAGGAAATCACCCTGGTTTGTGAGAAGGTGATAGAAGAAGCTGACATGGATGGTGATGGGAAACTGGGGTTTGCAGATTTTGAAAACATGATTTCCAAAGCACCGGACTTTCTCAGGTATTATTTTGAGAGAAAGAAAGTCTCTTACGTAATTTTTCTGGGTATTTTTCTAGGATATTCCTGTGGAGTGTAACATGAGGAATATCGGACATAAGTATTTTTCTAGACAGCTGACTAGAAGGTGCCCTCTTACCCTAACTCATAGAACACATTCCAATTCTCTCCCAACTTTAAGACTTAAGAGCTCAATGGCTTTTAATTATCTCCTTCCCCTCCTGACCCTATTTATTTGTGTGAGTTCTTCAGGAAAATATTTTAATCTATTATAAGCTCAAATTCACATTTTTCTTAAGCCAAGACTCCCTATTGTCTGCATGGGATTGTATATAAATATTGTATACTTGTTACAAATATGTGGGAACACATTGATCTTTTGTGCTGGAAGAGATGGTTTTTTAAGAACTTTAAAGTGTCCTGCAGAGCACAGAACTGTTTCTCTCATAAATGAAATTTCTGAGGAAAGACATTAAAAGAAAGTGATTTCATCACGTGAAAGCACGAGCACGTGATTCCTGTGAACCTTGAGAAGCAGCAGCTTCTGGAGAAGAGACACTACAAAGTTAATGTGAATGTCTTTTATACCTACCAGGCATTCCTTGACTAATCAAGTGTATCAATGGGAACCCTTTCAGAACAAGATACATATCATCGTGATGGTGAGGCTCCGCTCAGTAGGTGTTTTACTGGGTTGTTTACATGTATTTCCAGCTAAGAAAACATTTGCTTTGTCCTGCTGTCCATACAGGAGGTGCTGGGGTCAGGCAGAGTTCCCTTTAATCAATCCCAAGGCTGTGCTGTACCTACAGATCTGGTAGAGAACAGCCATCAAATGTGAAGGATTGAAGGCAGATCTGAGGATTCAGCAGAAGTTTCCTGTGTGCCATGACTGACTTTACTGCTCTGTTGTGGAGGCTTCCAAACTGCTGACTGAGAATTCTGAGCTGAGGATGCTGTGCAGCCCAGTCCTCTCCTGAGAAAGTTGCAGAGAGGAATGTTTGCTGGTGCAGCCATCGGAACAAGTGTCATAATTATTTTTCTTTTCCTGAGTTTGTGATGTTTTGGGAAGATGAGGAAACCAGTGGAAAGAACTGAGTGCTGGGTATTCAATAGGGCACGAAGATAAGAACTTGTTATAGATTAGGTAAGAGAAAGGGGGGTACCAGTAAAATCACAGGAGCAGGCTACCATGGATCGGAAGGCTGAACATCCAGTTGCTCAGTTTAAACATTGGATCAACATTCATGACACAGTGAACCTCCTGTTACCCAGATGTCTCCTGCATGTTCCAGATGCTGATGTGCATATTTCAGGCAGAGGTTTTTCATCCCTGGCTTCAAGAGAAATTGTAATTTCCCCCTTCTTTGGGGTTCAGGAGATTGTCTGGGTCACAGGATTCATCTCTGAAGTCCTCACGCTTAAGAGCTCCTGAGCACATAAAGAAGAATCTCCTTCCACCTCCTGGCCAAAACACTTAGGGCCTCTGACCAGGCAGTTCCTGTATGGAGAGCAATACAAAGAAAACAATTTCTTACTGGAAATATATTCAAAGAAAATACTAGAATTTCTCAAGATGCTGATGTTGCTCAGGGTTCAGCAACATGTTTTTTTTTAACCTTTGAAGCCATATTGCAAAATGAAGAGTGTAATGGGAAAAGTCTAAGAGCTGAGAAAAGAATGTGTAGATTAGTCATGTTTTCCCTGTATGCATCCCAGACTGACATGTTTGTTAATACTGAACTTCCTGATCTGAGGAACTACTCTAATTTTTAAAATATTGTGTAAATGTTACATAAAGCAAGACAGTGATCTGACTTTTGGAATGGGATCCATTGAAGTTTAACGCCACAACAGGTACACCAAGGCCTGACTGGGACCTGTGCTCTCTGACAGTAGCCAGAGCCAGCATGTGACAGGCTGTGACATGGGACAAGAGTGCAATTCCTGTAGCTGATCTTTCACCATAAAACTCTCAGTTCCTGTTCTTTGAGTTCAAGTGTGCCGTAATGGTCTTGGACACATTACCTGTTCACTTAATGAAGCAATGCTTTCTTATTTCTTTCTGAATTCATCTCCAGCTCTATTCCTGGTCTCTCATTTTCCTCTCTTCTGAGGCTTTAGCTGTAATGGTCCTTTTAAGTGATGGCCACAGGCTCTGTGCAGCTTCACTGGGTAATTTAATACAGAGCGAAGCACAGGAAGCGTCTTAACAGCAGATCACCAGCCCTCTATGCCAGTGGTAAACAGCTTGAACTAGCTTCTCAGTACTGTAAAAATAAAACAAAACGTTTTCACCTACAATAAATCATCACTTTTGAAGTCTTAAGCAGAGGCAGGGAAGAAACACCAACCCATGAATGTCCAGAGACAGTCATCATTTCATTTGGGTTTGCATATTTCCACTTTTTGTGCCCCAGGTTTAAATTCAAGGAAGCTCAAGAGTCTTTGGATTTGTATTTTCAGCTGCTCAGCAGCTGTGAAAATGGAACACGTAGGAACCAAAGCAACAGTAACGTTGAAAATTATTGCCAGTGAGTGGTTGGAGATGCTGGGTAGCTGCAGTTTTCAGAGCTTTTCCTGTGAAGTGATGGGCAATCGGTATTTCAGAATATCTGATCCCAGAACAGCCCACTGGCACTGGATATCTGATGATCCTTTTGGAAATGCTGAGTAACTGACAAGATCTCAGATGATTTGTATTTGTAGTAAAGGATTTCTTAGTCTGTTCTTTGTCTTTCCCCACCCTGCCCCAAAAGCCACTTCTTCACATCATAAAGGGAGGAAATGCAGGACTCAAGGCAGCCAGGTTTTATCCCCAGCTCTGCCTTTGCCTAAGCAGGTAATCTGTGTAAATCTGATTGTTTTGTTCTCTCTGCTCTGTGACATGGCACCAGTGCTTACATGACTTCTGACAAACACTGAGGACTTTTATGATAGGAACTGTAAATTATCATCATCATTAACATGAGATTTGAAGTTACTGAGAAGGAATATCTTCTTTACTGGATGGAAAAACCTTTGAAGGCCAGATTCTTATTCAAACATGCACTGGGGTTTTGAAGCACTTTTTTAATGCAGCTCAACGAGGTTTTGTTTTTTAAGATGTCGTGTTACTTAACATGTACAGCAGGCATTCATTTTGGCACCACGATCCAGGCTTTGACCTGGTGTGAGATGAGGGTTGACTGATTTTTCTTTTCTCATCACTCAGTTCTCAAACCTTTACGTAATGACCCTATGTATTTAATCTGGACAGACAGCCCTTGCCAGCTTTGTGCTGCTGTCAGGCAAATGAAGATGCAGTAAAGTCCATTGCTTGATTTGCACCGCTGTCATTGAGGGATTTTTTTCAGACTAGAAGCAACACAAATTGTTGACCAGGGAGGATGATCTGTGCCTTTGGCTGATGTCCCAGCAGCTTGACTGAGCTGTAAATGATAATGACACTCGCTAGTTCAGAAAATTTGATCCCAGGAGTTTTATTTCCCCCAAAATTGTTATCCTTAATAAGCTGCTTGTAGTTTAATGGCAGCATTAGGAGTCTGAACTGGCACTGGCTGGGTGTTCTGTTCTACAAGACTGGTTACGTTTTCCACAGGAAATTGTTTTATAAATCATCCTGGAAGTTTCAGCTTCTTTGAATTCCTGAGGGTGAAACATGCTGTAACAATCTGAAAGGCAGTTTGAGAGGAATGTGGCATTAGTAATATCTGGGAGCTGCCAAAACTAGACAGGGAAACAACAGATTAAACAAGATGATGGCATTGGGAATACAGCGTTTCTGAAACCTTTGTAGGCCTTTACCCACACAACAGTTGATGTTGTGACTCCAATCCTGCCTAAAGCTCTCTTACAGGGAATATGCATCTTGTAAGACTGTTCCAGCATGCAGATTAATTAGTTCTTAAGGACTAAAATTAGAGATATTGACAAATTGGCAAGAGATGCTTAGCCAAGGAACAGCAGAAGGGGATAATTTTTGTCAGCGCTGAGCTTGGCCCACTGAGCTAATGCTCATCCTGAAATATGTAAGTCTTCTCAAATCATGAAAGAAGAGAAACAATTTCATTACACAGCACCTTCCTTTTTGTATTTTGAGGAAATTGTTATGCAGAATGACAAACGTGTTTATATCTTCTCATCTTCTTTCTTTTGCAGTACTTTTCACATCAGAATCTGAAGATGTTTCTGTGAGCCAGTGGTGTCAGAAATGACTCACCTGTCCAGCCTTTCTGAATCTCAGGCACTCCAGAGGCTTTTGTCCTCTAATGAGGGCTTCTCAGAACTCAGCAGAAAGTACTGAAATAATTCTGGTCCACAAAGAGACAGAAACATCATGTGAGCTACAGGATATTTGGGACAGTCCCATTTTTATCTTCACTGCTGGCCAAGCACTCTGGCAAAGATGGTTCTTGGGTGGTGTTTTTTTCTTTTTTTTCACCCTTTTTTTTTAACAATCAGAATCAGAATGTTATTAAAGGTATTTCCACATAGTTTTATATTTACAAATATTTCATACTGCTCTTAAAAGTGCAAAAAAAAAGAAAAGCTTGAGAGAAAGATTCGCTTTGGAGTGTTTTCCAAGAGTATTTGAAGGAATGGGCCTTAAATAATGAGATGCCTCTATCACTGTGTTGGACAGCTGGGGATCTTGCATGGAAATGGCGTGAGGTGGAAGGACTGCAGTCAAGATGAAGCTCCCAGTGTTGAAGACAACCACAGCCCAGGTTTGCCTTTCAGCCACTGAAATGGCAGCTCCTGGCTTTGGTGCTCCCCTTCAACCGATGTTTTATGGATTGTTGTGTCCTTATGAAACTTGAAATATTTGCCTTTTGTATCTGATAACTGCATAAGTGATTCCTTTCTGCCCAGGATTAATGTTCAGACTGTGTCCTTATTCTCAGTGGGGCTCTTGCATTTTACTCATTCTTTGGGCTGATAATGTCGGATGGAAGAATAAGATCATCTGTAACTCTCGAAGAAGTTGAAGAAGCACAGAACTACGACTACTAAGGACATGAAAAGACATTTTCTTTCTAAACCAGCTATGCAATCTTTCCCATAAAGTGCATGAATGCAGCTCTGTATTTCTCTTTCCCCTCCAGCTGGAAATCAGCTAGATTTGTTGGTTTGGGTTTTTTTACTTCCAGTATTGTTTAGGTACTGGGGTCTGGAGACAATCATGTGTATTAATTACTGTTCTAACAGTCAATAGAAGGGCTCTGTCACTTACATGGCTTCTGTATCAAAGTCATCACAATTAAAACTTTTGACTCATTCTGTTGTGTTCTGAGAATTTTTGAGGCTGAGCTCATACTAATTTCCTTTCCAGTTACTATTAAGTTAAAGCTTTCAAAGGTTGAAATGCGTTATTCTTAGTGAAAATGTTGAAGTAGAGAGATTAACCTTTTTATCATTTCTGTAGGGATGGTGATGCTTATCTCCCTCAGGACCTCTGATGTTTGCTGAGCTTGCAGGGTGATGTGCTGTTCAGATCTACACACTGTGCATAAAGAAGGAATATTTATTTAGCAGCAGAGTTGCACATTAAAAGCATCGAGGGAAATTTTGGCTATTCAAGGTATACGAAACAGACTTGTCTGAGATAGCACAGGGAAGGTGAAACTTGTATGTTAGTAATAACATTTAATTTTCAAATATTTTTAGTGATCATGTTCAGTGATGTTTATAGCATTTTAATGCTTTTTCCTACTGATTTCTGTTCAGATAAAGGAATTAAAACCTGAATTTCTTTCCTCGAGTTAAAATTAACATAAATCCATCCTGATATTCAGCTCTGATTGAGCAAGAAGAGAGTCAAGCCTCAGCCTTTTCCTATTGAGTAGATTAAGTTAGATGAATTGGTTGATTCAAACTATTTGCAACACACTGGCATGAAGAGAGCTTATGTTAAAACTACTTCCTATTCATTGAAATATCAACCTTTAAAAAAAAACCATTTCAAGACAGACATTTAACCTTGAAAGCCTTGTGAGGTGTTTTTCTGTCGTGATTAGGATGTATTGTAATGTACCACGTTGCAAGACTCTGGATCAGGTTATTCAAAATTCAAAGGAGATCTTGTGCTATGACACAGGTCAGTTCCTTCTGACATCAATGTTCTTTTTGTATGTTTTAAGATTTCTGTTGGCTGAAATTCCTTTTTTCTTGACACTGTGAGTCATTGCATGGTGAGATCATCCTCCTCTCAGTTGCCTTGGAATGTGCTCAGTGTGTTGTTCCCTGTGTCCTCCCTGACCCAAATGTCACAGAGCAGATGAAGAGACACTTGAGCTTGCACCCGGATGTTTGACCTTGGTACCCTCCATCTGAGCTGAGAAGCAAAGAGACAAAGAAATCAGGAGCACCCAGTGAAGGAATATTCCTGTCCACAGTTAAAGGAGAATTCGGGCAGAATGCTGCAGATGCAGGTGTGCAGTTCTCCTAACTCCCTTTATTTTTCTGATTTATGTTCATGTCCTGTAACAAAAACTGGAGCAACACTGTCCGTTCCTGGAGCTGGAGAGAGATACAAACCTTAAATACTCCTGGAGAGAAACAGCAGTGGCTGGTAGTGAGTAAGTTGGTACAGCACCTGCTGGCAAAGGCAGATTTCTGAAGCAACTTTGTACTTGCACTTCCTGGGTTGTCTGTAGTTGGGTGTCTGAGGACTGACACTTCAGTGACAGCAGGAGTGTGGAGTGAGTAAGAGTGCAGCACGATGAGTTACAAATGTAATGCTGCTATGGGGTAACAATCCAGCTGTTTTTTTGCAATAGCACTATTGGCAGAATCCAACAGATTCACTGGCAAGTGCTTCTGCAACCAGCCTGGCTCACTCAAAAAGAACTATCAGACCATTTAGAAAGGAACTGAAACAGTAAAAGAGATTTAAACAGATTTAAATTTTGTCTTGCAAAATGCTTTAGTCTTAAATATGAACAGACATTTGTATATTTGCCTTCAAAAATGGAGGGGAAAAAAAGAAAATTCCTTAAGCCTCTTTTAAGACTTCTGTGTGTGGGTTATCTTTCATTAATATACGTTCAAAGCATCTTGGGGTCAAAAGGGAGCTGCTGGAGTGAATAAAGCAGCGTCCAACATAAGTGATAACCAAGTTATTTTAGTTGATCATTACTTTAAAGAAATACCCTAAGCCAAGATTTGTAACAGCCTGCAGGCCAAAATCTGATCTGCATCACTTCCATATTAATCTCCAGTAACTCTGCTGACTCCAGTGGAATTAACTCCTGTCTGTAATTGGATCTCTGTAGAGAAAGGCGCTGGGCTTTGCTGCAGTTCTTCGTGCTCTCTTGTGCCCTTTCAGTGTAATGCGAAAACGTTGAATGCTCTTTTCTTGGCCAATAACCCCGTGTTCCTTTTTGTCAACAGCCTTAGTGGTGGAATCTCTTGCAGTTGCACAGGAACAGTTTCCTTTTTTCCCCCAGGGCTAATCTTTGTCTCCTGGTACACGTTAGAGGCACTTCTGATGAAACCTCACCAGGTGGCACCACAACCTCACGGCAGGTCAGAACTTCAGTTACCTGTTTACATTTTCCTCGAGTACAGGATACTGATCTATAGAACCTGCGATGCCACAAACAAAAACACGAAAACTGTGGTTAATTACTGATCTAAAGACTGTGCATAATTCCACAGAATGTTCAGGATGGCAACAGGTTAGGTAACAGGTTTGGTTAGGTTAGGTAATAGGTGATAGGTTGGACTCGATGATCTCTAAGGTCTTTTCCAACCTTACTGATTCTGTGATTCTGTGATTCTGTGTTTCTCAACACCATATTAATAAACAAGTGTTTTATTAAAGTCTCCGAAAATTGAAATGTACATTAAAAAATCAAAGAGGGATTTACTTGTTGAAACTATAAAAACTCATATTCTAGACACCTGAATAGATTAAGATTATATTCTGAAATAACAGAATATAAAGTAAGATAGGGTCAGAGTTTTCGTTGTGGAATGGGAAATCCAGTATTATATTTGTCAGCTCAGGATCCACAGTAAATCAGTTTGGGCTGAAATAACGGCAGGATTAAAGAGAGTTTATAATGTTATTGCCCAGTACACCTCAGCTGGGACAGACAATGGACTGAAATTTGATGAGGAAGACATTAAAGGTAATAAAATTATAATTGTTGATGTCCTGAGGAAGATGAGTGTCTGAGACAGAAGGACAGGACACAGTGAACAGATGTTCTCCTTTTTGTCTGTATCATTTTGCAGCTTCGGGTGTCTTG
Organism: Pitta sordida; assembly: GCA_013390025.1. Lineage (NCBI taxonomy): Eukaryota > Metazoa > Chordata > Aves > Passeriformes > Pittidae > Pitta > Pitta sordida. The sequence goes on from WEKX01007378.1 coordinate 28,740, forward strand.
TAGGGATGTTGGTGACACCAAGTGACTATCGAATTGCCTTTGGTGGGGAGAAGGAAGAGACTGTTCTTGGCAGAATTGAAAGAGCATCAGCATTACAGATGAAAGTGCCTTTATTTAACTGGAAGTTGTGGCATTTTTTATACAAGACATTTTACAATCAGAACTCCAAGTGAAGTTCCCCACGGCCCTTTTCCTTTGACAGTCCAGGTGTGTCAGCCCTGGGTGTGCCCTGCCATTGCAGTGTAGGTTCCTGCTGTTCTCTCCCAGTAAAGATCTGCTCAGATCCAAATATTTTCATCCATAAATCCGTGACTTCTGTTCTCTCCATTCTGCACACACATGAGTGCTCTGGCACACGTGCTGTTGGGTGTGTGCTCACAAGCCCCACAGTACAAAACACCATCTGTCCCCTCCTCTCCACGTGCAGATCGGGGCCATATGTGCCTGGAAATGTAGGACAGTGTTTTAACTCTGCTAAAGAGGGTTGTGGGCACCAGGCCAGCCGCCTCCTTTTTTTTACTGTAACTTCTCTGAAGTGAAATCAGTGGCTGTGGCAGCCTGCCAGGAGCAGGGCAGATCATTGCTGCGGGCTTAGTCACAGCTCAGGCAATTCCAGCACAGACCAAGCTTTCCCTGCACTCTGCACCCTGGCAGGCTTTGGGAATTGGAGCTGGTGGTTCCTGGGGTGATAACTGAAGACTTTGGTCTGGTCCCTCACACACAGCTCTGAGAGAGCAGGTACAAGGTATCTCTGCTTACCTGATGGGAATGGTTTTCGTCTGAGCCTGAGAGAACTGTGATAATTCTGGAGTAGCCAAATATCCTTGGGAGCCTGATCTCCACAACAGGAACACTCCTACTCACTTCAGCAGCAGGATTCAGATCAGGCCACTAAATAATATTTTGCTTTATTCAAACATGGAATGCATAAACAACAAGTCAAAACCTGCAGATAATAAATTATTCTGTTTCTGAAGAAATGCTAATAAGCAGGCACTGCCAGAGATGGAAGACAGATTTACTGCAAGTATTTTTACTGTCTCATTCTTTGTAAGACTGTGTGACATGGAGGAGAACAAACTTCATTTGACAGATAAATGAAGCGGAATTACAAACTGGTTATTATCTCTAGTATGTCCCTTTGATTTTGGAGAGGTTATTGATACATGAATAGCTGATCTGAGACTACTGGAAAATGCAAAAAAATCTCCCTTAGATATTTCATCTGTGCCTTACACGTTTTGTTTGCAAGTCTTTCCTAATCTCCACAAAGAACATCTGAGGTCTCATAAAGGGCACAAGCATCAGAGTTCTCGCTCTTTCATTTCCTACAAAACTGTGCATGAACTCAGCTAACACTCCCTCTCCTTTGGCTTGAAATGAGGACACTGTGTGCACAAAGAAGCCTTACCAGTAATGCCCTTGACATTATGAGTAAGCCTTCGATAAAACAAATTCTGGGAAAGCCAGAGTAAATATTTTAAACAATGTCTTCATATTTTGACCGAACTTCTCCTGGGAAGAAACCTGAGATTTGTTACATCCCTTTGAAAATATCAGTGTATCCTTTGAGGGTTCGGTCTCTTATTTTCAGCAGAGAACTCGTAGAAGACTCAGTATTTCTGCAGTTCATCTCTTGTATTCACCTTGAGAATAACAGTGCAGGGAAAACTGAGCCTCTTACCTGAGAAGAGTCTAGAAAAAAATCTTGCCTTAGTAAAAGGAAACCAAGGGGTTTGTGAATCCTGTGATGAAACCCAGGAAGCTTCATTCAGTGACCTGAGATTTGAGGCCTACAAAACCTCCCAGCTTTCAGTGTCCTATCTATCTTAAGCTATAAAGCAGGTGGAATTATTTAATTGATGGCTGATCTAATAATCTACAAATATGATTCTACATGGCCTTTAATTCTAAATTATGTTTCTCGTTTTTATCTGTCACTAAAAAGGGAAAATGAAGGACACACCAATGGAAATAAAGTCAAGGTCATCTCTGGATTTATTCTGCCCCCAAGCAGGACCTTCAATCACCTCCACGACTGCTGAGGCAGCCACTTTCTAGACTCTGTTTTAGCTTAGAAATCCATTATAGGGGCAGGAGGAAAAGACAAACGTGGCACTAATTTTAAATCAAGATTTATAGGTGATTTCTTTTTTGTGAATGAGATTTGCTTTTCATCTAATACTATCCTTTTTTTAATGTTTCTAGTCATTTTGACCCTGGAGTAGTGTTGCTGGCTGCCTGTTTTATCTTTCTTTTCCCTTTGAATTTATGAAATAATTTCTCTCCCTTTTTAACACTTTTGTTGGCTAACAGTAGAAGTTTAGGGGTTTGTTGTCGGCAGCTTTGATTCATAATTGTGATGCATGGCAGGGATTTGACTTGTTTGCTTCATCCATGAGCATAATGAGCTGCTAAAAAGAGTTTGCTTAAACCAGAAAAAACTGTATTCCAACGTTAGTACCACTGAGAATGGAATTTTGTCCTGATGCTTCTTTGAATGTACACAGTCAGTGAAAGCAAATGAACAGAATGGAGGCAGCTAAATGTGCTTCTGGAAGCCTTCAGAAGATTCCAAACACAAGTGTTTTTTCCTAGGAAATAGATCTCTTTGTCCAGACTTACCCAAAATTCCCATTGCTATCGGTGTAACAGGGTCAAAACAAGTGTTTATTGCTGCCAGCTCAGCCAGTGGTTTAACGCAATTGCACATTTGTCATATCTAGTTCTAGCAAAACTGGATACAGGAGAGAAGTCTGGATACAGTGGGATCAATTTCCCCTCAATTTTCTTAGATACTTCTACTATTCACTATCTGCCTCAGTTGGGAAGGACTCGGGGTTAGTTTGGCTCTAGATTTGGATGTTATGACTTACTCTTGAGCCTGTATTTCCTCAGTTTTCCTTGTGCTTCCTGTCTTTATACAAGGGCCAAGCCAGAAGTTCCAAAACAGAAAACCACAGGAAAAGCTGCTCTTATAATGTTTGTCTTGAGCTGAAAGAAATAGCAAGAGAGATTTCCTGCAAAATGATTTTCCTGTGACAAATGTAGCCTGGATTCCAGACCAAACAGTCTGGCTAAATCTGCCTATTTTTAGATCAGATTGTATCAGTTATTGATTTTTATTTAAACCACATGGAAGTGCCTTTCAAGAAAACATCTGCAGGTAACTGAATGATCCCATTCAGCTTTGTCAAATACATTTATCCTTTACTAGAATACATGTATTTGATTTATTTCTTGGAAAGGGATGAATGGACCTGTGATAAAGCTAAGAATTCAAAACCTAAAAGGATAGTCCATCTGGATAGGAATTAAGCAGTGGATACTGATGGCACTCAGAGTGGTGTGTAAACTGTAGCTATGAGCTAATATGGAATCATCCACCGAGGCACACGGCTGAAGGGCTTGTCTGGGCTTGGAACTGCCTCAGTTCGTGGGAAAGACACCTGGAATGAGACAGCCAATGTTTCTTAGTGTACCCATGATGACAATTATCCCCTCAGCATTGAGCTCATGAGCTGCTCTGTCTTTGGAGACGTTTCTGTTAGGATTTAAATGGAAGGAGGGAAGTGATCCACAGCTGCTGTACACGGCAAGGGGGAAGTTCAGAAGAAAAAGGTGTCAGCCAGGATACAGGGTAGTAAGGTGTGAGTTAGAAACTCAGGAAAAGGGCCTGAGTGAGTGACAGGTGAGAAAACTGGCTGGGCCTCTGAAATGTGCTGAAAGTAAAAACAACTTAAAACACTAATGTACTGTATAACTGCTGTTGAACAGTTGTAGGTGATGAAAGAATTTTTCTTTTTACTGGACACTTCTGTAGGTCCCATTTAGATATTCCTTGATTCTCCATTGGGAGTCAAGTATTACATGGAAGTATACCCATATATATGATAATACATATAAATAAAAAAATCCATATACCTGGAGGTAAATTCTGCTGTAAGCAGGGGAGATAATTGTGTTTTATTAATTGTGTCATTATATGTGGTTATATCTCTTACCCACTCTAAATTCTTCTGCTTCTCCTCCTCAGCCTCCCTCTCCAGCAGTTCTCCAGCCAGCCTGGATCCATGTGGATGCTGACAGGCCAGTATGTGCACATGGATTGCTCAGTTCCTCCCCACAGTGATGGAGTTCCTGTTTTTCTATCCATGAGGGGCTCTGGCTTGTCCCTGTCTCCTCTGCATGGCCACCAGCTTGCCTGGGTACCTTCCCCAGTCAGCTCCCAGATGTCCAACTGCACATCAATGCTGCCAGTCACTGAATTGTGTAACTGTTGCCAGTTCATAGTGAGGAGTTCTGATAAGACGCATTGCAACTCCAAAAAAGTAAATACCAAAAAAAAAAAAATAAAATCAATGCATTTAATGTCATATACTCGACTGGTTTTAGATGAGACACTTAACTGAGGTTAAATCAGACCTTTCATTTTGAATCAGGAGCTCCAGAGAAGCATCCCTGCTTATTCACTGCTTGTATCTTTTCTCCATTTTCAGAGGGGAATGTGCGAGGGGAAAGGAGCACCATCTAGTGTTTAGGAATGAAACATTGACATCAGGTTCAGCACGCCAACCGTGTAATTCTTTGGCTGTCTTGTTTGCACATAGGAAAATAATATATTCTGGAAATGTAATAATATGCTGCTCTTCATGGACATTGTGGTGACTGTGGAATGACATGTCAGACTCCAGCAGAACCAGTAATTTAGAAAAATATTTTGCCTGTTTGTTGGTTAAAGAAAAAGCTGAAGAAAGGTTTTTGTTCCCCATCTCCAAATAATTTAAACAGTAGTAGGCCAAACCCATTCAGCCTTTGCTATAATGTGCAGTACAGTAGGCAAGTACTGTACATAATCAGGCCAGGGCAGGGTGACAGCCAGGGAGAACATTGTGCAGGAACCTGCAAAAACATTTGTTGAAATGCAGTAAAAATAACAGTTTAACCCACATCCCAGCAGGCAGGCCTGGACTGACACGGGGGCAGAGGATTTGAGGGGGACAGTTGTCTGTCATTCCATTGTTCTGGAACCTCTGGGGTTCCTCTCTAACTGAATCTCTACTTCTCAGATACCAGACAAGGGGCAAAGTCATTTTTTCTTTCTGTTTTGTGAAAGGAAGCAGTGTATGCTCTCAGCCACTCTAATTTAGGAGCACGATCTCACTGGAACAAAAAGCACAGTACAGATGTGCTGTTTGTAATTCACTGGTGTTTCCTGTGCCTCTGTAAACATGACAGCACCAGCCTGGCACATGCACCATCTGTGTTCTTTGTGCCTCCATATTAACCAGAGACTCTTTTTCTTGCACACGTACCTTTTCTCAGGAGAAAATTCAAGAGCTGTGAATGCTTCTATTCCTTATAGAGCCATTAAAATGATATAAAGTTAGACCAGTCTTTCATTTTTGAGAGTAAATACATTTTTATTTTTTGTGTAGTAGATAGCCTTGTCAACCAAAAATAATATTAGTTAATTTCTGTGAGAGAAATCACACCAGAATCAAAGGGAATTTGAAGTACATATTCTCTTGTTTGACAAGCTTTGTGGTGCTTTAGGGAGTATAACATGTACCACTCCCTGCTGCACTCGGCCCAGGAGTTACATGCACACCAAAAGCTTCACTGGCCCTCGCCAATGTAGGGAAATCTTGTCTTGTGATATGCTATTTTTATTTGTTTTCTAGACATTTGTAAGCAGCAGAATGTCACCTGTGTTATCTGAGCATCGTGGACAGGAAAACGAGAAGGAAAGAAGGCAGTAAACGAAGAAATACTTTCATTTATGTTCACCACAACAACGTAAAAGTAAGTTGTTGTTACTTATCAGTCCACATCCGGATCTGTTTGTGAAAAAATAGGGCATGAAATAAGGAACTTGTTTCCCAAGAAGGGGAACTTTCTGCTTACATAAATCAGCTGTAAAATTAGGGGATTCTCCTCCTATGTGTTGTAAGTAAGCTGAACAGAAAATTGAAAAAGAGAAGTACTGAGACCAAAGTCTTGAAAGTTTGGGATCCTCTGATTCCATGATTTTCTGCAGGACATAATGATTGATAGCCAGCACACAGAGAACTAAATTGATGGGATAACATAAATGCTGGGACACTTAGACTTGTCTAAATGACTGAGATAAGGAGCCAAAACAATCGTGTAACTCCTGTTCTGGCAAATCACACTCGCCAAGAAAGATGCTGCCAGAAGACCAAGAATATTTTGTATTTGGGGAGGAAGATACTGACCAGTATATGTGGAAGGATCATTAATGACCTCTTCTTAAAGCAGGATCCACCCTACTGGCCACATTTACGAAAAGTCCTCAACTTCTGACAGCAGAATCGCTCAGTCTAGAAAGAAAAAGGAAAAAAAATCTACGCTTAATTTGCATGTTTTATCTTTCAGTGGGTCCCACTTGATGTCATGTGAGTGGACTGGGGACGTAACTTCCACGCCTCAGTTTCTGTAACAAATCCCTCTTATTTCTCTGCTGACAGAACACCAGTTATCTCCTCCCGGGCACATTTCTTATCAGCATGTGATAGACTGAGTTCTGCAATCCCTTATGTCGACCTGCAAGGAGAATCCCTGGGGAACCACACTGAATATTCAGGTGCTTTATATCCTTTCCAGCCTTTAGCACAGAATGACAATATTGTCAGACCGATGAGATGGTTACTTTTGGAAAGCTCCGGGGAAATTTAGGATTTCTGGGTAACCTGAACTTCCAAACTGTCACAATTCAGTCAGATGAACCTATTTCATAAGTAGCATTATCCTAATAAAAACAGCAGTGCAAACACCAGCTCCCGACCATTGTAACAATTATTTTGACAGCAAACCTTTTGTGCTGTTTTTAAGGGTGAGAATGAAAAGCTTGATGTCATTAAACACGGAACAGTTTTGTCTCGGTTTTGGACAAATATGCCACATCAGACTGTTTTCTGTATTTGTACACAGAGCTTTACGCATGTTTGAGGGAGACAGGCATATTCTGTGTTCCAAACACAAGGAGAAAATGTTTATGGCAGTTTGAGGTCTCTGCAGTGAAGTTTCCTACGTTATTGCCGAAACTCTCAATTACATATTAACACTGGAAGTTGTCTAGAGCCCACAACGTGCTCGACGTCTCAATGAAACACAACAACACAGTCCAGCCTGTGGTGATTCACCAGTTTGAACCCTGTCAGCCACAGCTTCTCCCCCACTGCTGCCGCCTGCACTTTCCATGGCTTTCCCCCCACTCCTCCATCTGCTGCTGCAGGACACCGGGGCCCGGACTACGGTTCTGAGGCTCCATGAGGCTGCCAGAGCAGCGTTTTAATCCCACCGCGGGCCAAGGCACGATGTGGCGCATTGTTTTCGGAGCGGTGACGGCAGCAGTGGGCAGGCGGCGCACACACACAGCGGCCCCTTC
>WEKX01007378.1:36362-68288 GCA_013390025.1 Pitta sordida
CCGCCGGCGGGTTCGGAGGGGGAGGACGGCCCGGCCGGGGAGCAGCCCGGCCCCGGCCCCACGAAGCTCTGCGGGTACCTGCAGAAACTCTCGGGCAAGGGGCCCCTGCGCGGCTTCCGCAGCCGCTGGTTCGTGTTCGACCCCCGCCGCTGCTACCTCTACTACTTCAAGGGGCCGCAGGAGCCGCTGCCCCTCGGGCACATCGACATCGCCTCCGCCTCCTTCAGCTACCACCAGCCCGAGGCCGGCGCGGCCGCCGCGGGGGACGAACCCGCCGCCTTCGAGGTGCACGGCCCCGGCGGTGCCGTCACCGTGCTCAAGGTAGGCCTGTCCCCGATCCCTGTCCCCGATCCCTGTCCTAGTCCCCGATCCCTGTGCCCGATCCCTGTCCCCGGTCCCCTGTCCCTGTCCCGGCCGTGCCGCCCCGCGTTCCCGTCCGAGGGGGAAGGCGCTGAGGGTCGGCGGTGCGGGGCCGTGCCCGCCGGGAGCTGCGGGGTTTTATTTTCCTTCCCGGCTGTTTCGAGCGCTCCTCTGAGGGGGGGGAAATGCCGCTGCCGAGCTCGGTGCTGCTGGAGCAGGACGGGGTTTGGGGCGGGGAGGGTGCTGTGGAAACGCTCGAGTGCAGAAAAGAGATTTCCGAAGAAATTGGGTGGGTTGTGGTTTTGGAAGTGGAGAGGGAGCGGTCGGATCTCAGTTTTGGGGTGTTTATTTTGCAAAGCTGACGCGTGGCACAGCCCCGGGTCTGGGCTGCGCTGGGAGGAAGGAAGAGCAGCGAGGATTGTTTCCTGAGGGTGGCGGAGTGTCTGTGCCAGGGCTCGAACCTTCGCGGGGCGAAGAGCTGGTTTGAATATCTTTCCTCTCTTGTCATGCCTGGGGGAAAATAAACAACTAACCGAGGAAACCATTTTCACTGTGTAAAGAAGAAATCCTCCGGAGTATCCAGTATTTCTGATTGCTGTCAAGGCAGATGTGTCCCGCAAGGAACGTTCTTGGGTGGCTTTTCCCGTGAACTGTGTAATTCTTGAGCAACATCCGTAGTATTAGAGCATAACCCAATACGTTATTAAGCAGTAGAACTTTGTGTCGAATACTGGAAAATATCAATTACACGCTTACCAGTGGTAATCCATGCTGAGATTGTGGAACCTGGTTGTATCAAGCTCTGGAGCTTTCTGTTCTAGTAAGTGTCAAAATACAGAATCGTTAACATACTTCACTAAAGAATAAGCAAGTTATTGAACCAGAAAAATAATACAGTTACTGTTCTTCTGTGTTATGTATTAGTTTTTTCCCCTGTGCTCTCTAGGAAAGAACCTATAGATCTGAGCTTTCTTCGTGTTTCCCTTATGGGGATTGAGAGAAAAGGTGTAATTTAAAAAAGTTAATTTCTGTAATTAGCAGGAAAATATTCTATTTGCATTGTGTACCTCTTGTGTTAATGGGGCTTGCCCTGAAGCAGCCAAATGACTGACTGTAGAAATGCTGGTGTTACATTATAGGTGTTTATGTAATAAGTTAGGAATTAATGAACATCTCGAGGGATATTGAAGAACCTACTGGCCTCTTGTGGCCGTGTGATTCACCAAGGCTTTTGCAGCTGGAGTTAATTTTCTTTCACCCAAAATGGTAGTTCTTTAAGGCCTCTAAAAATAACCTTTAGGTAGATGTGGAATTGAGAATGAATTCAAGATGTTAAATTTGAAAGAAAAACAGCCCCAAACCTCCCCCACTCTGATTCAGGCCCTGTTGAAAACAAATGTGGTTTAATCTGTCAAGGAAACATTACACAGAGAGCACGAGGAATAAAGTCAAGTCCAACGTATTTTTCACCCTTTAACTCACATGCCTTGTTTTCCTCAGTTTGCTGCTTGTTCAGAATTTCCACGTCTTGTGATCTGGCCTTTCCCATTCAGGATTATGGACTGAGAAGAGCAATAGGAAATAAGCAGCTGGAATTCCAGGCTGAACTGATGGCGCTGTTTGGGAAATGCATTATTTCTTATAAAGCCTCATTTTTTTTTTTGTTAATGTAATGATTTCATCATCTGGTTTGCTCAGTCTTTTGTCCTTTAATGAGTGCTGAGGGCTGTATGATGTAGCTGAGCTTTGTTTCTCAGATAACAATTTTGGAAAAAATACAATGCAGCAAATAAAGCCAGTTACTCATGTTTTAGGACTGTAGATAACCAATCTGCCACTTGTGTGATTGTAGCTTTTCTGGATACTTCCGAAAGTTAAAAGTGCAGCAGAGGAAGGTAAGTGTGCGTGCAAAGGTTTTCCATTTAAATATGTATAACAGGTACCATCCCTTGAGGTAAAGAAGCCCAGAAAGTTGTGTAGTTTATGATTAATGGATAAATTATGTTTGAGAATATTTTCATGGAAAGACGTGCAAATACTGATCCTGTGCAAACACTGGCTGTGACAGAGCAATGGTAATACAGACAATCAAGTGAAGTTTTGACTGTGCTCACACAGGGAGACATGAAGGGGGGATATATCAATGAACAGAGGGATCATTTCTCATTTATTTTTAAAGCAGTGCTTTGTAGTGATGCATTTTCCTTGTTTTTGAAGCAACAAAATACTGGCTAGTGATGCTGAATTTCCATGTGTGAGCAGGGGTGAATTGGGAGGGAGAGCAGAAATTTCACTGACTTTAGGAAGAAAAAAACCCTTTCCTTGGTTATTGGCCAAGTGTAAAAATTCCAAACCCTAGGTCCCGGATCCTTGAAAGTATTGGGCACCAGACTTGCTGAAATGAGAATTACTTTGGGACTTTAATTTGTCAATAATCTGGAAAGATGTGGCAGTGGTTAATAATGGGCTGATCTTGGACAGCATTGCCTGGGACCTCCCCTCAGGGTGATTTGTTGTCTGAGCTGATGCTTTTTTGTTTTTATCTCTGGTCGTTAGCGGTTGCGGTGCTTTAATTAAAAGTTGGGCTGCTCTCCAGACAGAGCCATCTGGCTCCAAATTTGCTGTTTAAACACAGCTGGATCAGTAAATCTTAAGAAACGCAAACTTTCTGGTGATAAAAAAAGCTGGAGGGAGAGCTTGCCTGTGTTCAGAAGAGGGCTGTGGCAAGAATTTTCATGAGGAAATTTCATTTCCTGCAAGTGTCGGGTCTTGTTGCATTTCCTTGGCCTCTTCCTTTGAGTGCTACCATTGGCATACGTGTTCCACCAGCGGGTCCAGCTAGAGGATGGCAGTGAGGGGTTGTTTTCCCCAAATCATTCTTTGTTTCATCACGTTGGCATCAGAAGGTGGCAGTTCCTGTGTCATTCTGAGTGGCAGAATGTAGGGGAATAGTTTTAATTAAGTAATAATTTTCTATTATTTAAATTGAAAACTATAGGGTGTGTCTCTTCGCTGAACAGTGTTTTGCTGTTGCTGCTGCCTGTGAGTTTGCAGTAGTAATTCCTTCTCTCTCACCCGTTCAGATGATGTTGGTGGTGCTCTTACTCCTCATGGAAATGGCTCCATTTATAGGTGACTGATGTGGCTTTGCAGCATGAAAGCACCTTAGCATTAGTTTAGCGCCAGTAGGGATTTCTTGGTGAGGTTTAATTGATGCTGCACCTACTTAAACGACTCCTGTGGTGGACAGTAACCAAAGAGAAATCCTGAGAATTGAGGCAGTTCTAAACATAGAATTTTGCCTTTCTTTGACAGGTAAACAGAATTTAAAAAAAAATAATTAAAAAAATTACCTTGTTTAGAACTAGGGGAAGAGGGATATGTAAAGTATTCCATGTGTGTTGTTTTTACTTTTAAACAGTCTGTTTCAAATGACAGCTTCCAGATTAATTTTGTTTAATCAAGACTTGTTTTAGCAGGGATTTTCCGGATACTATTTTAATTGTAAATACTAAGCAGCCTACTTAAACTCGGTAAAGCTTCACAGGGAGTGGAAAACTCACAAGTGAAGCCTGTGTGGGAGGAACGGAAGGCAAGGTAACAGCTCAGCAGAGAGCAAGTGCAGTTGGTAATTTAACAGCTGCAACAAGGGGCAACTCCAACGAAAACAATTAGGTGGTGAGACAGGCTCCTTAAGTTCCAGAAATCAGGGGCAGAAGTTGATTGCAGATATAAGACTGTGGGTTGCCTCATTAGCTGTGTTGTGGGAGCAGGGAACCACTGAAGGACTGACATCCCTTGGAAGCTCTTTGAGTTCTTGGTGTTCTGCTGGAGCTCAGTAAAGCTTGGCTTTACCAGGCGTGTGTGCAAGTCTGTGTCAGGGAAATGCAAGCTCGGGAATTTACCAGAAGCGAGGACTTGGCCACTGGCTAAAACTGCAGAGGAAATACTTTTCTGCTGGGAATAGTAGGGGAGACGAGAAGTGACTGTGGTCTGCAGATTTAAAAAATCCTGCTGCTCATTCCCAGACTGCTTGGGGTGGCTGTGGGGATTGATGTTTCCCAGGGTTCAGTTCTTTCTTGCTTAGTGAGAGACCGTATAAACACTTTTAAACTATTCTCTTGTCTTTTTTTTTAGTTTTGAATAAAATGTTTTTCTTCAGTTTTCTGTAGGCAAGCAAGAAAGAATATATGAAACTAATTTCCGTTTCAGATTAGAAGTGTCTTGCTTATTTATCTTTCTTACCAACTTAGAAAAGTGAACCTGCAGTGTCCTCATGTATCACTGGTTTATTTCACTATTTGATTTACAAATGTTTGCTTATGTATCTTACATTTTACCGTTTTACAAGCCAAAGGATTTAAGGGAGTGTCTCCTCACAGGAATTAACCTTTTATTTCCGAACAGAGCATGGCACTAGGTCAGGAGCTTGTCCTAGGCTGCCAGATGAGGAGGTATGTTGGAATAGCAACAACTTTTCCCCTGGAACACGTGCAGGGTCAGAAACCATCGCTTTTCTCTTGTTGGTGTTTGTATATTGTCATTTGACATGTTTTGCAAACACTTAGAGCTGGGGTTCCAGATGTGTTTGAATTCTTGCTCACTTATTACCTGTTCACATCAATGACTTTGGGCTTGTAAATTAAACATTCCTGTTGGGGTTTTTTGTTTTAAATATGATTTTTCTATAGAAGCTGGTGGAATCATCAGGAAATACAGGATGTAGGTTTAGTCATTAAAGCAGGAGGCATTGCAGTGTATTATTCATTTGTTGGTTTCTGCTGTAAGAAAGCGAGTTGGAAGGAAATGAGAATCTTCCTGAGTGTGTATGGGATCTCTTTTCCATAATGTAGCTTTGTAGTTATGCGTTCAAACAGTGCTTTGTGTGTAGAATATATAATATGTTGCTGCATATATATATATAAAATATATATAATGTCGCTGCATATTCCAACATTTGAGTGTAAAATTGAAGAATGCCTGTGACTACTTCTAATGGAAAATTAATTTGGCCTGAGAATCAGGGGTGAGTGTGTGTGTGCACAAGGTGCACCTGATACGTTGGTGGTTATTTTTTTAGATCATACTGATTTTGAGCCGTGGTTCCTTGCTGCTCTGCTCATGATGTGGGTTGGTTTTGTGTTGCACTGTAAATGATTATGTCCCTCTGTATAAAAGACATGCAGTGATCTCATCAGAGCTCTGCTTCTGTGTTTTGTAGGCTGCAACTCGTCAGGATATGACCTACTGGCTTCAGGAACTTCAGCAGAAGAGGTGGGAATATTGCAACAACCTGGACGCAGCAAAAAGGGGCAGCAGAACCTCCCCCACCCCCAGCGACTTCTCCAAAGGCCTTGTTGCCAAAGACAATCCTGGTATGTTGGAAGTTTGAGTAAAACCAGAAGGAATGTCTCTCTTCAGTGTCAGTTCATCAACACAAGGCATTGCTCTGGGGCAGAGTACAGTTGTAGGAAGTTTTTTCATGTGTTGTTATCAAGTAACTCTGTAGCACATACACACTTTGCATATGGTGCTGATGCTAAAATTATGTCACATAAGTGTAACTTTATATGTGATTTCATATCTCTTAAAAAATCTGTTGCTTTCTTGGTAACTAGGTTTTTAGAGCTGAAGTAAAATGGAGTAGCCTTATGACCAGGTTTCATTAGGTACAGCTTAGATGAGGTAAGTTGTCTTTTAGTGGTTGCAGTGTCTTAGCAAATTTAGTGTGGTAATTGTATCCCAAGGTGTAAATCTAGTTCTGAATGGCGGCAGGTATATTTTACGTTCTGAATGACCACAAAAAGTATGGTGTGGTGAATCTGCCTGATTGTGATAAAAATGTTTTGCCTTTTAAACTGGGAGACAGTTTGCACTGATACTACACGAGTGAAGTTCAGCCTCTGTGATACCTTTAGGCAAGCAAAATGTAATTGTAGATTGGAGTCAGTTATAAAAATGTACTGGTGTATTATACAAAATTATTCTCCTCTTTTTACTGTATTGCTCAGGCACTTGTGAATTGTTTTGCTCCTGAGTCATTGTAGAAATGGATTGCTGATTACTGCTGTCCATAAGTAAGACTGAGTAAAATCCTGTTCTGTGCCAAGTTAGGCATTAGTAAAGCTCTCTTGGGTCAGACAAATTTCATATTTGGTTTATTTCGATTTGCTGATATCCAGCAAGGTTAAGCTGTTGTCTTCTCCACCCTCCTCCCTCCCCCAGTTCAGATCCCAGGCTGCAGTGTTGTCCTCTAACCCAGTTTGCTGCTTTTATTTGAGAAGCCTCTGCTGTGGCTGTTTGCTCACCCCAGCTGGGCTGAGATGTGTGTTCCCAAGGGCTCAGCTGTACCAGTCAGTCCCTGCTGGAGGCAAGGCCCAGCTCCCTCCCTGGCTCAGTGCTGCTCTCACCCTTGGGGTGCCACTGAGAGACTGGAACTTGTTGTCCAGGTCAGTTTGGGGCTGGTGTGGGCTCCAGAAGTGTTTGGCTATAGGAACAGACGAGTGCCAGGATTAGCCCAAGAGATTTGTTGGGAATGCCAAGTGAGGTGGTTTGAGAACACCTTTGAGGCAGCAGATTGTCTGGTTAGCAGCTTGTCAAACCCCACAGTGCTGGAGCACATGGATTAGTTTGCAAAGGTCGGTGTTGGGGAGGGGAACAGGCCCTTCCAACCCTTTATCTCTCTGCCTTTTGTTCCGTGCTGCATAGGCTCCTTTGTGTTGTGTTTGTCTGGCCCTGTGCTGTGTTGGTCAAGTTCAGATACTAGCCAGAAAGGAAGACTTTTTTTTATGCCGGAATAATAAGAGGAATATGTTTACTGTGCTGTCAGGTGACTTCCAGAGCTGATGGAAAGGAGGGAACAAGGCACAGTGCAGAACACAGGAAGGCAGAGCAGAGGAGTAGTCAGGCTTGGCCTCTTGGCAGCAGATTGTTGGATCAGATCAACTGGAATATGTAACTTGGCCACAAATCTGTTTGTTCTTGTTTGTGCTGCTTCCCTCAGAGCTTGGGGACAATGTGAAATGAAGCTGCTGTCACTGCAGCGTGTGCAGGTACTGTTCCCTCGCGCCAGTTTGGCATCAGATCCAGTCATTTAATCACTCAGCTGGTATCTTCTTTTCCTGTAATTGTTGGGGGTTTTCTGCATAGGCAAGCTGAACCTCTTTGTGTGATTTTTTTTTATTTTTTTTTTAAATTTAAATTATTCTTGTTATTAAATCCAGCACAAAGAACATCAAGATGAAATGCATGGGCTGAGTAGGCCCATCCCCTTCAGGGACAGCCTGTGGTTAAACTGCATTGTGTAATTTGGAACTGCATCTCATCTTTTAGGACAAATCCCAGCGATAACTCTATCATCAACTGAAGTGTTTTAAGTAGGGATTTCTTCTGGGGAAAATGCAAATAGCCTGAATGATTGGTGATGTCTTGTCTTCTTTTTAAGCAAGTGCTCTAAAAGTTTCCTGTAGAGTTAGGGGATTCTTTAAGGCTCTGGGTTGATGTTGATGACTAAGATGTGCTTTATACTGGAAGGTAGAAATGCTGTTGTACTAATGTTTTAAATGGAAGTAGCCTGTCTTCAGTCCCAAATCAGAATTACTTACTGGAACCTTGCCTGTTGTGTCCTCCCTCCTCTCAGTTTAGAAATCTGGATTGACTGAACAATTTACAAAATTGACTGGTACAATATTACAAAAATTAAACTGTGGGGTATATCATGGAGCTGCCTTACTCAAATAAATTATTTATTCTTTGTAGGATATGGGATTATTGTTTTTTCTTGAAATTGATGGAATGTTAATGTAGGCTTTATAATTTCATTCTTAGTTATGCTATTCCTCGACTCTGAATTTGCATGAATGAAAAATGCAATTCTGTGCATTTATAATATTGTTGTGTTTTGAAATAAGTTTAAAAATGAGATCTTCTTTTTAACCTAGTGATTGCATTAGCAGCCACATTAATTAGTTGTGCTGCACCTGCTCTGCAGCCCATACCTCAAACCAAACCCCTGGCTGGTGTGAGCAGGGGATCACACACAATGAGCAACCTCAGGTTCAGCCAGACAACCAGCAAGTCTGGGAGAGGAAATGCATGTGTTAGAAATGTAGCTCTTGAGCAATTCATGTGCCTGAGCCATCCTGTAAAGGGATTTTTGCAGTCTTGGTGAATCATCCAGGTAGAAGATGAAACAAGCTGTAAGTATGGAAGCAGGATGTCAGTATTCCACTCTGCTTTTGAGTATCCGCATGTTTGTGATCTGTGTGTTTTGTGGTTTTGTTTGTGATTTGGGTTTTTGTTTTCTTTTGGAATGGTGGTTGGGGTTTTTTTTTTTCTGTTGGTTTGGGGTTTTTTCGGTTGTTTGGGGTTTTTTTAGTTAAAAACCTATTCTCTTATCCCTTTATGAGACAGTGAATATAACCAAAAGCTATTTTTGACTAACCTATCTTGGCTGAATTGTTTTCAGCTCTAACAGCCACAGTCCAAAAGAACTTGGAATTCTGCTTGGCCGATAAGGCCCCGAAGCATCTGTTCATAAAAAATCAAGGCAGTGTAACTTGTCCCTCTGTTTGAGACATGACATGATACACTTCTGGGTTAGATACCATTTTCAAGGGTTTGAGAGATTTTGTGGTGTCACTGATCTTTTATACTTGGTATTCTTTATCACAGAATGTTCTTCCTACTTCTAATCTTTGATAGTGGCCAAATAAAAGAAACCTTCTGCTGAGTAATTGGAGGAGGCAGCTGCTTAAACATGGTGTCACTGCTTGTGCCAAGTCACTGTCAGAGCTGAAAGGCTCACCAGTGATAAGAGGGCCTGGTGATTTCCTGGGGTTTTATTAAAATCAGGGCCCATCCAGCGTGTTATTTTCTGGTATAAATGCTGAATCAGGTCTGGACTGTTGTCAGAAAATCTTTAATCCATTTCAGTACTTTGTGAATTACATCAAGTGGAATCTGCAAATGGCATTTGAGTTTGTTTAACTTGCCTGTTCAGAGGCTGTGTAGAAGGGCATAAACCACTTTGTGCTCCTCTGTAATGGTTTTGCTGTTTGTAGTATATTCCATATTCTGAGATTTTTCTTCTCTCTGCCTGCTGGAAGGAGAAAACAAACTCTCCAGGGTAATGGAAACACTGAGGTAACAGACACTCCAGGTTCTGTGGTGTGTGGTGGAGGCCTGGCTGGCTCTGTTGGGTCAGCTTGGATCCTCTGGAATTCATCAGCTGCGGCTCAGGGTTTGTGCTGGTTCTTGGCTGGGTCCTCCAGAGCCTGTGTGAGTTGCTGGCAGTGTGCAGGGCAGGAGGGGCTGCACTCAGCTTAACCACAGCTGGTAAAGCCTCACTCCTGCAGAATGGCCCTGGTGTGTCTCCAGTGCCTGTGCCAATGCTCTTGGCTCTGGGAACGTCCAGGGTGGGTTGGCACGGAGCTGCCTCAAGTCTGTAAAGCTCCTTGACTTGCAGCAGTGTCACTTTGGGGATGAATAAAGCAAACCCTGAGAGCTGGGTCAATGTTTTTGTGACACTGTTTCTGACTTAGCTCTGATAAACCTGAGCTTGTTTTACAAGGGGGTTTTGTAGATTAATGTAATGAATCCACTTTAATTTTTATGGCTTTATAGCTGCTTAAGCTGGATGAATAAATATTGACTAAGTGAGATTGTAAATCACTTATGAATGTTTCATGAGTATCACACAAGCCCTGTTATCAAAAGTGTCTGGCTTCAGTGAGAGCTCATTGAGGAACACATTTTACCATTTTTAAGGTTCATTGGAACAGTGTTTTATTGAATGGTGTTGCAATGTAAAAAAGAACCTGGACTACAGTACTAGCAGGCTTAGCAGTTATGACCTTACATAGCCACTATTCTTTTATTTATTGAAGGTTTTGCCTATTTGTCTCACTTTCTCTCTCCCTTTTTATTTTAATATAGATTTGAGTATCCTAAGTCAAAATGCTTCAGCAGAAAGAGCCAGAAATATTCTAGCTGTGGAGACTTCCCCTACAGACCTGGTGGGGGAACAAGCAGCTTCCCAGCCTGCACCAGTCCAAGCAAGTGCCATCAATTTCTCACTGAAACAATGGAGTACTGAAATCAAGTAAGTTGGGAATGTGGGACAAAGTCTTGGCCAGCAACTACCAAACTCATGGTAACTATTTTCTACTGCAAGATGTGTGTCTGTGGGTGGTGGGGGTGATGGGGTGTATATTGTTACCTCTTCAAGTAAACTTTACTTTAGTTACTGTTTGAAGGATGTAAGTGTGAACACGGTTGTGTAGCATCCCTGATACCTGAAAGGGAGACTGAAGTTGTGTAAAGCAATGCTGGTGATGGCTTTGCTCTCTGAAGCCAGGCAGAGAGCTGGGAGTTGTGTTCTCAGCTGCTGCTGCTTTTCCAGGGAGCTGCCAGTTGGAGAGTTGTAGCAGTTGTGGTATTCAGTGCATAGGAACTATTCTTAGTGATGAAAATCAAACCAATATGAATCTTTGTTCTTCGTTTTCTTCTTGAATGAAATGAAAGCACATGGCACAGATTTGAAATTGCTGTAGTTTGAATTCCTGAGCAAAGACGTGGCAGACCCTTCTGAACAGCATCAAACCCCCATATTACCCCTCACTCTTAATGAGATAACTCGTTAGTAGTAATTGCTCTAAGGAGAGCAGTCCTGCCGGGTTTTAGCTCTCCTGTTAGAGTTGCTTTCTGAATGATTTAACAGTTTGCTTTGCCCACACACATTTTCCATTTGTACTTGAGGCATGTTGCAGTGCTGGTGCAGAGCAGCTGCCAAAGCTTTGGTTATCTAAACCACATCCCTTCTGAGCTGTGAGGACCAGTGTTCATTTGCATCAGTAGTACCAAGGTAAACAGAAGCCTTTTAGAGCTTTCTTGTTTAGCACCGAGATCTGAGAGATTACCAAGGTGGTGTTGGTTTGGGCTCTTTTTTTGGCCTCTGTGGTTTGTTGGGTTTTTTTTTTTTTTGGTTTTTTGATACTGTGTGGACTGTAAGTGAAGTTCTAGAAAAGATGGCTTATGGCTGAATTGAGAAATATGTAAATCCTGTTACTACATGTCCTGTTTTAACTGGTAATCTTGTGTGGTTGCTTGGGTTTGTGTAGTCACTTTGCTTTGGCAGAACGTAAATTTGGTCATAGTAGGAGGAAAAGCACATGAAACAACTTGTGTGGTGAGTTCCTGTACACTTGAAACAAGTGTTTCTGGCTTTTTGAAACTTTTCCTTGATTCCTTGTGTGTTGTTGGAGGGGGTTTTATCTTTTTTTTTTTTCCTGAATTGCAGAGGACGTGCTGTGGGGAAGGCTGGCTGAAGGACAGGTCCAGGATAAGCTGCTTGGCTGGTGTGTTAGTGTTGGTTAGTGGCTCTGAGCAGAGGGCAATGGTGGAGTTGTGGGCTGAGAGGCACTTTTGGCTGGAGGGAAATATCTCTGGTGGCAGTGGCCCAGCATATCCTGTAGCACAGTATTCAAAAGTTGCCCTTCTCTCTACAGCTTTGGTCCTGGTGGCTTGAAGTTCTTGCAGATCTCTGGGAAGAAACATGTTTTTCTTCCAACTCGGTATATTCTGTGACTCTGTTAATAACTTTTGATTCTGTGTAAGAACATTTCACACTACAGCTCTTTGAGGGTGAATTCCACCAGCCAGCAGGGCATGAGCACTGAGGTTCCTGCGTCTACTATGAGAAATTTGTTCTGAGACTTGAGTCTGTAGCAGTTGTCAGGAGAAAGATGAATTTTCTTCAGCATAGGTTTGATTGAGGACCAGTGAATTTTCCTTCTAATGGCTATCAGGTGCTCCAGGGAGAAGGGAGGACATGTATAATCCTAATTTTGATTTATTTTGCACAAATAATGATCATTATTACATGCTTCCCCTCCCCATCAGTTCAACTTCAATCCTGAAATGTGTGATACCCAACTGATAATCTAAACTCTTCAGTAATGGTGCAGGGGTCCTTCAGACAGCAGCCTTTCTTGTTGCACAGGTTTGGTTTATGTTCAGAGCAGTTTGAATGTCAAGAACTATTATACATATGTATATTACATGATTTTCCTCCCTTCTCCAGCAATTCTGTGCCATTTTGGCCTGAATTTTTTTCATCTTCGTGCTCTCAGCTACTTGTATGTCTTATTAGTGCAGAATATAGACTTGGAAACATCCTGAATTACAGTAACCTCAAGTTAACCTCACAAAATGAGACTCAAACATTTAAAAACAGAGAATAATTAGGTTGTGTCATCAGCTCTTGGGTAGTTTGTCTAATTATACTGGTCATAGTGTGCTTAAGAAAATATTGTTTTCAAATGTAACTAATCTTTTAATCTTATTTTAATGTAGTAGAAAGCAATGAAGGTGCTTTCTATAGTTCTAGGTCTGTTCAATGCCCTGAACAAACCTGTATAAAAGCTTTAGAGCTATTTATCAGTTCATCAGATTATAAAAAATTTACACTATGTAATGATCAGAGTTCATGTTGATCAGATGTTAAATATCTTGTGAAGCTGAAAGACTGGCTTGGATCATCAAATGATCTTAAAAGGGTAAGAAGGGTTACTTTGTGCTTAAGACTTGAAGAGTAAGAAGAGAGAATGTGTCTGATTGAAAGTAAACGTGGGCTTACACTGTGCAGAAAGTGCTGAGATACATACTAAGTATATTTCCAATTTTACACCAAAAATATTAAACTGACTGATAGGAGTTGGTGTAGAATCTCCTTGTCTGGTTGGACAGGGACCGTACAATACTGAGCTACATTAATACTCACAGATGTAAGAGCTGACATTTCTGATCCCATCATGGCTGGGGGTAACTGGGTAAAGGAACCTCATCCTGCTGGGAAATGTATGTTCTTCTGTGGAGTTACCTGACTGGAATTTATAAGATGCCTCTGAAATGCTCTTGCAGATAATTGGCCATATTCCACCTTGGGAATGACAAACTGCTCAGGAGTCTGTCATCAGTGTTCAGCTGCAGCAGGTCTTGGATGATCCCCAGTTTTACATTAATCCAGAGTGTGGAAGTGTGACATAGCTGTGCTGTGACTGCATGCTCTGCAGTGTAATGCCTCACAATTAGCCAATAACTGATCCATAAAGAGATGCTGCTTGTGAATCCAAACTTTGTTTTGTGCTTCCCCACTGCCAAAACAAGGATAAAACAGAGGGGATGCAACAAACCAGAGTGGTCTCCTAGATATTCATAACGTGTTAAAGAAAAATAGTTCTTCTCTTTGAGCTTTTATTTGTTACTGATTTGGTTTGTGTTTTAGTTTATCTTTAGTTTGCACTGTTTGAACTTTAGTGCTTGTCTTGAAAAGCCCTTTATAAAAGAGAATGCAAACTGGAGAAATGTGTCACTCTTGCCTGCTGTCTTTCTCACAGAAATTCCATGTCCTCCCTAAGAAAAGGCAGTAACGAAAACCGCCGGAGTGTATTTTACACCAGTGAGGAGTGGGAACTGCTGGATCCAACCCCAAAGGACTTGGAAGACTCAATGGCTCTGGAAGAGAAAAGGAAACACCTGGCAGAAGGAAGTAAAGGTAGAAGTGGGAGGAAGGAAGGGAAGCATATGCCTTACCTCCTTTGGTGGAGTGTGCTGTGTTGTGTCTGTCTTTAGGAAATAAGTGGAAGCTTATCTTGTCATCACAAACTGCATCCAGAGTTCTGTAAATGATTTAAAAAGAATTTTCCTTATGATGTTTGGAGTCCCCTGCCATTCAAACACAATGGAATAAGTACAAAGCCTTGTCACCCACCGTTTCCTGACAATGTTGCTGGGTTTAGTTTTGTCACTTGAGTTGCAAAGTTAGAAGATGAAGGGAAATGCGGAGGCTTTTAATTACTCAGTTGAGTGTCACCCACTGAAGCAGAATTGCTTTTAGGCTCTAAATATATCTGTAGCTGTTAAGCTGGCTTGCTTCTGAGATGAGGGAAATGTAGGGGATGCACATGCAGTGACAGCTCATCTGTGCCTTGTAACTGCTTCTCACATTTGGCCAGTGTCTGGAACAACTTAGTGAAGATGTTGTTACAGCTCCTTAAGAGCACTTTATCTGTCACCCAAGTGATTTAATCTGTTAGGCAACATCCTGTAAATGGAGGTGAATTGTTAAGCAGCAAGCCTCTTGGCAAGGAGAAGAGGCTGTGATATCAGAGATGGTTCTGATCACTTCAGAGCTGCTCATTATTTGAAGTTTACTATGCTGTAGTTAGGGGTACTTTTATTTCCTGTAATGAATTATAAAATTCTCTTCATGTCTGATTTCACAAGTATTAATTTATGAGCCAAGCCTTTTATCTGGGAGGGGAGAAGGCTTGGAGCTATACACTTTTCCCACCAAAGCAAGCAACTTAGAAAATGAGGCATGTTTGACTATTGTATTGGGTGCTATACAAACTGCTCAGAGTCTAATGTTAACGAGTGTATTTTTTAAGGAAATCTGAATGCTTTGAAATGCCTTTTTTACTAAGTGAACTGAACTAGAAGAAATTGTTTTATGCAGGACTGACTAGTTCAGCTTTTCCATTTGATTTTGGCCGCATTCCACACAAAGCAAGGCGCCCATTGTTGAAAGACATGATTGGATCAAGCAAAAACCGGAACAGCAGCGAGTCTTCTCCCACAGAGTGGTGTTCTGGCAGTGGGAACAAACTGGTCTCTGAACTGCAACTCAAGTATCAAAGCCAGCAGGAAGAGCTGGAGAAGTTAAAGAAAGAGCTTTTGAGCCAAAAGGTAATTAAGCCTTTAGGCCAAGTGCACAAAAGCAAATGGATCTGGTGATTGTGAGTTGAACCTTTATGGCCATCTAACTGCATTCAGAGCTGCTGAGTTGTTATAAAGTGAGGGTGCTAACCAAAGAAGTCTGTAAACAAGCAGGATCACCTTTAACATCTGTTGAAGGTTAGGTCCCTGAACAAAAAACATTCATTTGCACAGTGTTCATTAGCTTGGTTCATGTATCTTCCTTACTCTCTGAAGTCTTGTTCAGTATTTGTGAGGATTCTGGCAGATAGTCACAACTTTTTTCCATTAGTACTTATAATTTCCAAGGCACTTCTCCTTTCAGGTTCTCCTTGTTTTCTGATTCTTTCAGTGCATGTGGGGTGGGTGGGGAATAGAGCTGACTTCTTTCTCTGTACCCTAACTGCATAATCAGGAGTGGTTTTGTAAAAGATGGGCCTGACTACAACCTGTTTATATAGTACTGCACTCACACAGTGTTCATGTTGTATGCCCTCATAACTCCCATTTATTCAATACCTTGGTTTTACCTAAAAGAATTCCTACTTGTTTTAAGAAGAAAAATTTTCTGGGTCTTTTATGGAGCTGCTCCTTGTGCTGTTTGTATCTTCTTTTGTGTGAGATGATTAAAGGGAAACCAAAGGAGGGATGTATGAGCCCCATATTTGTGCTCAATTTAGGTGTTTACTTTCCTGAGAGAACCTTTGAGCTTCCGAAACTTAGAAACTCAAAACTGCATTTCTTTTTTTTTTTTTTGTTGTTCTCAGGAACTTGTTCGACTCCTGCAGCAAACAGTCCGATCTTCCCAATATGATAAATACTTCGCCAGCCGCCTTTGTGAGGGGGTTCCCAAAGAGAAATTAGAGCTGTTGCACCAAAAAGATGACCAGATTTTGGGTCTCAACAATCAGCTGGAAAAGTTAAATCTGGAAAAAGATAGTCTCCAGCAGGAAGTCAAGAACCTGAAATGTAAAGTTGGAGAACTCAATGAGCAGTTGGGTATGTTGATGGAAACTATTCAAGCTAAAGATGAGGTGATCATGAAACTCTCCCGTCAGCTCAGCGAATGTGAGGACAGTACAGCCTCTCCAGGGGGAGCACTAAATTCTCCCACGGCCATCTGTGCTAATAAGGAACTACAGGAGCTGGACAGACTAAAAGTAAGAGCAGTGTCTCTGTCTTGGTGCGTAGGGGAATCTCTGCTCCCTGTGAAGTGCCTTTTATGCTGCTGTACTATTTAAAATCACTGCAGCAGTTCTCCGGGGTACCCATCAACTCAGGCTTTCTCTGCTTGGAACTTCAAACTGTTCTGTGACAATCTAACCAGAACTTCTCTCCTTTGGGCTGGTCTGTACATCTGTAGTGCAGGGTTCTGTGTTTTCAGTACGTTAATCATTGGTGTGGAGGAGGAGTGATGTGAAAAATAGAGGGAAGGGTAAGAGAGAAAAAATCATGGAGGAAAATAAACAGCTTGATTTTGGGGGGGTTTAAGTATCAAAGGCAAGGCAACAACATGCAAAGGGGGCCTCTGAGCAGACAAAAAAGGAGGGAGGAGTATAAGAACATGTTTTACTAATGCTGCTGCAAATCTCATTAATGTTTCTTTTTTGTTTCTTTAACCCACCTCAGTGAATGTGTCAGGCTTGTAATGGAGTTACTGGAGTTATCCCCTTTGCTCTGAACATGCTTTCTTGCTTTTGGATCAATGCTGTATTCCAAATTGCTTAATATTCCAAGGAATTTGGAATACAAGTAAGTAATTTAAAATATGCATAAACATTTATAATTTCCTTTCCCATGTGTGAGCCTGGTAAGTTTTAAAAATGATAAGTTTACATTAGTATAGCTGCTCTTTCTATATTCTGAGGTGTTCTTTCTGTGACAGACATCTGCTCTTACTAAAATATTTTTATTAAAAATCCAGTTGAGTTTTGTTTGTTGTTGGGTTTTTTTTTTATCAACAGGACAATCTTCAGGGTTATAAGACCCAGAACAAATTTTTAAATAAGGAGATTTTGGAACTTTCTGCTCTACGAAGAAATGCAGAGGCAAGAGAGAGAGAATGGCAGGCAAAGGTCAGACTAATAGAGCATTTTCTCATTTTGGCAACGTCTAAAGCAGTTTGCAAAATTTCAGCTATAAATATAGCTGGGAAATTGAACATATTGAATGTATTAGATGTGATAGCTTAAAAATAAAGCCCCATAAATAAGTCCTTACAAGCCAGTTTTTCTGAGTCGATTCTTGAAAGAAGTAATTTACTTGAAAATTGTGTGACTCAGTGGAAGTTTTTCATAACTTACAAACCCAGGTTTGTATATTTGTTAAAACATTATTTCCTCAGAACTAAGGCTGTAATGATTTTTTTTTTAAAGTATGTCAGTGATAGGATGTGTAAGGACTTGATACAGCACTGAGCAGAGCTTTCTCCTGGTCACAAAGGATGCCTGCAGTGCAGGGAATGGAATTTTGGGAGTGTTTCTGTAGAGATGAACCTGAGGGTAGAGACATTGCAGGTGAATAATGATTCCCATTGCCTGGGGAGAAGGCACACATCTCTAAGGCAAGCTGTGACTTGGGAGGGTTTGCTTTCAGTTCTTTGGAAATGATGCACACAGTGGCCAGATCCAAATGCTGTATTTTTGGCACAGAGGTTTGCTGTGGCTATTGCCTAAATCCTGCCTGTGAAATGCCATTTAAGTTGTTCCAAGATGCATGGACTGAAGCTGTTGCTTTGAAAGCGCAAAATGCTTGTCTTTCATACAATGTAATAATAATTAAAGCTTGCTCAGATTTTCCGTGTGGAAAGGTACATCTGGTGGAAAACACTGGATCTGCTGTTCTGCCATAGGTTTGTGGTGCTACAGAGATGGGAAAGTCAGGCTGACTCTTCTTGACTTACAGATTTCTAAGCAACATAAACCCATAGAATAACACTAAACTGGATTTTAGAAGTGTGTCATAAAGTAAGTGTCTGAGGACTTACATACCATTGGTTTTTGCAGTATACCAGCTTGGAAGCCAAACTCTGTCAGATTGAGAGTAAATACTTGATCTTGCTTCAAGAAATGAAAACTCCCGTTTGTTCTGAGGAGCAGAGTCCTGCTCGTGAGGTCATCACACAGTTACTGGAGGATGCCTTGAAAGCAGAAACGAGTGAACAGCCAGAACAAGCATTTTTCAAACCACACCTGGTCAGGTAACTTGGTCCTATTAAAATTAATCTAATGTGTGCCTTGATCAGTGCAGGGGCTCTGGTCCCAGCAGTGACAGTCGCTGGTGTGGGGAGTTTGGCTGCCAGAGAGGCTCGGGAATGGTCAGACTGGGGAATTTCCTTAACACATTTATTGGTTTGAGATACGATATAAAACTTAAATATTGCTACATAGATGCCATGTGAAGGTGACCTAGTGAAGAGATGGGTTCATTTGAGTTAAACCCTCTTCTTAAATAACTTGCTTAATATGTGTAGTAACGTATGCTGGAATGTGAGCACCAGGTCTTTTGTATGTGGAATTGTAAAAGTAATTACTAAATAAAGCCAGAAAAATGTATAAAAATTGTTAAAGCTCAAAAACTACAGAGAATAGCTTTGAAGTGACTTTACAATCAGAACTTGAGAGTTTCAGGACTACTGAACGCATTTTTTTAAAGCCTGTTTGTCTTTTTTTCCCCTCCTTTTCAGTGAATATGACATATATGGCTTTCAGACAGTCCCAGAGGATGATGAGGAGGAGAAGCTGGTGGCAAAATCAAGAGCCTTGGACTTGAAGTCACTTTCACTGAGTGAAAATCGAGAGATCTCTGCAGGAGTGAAATGGGAGAACTACCTTGCCAGCACCATGAACAGAGAGATCGTGCGCTGTGTGGAGCTCAAGAACCTCATCCGGGCCGGGATCCCACACGAGCATCGCTCCAAGATCTGGAAGTGGTGTGTCAACCTCCATGTCAAAAAATTCAAGGACAGCACTGTTCCTGGTTACTTCCAAACCTTGCTTCAAAATGCTCTGGAAAAACAAAATCCTGCATCCAAACAGATCGAGCTGGATCTCTTGAGAACTTTGCCAAACAACAAACATTATTCCTCCCCGACCTCCGAAGGGATCCAGAAGCTGAGAAATGTGCTGCTGGCGTTTTCCTGGAGAAATCCTGATATAGGGTATTGCCAAGGGCTCAACAGGTGAGATTTTGCTTATCCTGAGCAATAACTGCAGGAAAACAATCAGCCTTTCACATCATGCTGTTGAAGAGCAGTACACCTTATGGTTTGTGTGCTCATGGTTTATAATGTTTTAATAAACAATAACTGTCACATTTTTTAAAATGGTAAAAAAACCCACCAGATGACCTGGATAATGAATTTTGTAAAATGAACTTGGCATAAAAACCTGAAACTGGAATTAAGTAATGTAAGAAATGAACTAATTAAGTGTAGTTTTATGCTGACTTCATGTCACTTGTAGGGGGATCATGTTGCTTTTTTATGCAAGAATTCATTAGTTGGGTTTTGGGGCTTTTTCTTTTCCTTAAAAGACAATGGTGTTATTTGTACATATCTTGATGGGTATAAAGAAAACTTGCTGGAAAGGATTTTTCTAACCTTAAAACAACTTTGTATGTAATTCAAGAGCCATCTGTTCTTTCTTATTGTTAATAAAGACAGACAAAAGTCTGGGAATTGAGTATGAAATTCAGGACTAGGAAGCTTCTCATTCTTTTATCTTGGTTCCTGGGAGAATGGCTTCTAGAAAAGGCAAAAGCCAAATGATTTATCTGTTTTCTTATTTAGCTGAATAAAAATACTTGGTGTGGCTGAGAAGGCCCCATCTGAATCTTCATTAGCAGTTTTGCTGTTCAGTGCTCTCCTGTTAATACATTTACAGGATCTCTGCTGAACAGGAACACCTGATTTTAATGGCTCTTAATACAGTTTGTGATGCTGTAATATTTATATAACACTCTTTTCAGGTTGGTAGCAATTGCACTTCTGTACTTGGAACAGGAAGATGCTTTTTGGTGTCTAGTAACAATAGTGGAAGTTTTCATGCCTCGTGATTATTATACAAAGACACTGCTGGGATCCCAGGTACGTGAACTGCAGCCAGGCAAGAGATTTCCTCTGCCACTGTCTGACAGGACTTCTTGGGGGATGTGTTGTGCTGACCAGGGGTGGGTTCCAGGCACCAGAGCCCTTGTTTGGATAAGGACACTGAAATAATTGTTTGGAGTTCCAGTCCTTAACTCCCCTTCTCATTACTGGCCTCACAACATTGAGCTGATTGATTGTTTCTCCCCTCAGACTTGGGGGGATGGTGGTTGGGGCTCTGTGGGAGCATTTTGCAGTACTGAGGGCAGTCTGTGCTGTAGCACTTCTGTTCCTGGCTGCTGACTTCATATCACTTGTAGGGGATCGTGTTGCACTGGTGACCTGCAGCAGTAACGTGACATCTGTGTGTGAGGAGCCCTGTGGGACAGGGTGGGTTGTGTCAGCAAGGGGGATGTGCATTGGGGTGGCTGTGTGTGTTCTGGGTGGATCTAGCCTGGAAAAGTCCTGATTACCTCTTGAAAAACTTGCACTTGCAAATTGGTGACAGCCCTACTTTGAAGGGTGTGTTGGAAAATTGTGGAGAATAATAATACCCTCTTTGTCATCTCTTCAGGTGGACCAGCGAGTGTTCAAGGACTTAATGAGTGAGAAGCTTCCTCGACTTCATGCTCACTTTGAACAGTATAAAGTTGATTATACTCTTATCACTTTCAACTGGTTCCTTGTGGTATTTGTGGACAGCGTGGTCAGTGACATCCTGTTTAAAATCTGGGACTCCTTCCTGTATGAGGGACCAAAGGTGAACTGAACGAGTTCAGTTGGGTCATTTGTTACCTGAGAACAAAAACCACTGTGGTGGGATTGAGTGCAGGGTGGAGAGAGGTTGTTTCACAAGAATCCTGTCAGTTGAAGTCATTGGTAGGAAAAAACCAAGGGAGGAAATGTGCGTAAATAAGCAGTCAAAACAGTCTCCATTTAATCTGTGTTCTGCAAATTAAGAGCTTGAGTTACATGAAAGAATTTTAAATGAAAGTATTTTCCTTTCACCACCCACCTTTTTTATTTTTGAGAAGTAAAAGTACAGACAAGGTTGTTTACTCCTGTGTGCAGCTGTCAATCAGTTTCAAGTAATTATATGAAGATGAGAGTTAATCTTTAAAAAAAGAAAGCTTAAGTGGTGGAGGCAGAAGGTAGAACTACTGAAAAGATGTAAAAATTAATTGTAACCAAGTGCTAATTGTTAGCTCTGCAGCAAAGTTAAAAAAGGTTTATCTTGACAGACACTTAAAGCACAAGTGACAAACAATGACTCTTTGGGCTCCGACCCCATAAGTTAGGGGGGAACGTGGAAGAATTTTCATGTGTTGCATACTTGTTAAATTGCAGTGAAATAAAATCAGTGCAAGAAAAAAATCAGTGGTTTCAAACCCTGAAGTAGATTTTGTGGAGAGAACAGGTGAGATATGACAAATACTGTGTCAGCTGGATTTCTTGCTGGCCCTGGTTGGGTCTTCTAACACCCAGGGGTTGTGTTCACTCAGAGCAGTTG
Source organism: Pitta sordida (assembly GCA_013390025.1). NCBI lineage: Eukaryota > Metazoa > Chordata > Aves > Passeriformes > Pittidae > Pitta > Pitta sordida. The sequence goes on from WEKX01007378.1 coordinate 58,076, forward strand.
AGCACTTTGGCATTTTGGGAATGCAGCCAGGTACTGACCAAGTTCAGAACTTACTGAAACCTTTTGGAATGAAGGACAGTAATGCTTCTTCCAGCTCATGCCAGTGTTAGTGGGCAAACTGGTATCAGAAATTCCTTCAGTATCAATCCCCTAATGTGATGGAAAAATTAAAGGAATTAGAAAACAACCTGTTTAAAAATCAAAACCTAAATTCAGCTCTGAAGCAACACAATAAATGCATTCAATAGGCCCAGCACTTTTTGTGCTGCAGCTCAGTTCAGAACTAAAAATGTCAAAAATTGAATGCTGAATTTGAAACTCAGTGTTGTGTTCTGGATAGATCTGCAGGACACCTGGCCTTGGTTACAGCCCACCACAGAAGGATCTGGCGGATTTTGGAAATGGGGGTTGGGTAAGGGAGGGAGACAGAGGGAGGTGCAGCCTGTGCAAGAGTAACTCTTTTCCTTGGAGTTTATCAAGATGAGAATCAGTGCATTCTGTACTTAAAAAGTACCAAATATTGTCTGTGATTTTTATCAGGTAATATTCCGATTCGCCCTGGCACTTTTCAAGTATAAAGAAGAAGAAATCTTAAAGCTGCAAGATTCCATGTCCATTTTCAAGTACCTTCGCTATTTCACACGGACTGTTCTTGATGTCAGGTGGGTAAATCAGACTTGTGGGGCAGCGCAAGACTTGTAGTGGGGCACATAGGTTTGGGTTTGGTTTTACCTAGATCCTTATAGAGATTTAAAGCAACTAGGGATGCAACTAACTGCTGAGATTTGTCCTGAGCACTTGATCTTGCAGAGACACAAGCAGAGGTGATGAATGCTTGAGTGGCAATTTTTAGGTAGGATGGAGATTCTTGTTCAGCTGCTGTATCATGGTAACCACACGGCAAAATTTCAGCCATAGGTGAAGTCTCCCTCTGCACTGTTATCTGAGGTGTTTGGTTTTAGTGTAATAAATTCCACAGAAATTTAGGCACTTTGACTCCTGCTGCAGGAGCTGTTTATTATTTTTATTTCCTACATTTTCATTTTGTCTGAAGAGAAGTTAAAACTAAATATTCTTACTCTGTGCTTGAAAAGGATTGCTGGGACTGATGCCGGGAGAAAAAAAAATAAATTGTTTTCTTCCTACTTAATTTGAACAAAATTTTTATATTTAATCGGATGTGAAGATTGGGCTTTCCTTTTCTGGTTATGGAAATGGTTTTCCTGTCTAAACTTGCTGGTGCTGAAATAACCTATTTTAAAGACGTTTAATATTGATGAAAGAGTTCTCATTTTGGTATTAATGAAATGAGGTAATTGGGTGTCATTGGCAGATGAGGAGTTCGAGTGAGGACAGAATTCAGTGCATCAAAGATAATTACCACACAAATGATGCTCTGCTGGTCTGTAAGTCTCTCTGCTTTCCTGGCACTTGGAAGCAGTGGTGCAGTGCCACCTTGGGAATATGGATTTGCCTTCCAGGACTGACAAGGTGTGATTCAAACTGCCTGGTTTCATATTCTACCATGTTTTGTACAAGTTTCACAGCATCAAACAGAACAGAAATGTATAGAATAATGTCTTGCTAATATGAACAAAAAGTCATCCTGGTGTAGAGGAAAATTTCAGAAATGTTTATTTATAGGTTTCATGGATGTTCTGAATGGGTTAAAAATCATTTTGCACAGAGTTTCTAAGCTCAAACTCTCTAGTAGAGATAAGTCTCTACAAACATGTGCCTGATTATACTCCAGGTTGCAGGATGTCACAGTCAGGTTTTTCTGTGGACACAAGTTGTGCACAGGCAGAGAAGCTGTTGGAATATGTTCTGTGTAGAAATAGCAGGAAATCATTCTTGTTCACTCAAAATATAAACCTGTCCTTAAATAAACTGTCCAAATAAGTTTTCTCAATATTTGGGTTCATCTGTTAATTTAAGTAGAGTAAACGAAATATTCCAGTTCCCCTTTTTTCCTTAGTAAACAATGAGAGAATTTTAGGTGTAGATCAACAACAATGACGTAGTTAACTCTGTGAACTGATTAGACAGGTAAGTTGCAGGGTTTGGTGTGACTGAAGGATATAATGCAGCATCACTGGCAGGGAGCTGGATCCTCTCTGGTGCTTTGTTGTGCCCTGATGATCTTGACTTGGCACCAGCTTAGAGAACTCTGTGCTCCAGCCAGGAGAATCCCGGAACTTCCTCACTGCAACATAAAGTTTGCCTGGTACATGGTCTGTATTATCCCTGTCGTCTTCTATGTCATCCCAGACTTAACCTGACAATTAAGGGACCTGCTAATCTTGATTAACTTGGAAGCTGACTGGTTTGGGATTGGAGGTGCTTCAGTGGGTCATATGGAAGAACTCGGCCAGTCTGTAGTGGGGTAACTGGATGTACCAAGTATTCAGTGTAGCCATGGAACCTCTTATTCCCCAAGCTGATATCTCCTGCTCACTGTGATCTCTCCAGCATCTTACAGAGTTTGCAGGTGCCTTTCATAACACTTCATCACTTGAAGTAACCTTTAAACTGAGTGCTTTATATAAAGTTCTTATAATACCAATAACATATGAGACCTGTCAAGTGTGGGGGGAAAAAACCAGCGCTCTCTGACATACACTAAAAATTGATGTGGATGAAGTTCAAAACTGATTTATAAACCCACCAAGTATGAAGGATTGTCTTCTAACGCTGTGTAATCTTACAGGAAACTGACTGCAATTGCCTTTGGAGACCTGAATCCTTTTCCCTTGCGTCAGATCAGGAACAGAAGGACCTACCACCTGGAGAAGGTGCGTCTGGAACTCACGGAGCTCGAGGCCATCCGAGAGGATTTTCTGCGGGAGCGGGACACGTGTGTAGAAAAGAGAGACCTTATTAGTGATGATGAGGAGGATAGCTGAAACTGCTCCACAGAAACTGTCCTTTGGGAGCGGGACCAAAGTGAGTTACCCTCCAGAACACTTTATTAATCCTGTCAGACAGAACGTAAACGAGTTGCTTTTGGAAATATGCAGGACAGATTTCCAAACCCCAGCACTTTGAGCAATCCTGCTTTGTATGGAGGCCAAACACTTCTGTTTACATTTATGTTCCTGGAGTCGTATGTACAGCACTTAATATCTGTCTCAGTTTAGTCACAGCTGAATCAGTTGCTTTTCCCACAGTGCACTATCAATGCCTGGATGTGAAACAAGAGCAAGAAAAGTCTGTGCTCTGTCTGCTACATTTATTGCCATTCTGTGGGGTTTTTGATGTAATTGTGTTTTCTGTAGTGCAGGTTCAACATGAGAGGAACATCATATTTCTTGGGTTCAGGTTGGCTCTGTCTAGTCATTTTTGAGGTCACTAACTAGAAAAGTCTGGAATGGAGCACAGGAGGAACTTTTACATTCCCTTGTCTTTTCCTGAAGTGACATGAAATGGATCACCAGGAAAAACACTTGAATATTTGTACTCTAAAGGTAAAATAGGTGCCTATTTGCCACTCAGTTTGTACTGAAACAGAGATATCAAACATGGTTTGTGCTTTTCAGGGCAGCTGTGTTGATAAAGATTCTCATCAATGCAAAGGGGTTTACAGATCAAATTCTGTTCAGTTTGTTTGATTTCCTTTTGCTTTTTTGATTGCAGTGTTTCAAAAAGGTCACAACCAAACTTCAGATATTATGGAAAAATGGAGCTTGTTACAGGAGTACCATGCTTTAGTAGCTAATTATTTTTATATCTGTTGAAGGTTTGTTTTGTTATTGGGGGGGGTGGGTGGTATTTTGATTTTATTGTTTGGGTTTTTTTCTTTTAATGCTTCTGTCTGTGTAGGACTTGAGGTGCTTAAGGACTTGCTCCTTAAGAAACACAGGGCTCTTTTTGCATGAATGCAGAACTCTTGTACAATACTGTAGCTGTTACCAATCAGTCAGAGGAGCCTGAAGGTCACAATGTGCACAAAGGAACTGAAGATCCTTTTCCTACAGAAAAATGCAATATTCTTACATTCTCAGCTTTACTGGGCGTGTTGGATGCACATCCTGCAGAACAGCTGCCAGGAAGCACCTGGAGTGTTGAGCTGCAGCGTTTCTGCTGTGGGAGTGCAGCTCTCACTCTCTCCTTTGGTGACTACAGTACCCAGGCAGCTCTGAAGATGAGGAGAGTTTCCCTCTTGCTGGCTCGTCTCTGGACTTTGTCGTGGTTTTTCTTGAAGTGTTGGATCTTCAGAATGCTGGATTGACTTAAATGTTATGTCACGGTAAAACCAGGATTCAAATGCGAGGCAACAAATCAGAGCTCTGGGAAAGTCGTTAATTTGCAAAAAAACCAAAATCAGTGATTGGGAAGAGTCAAGTGCATCAAGTTTTTGTGTGTCTTGTTTTGGGTTTTTGAGTAGTAGTATTTTCTTGGGTATAATCATGTAATTGTTTCAGTAAACTTAAGTGTGTGCAGAGAGAAATCCTGCTTCTGTTTCACAGCACTTTTTTTAATGTTACTTTAGATAATTTAGTTGTAGCCTTCTCCAAGTAAGCATATTACAAGTTAGTCTGTCTGGAAGGGAAGTATTTAATCAGAAGTGAAGTTGTAACCTGGAGGACACTTTTTGGTATAAAATGTATGCTTCCTATGTGACACGCAATTTTTATTTAGTGAGCAAATCCTTGCTAATGTGGGACCCATGGTGTGATCATCTTGATTTGTATGTTATTTGTCTTCTAGAATGTTCCCTGCCTTGTCCATTGTAAGCAGTGGTTTGGTTGTGTACTGGAGTTTGGTGAGGCAGGGTTTTGATATAATTGCATGTACTGTATTCTTTTTCTACTTACAATCAGTATTCAAATACAAAAATGGGACCAGATTTTCTAATTTTCTAGTTATGCTGTCTTGGTTGTGAAAGAGCTGGTCTCTAAATCAATCTGTAATGTTGGCTTTTTTTTTCCTTTGTTTGCTTTACTGTTTTCAAGTTGTAAAGTTTTTTTTTCTTAGCTGAAGATCTTCCTTTCAGTGGCCACAATCGAAATACTGAGGCGAAGAACTTAGAATTATGTACCTACCCTATTTCTACAATCTGTTGTTTGGGTTTGAGTCTTCATTATGAGCTAGTCCTGTGAACTTCAGGAGATGTTTCCAGACTGATTCCATTGAAGTCTTTATGTTGTGAAGATAAGACTAACTTCAGGGCAACTGTTCAGTTTGTTCTGTAGCTGATAGAACACGACCTGCCTTGTTACGGGACCATTTTTGTTACAGTTGTGCTGATGGTCACCTTGGTGTGTGTATGTGTGGGGTGTTTCATTATACAAGTTGTTACCCACTTACACAGTAAAACTGAGTAGCTCTGTTCCTCATGCCAGGGTGTGTAACTCTAATCCATGAATTTTAGGAACCCTGTGGAAATCATGTTGTCTCTGGGTGTTTTGTCAGCTTGCAAACACGGAACGAGTTGAGGCTGTTACTGCTCAAGTTCCCAGCAAGCTGTTGGCTTCATTTTGTAAAGCCTTTTTACTGATTGAGTGATGACTTAAAAGCTTAAAGAATTGCAGAGGTGTGGAAGCATCTGACCACTAGAAGTCTCTATGGGACAACAATGAGCTGCACGTGGAGGAAGCACCATCAGGGGAAGCTCCCCCTGCTTCCTGTTGCAGTTCTCTTGGGTGACTTTTAGTTTTCTGGTGATAACTTTGGAGTGTAGTACAGAACTCCTTAGGGATGTGCAGTATTTAAAGCCCATGAAAACAAGCCAAAACACTGTGTGACTCGGTGGCCTGCACGAGCTGAACTTCACAGATACCAAGAGTTTGTGTTTGGCTGTGAGCTGCTGTAGTGGTGCAGAGGATTGAAGGCTCATGCCAGCCAGCTGGAAGGAAATTGTTGATGCAAAGACACTGCCAAGATTAATTTTGAACTTCAAGATGATGCACAGACATGCAGAGAGTTCCTCATGCAGAGTTCCCAGAATATGTGATCTAAACCAAACCACTAAGTTGCGTCATGCAAAATATTACTCCATCTTCATACATGTGTGCATGGGTTCCCAGAGGAACTTTCGGTTACCTGGTTAAAATGTTGTATTACCTTCTGTTAAATGGACAAAAAAATGGTGCACTACACCTCTAGTTCTTAGACCTGCACAGTATTTCAGCTCTCCCTGTACATGTGTGCAGGCAGTGTTATCATCCAGTGTTATCACATTGTTTGATGGTGTTTTTTACCAACTGTGTAATCAATAAAAAGGATCTTTTGTTGCCCTTTAAGTGTCTGCTGTGAGAGATTCTCCCCTTCCTCCCAGTCTTTGTAAACATTGTAAGATATTTTGACAGAAAGGGGAAGATTGTTTTTCTTTCTTAAACACGTCAGGAATGAATGGTCTTAAATTTGACAGAGTTGTATGTTCAATCACATTTAATGAAGAAATGGAAAACTGATTCATTTAATGAAATTTTGTAGCAGTTTAAGAGGATGTTCCCTGAAGTGCCATGTCAGAAATCAGCAATACACGGTACAAGAAATATGAATCATAGGTGATAAGTGATGTTATCTTCATAAAAATTGATGTAAAGAAAAAAATAAATGGTTTATTACTTTATAGCTTCCTCTTGTTCTTTCTTTTTTTCCCCCAGGTGCCATCAGATCAAACCAGTAGTAGAGCTTGTATTTTTTTTTCTGATAATGTGATCTGAGAGAAACTCTAAAGGAACAAACATGCAATTCTGGCTTTGAAGCAGGAAGATGTGAACTAAAACCTGGTTGCATGCAGGTGATGCTGTCTGGATCAACTTGGGATTGATGTCCTTGGTTTGCTGGGAGAAAAAGGAAGGGTGTGAAAGATGAAATTTGCATGAATGTTCACAGGGAACACACTTTCTAGGAACATATGTATCTCTATGACACCAGAAGCTTCTTTAGGATGCTTGGTACTGATGTTCTGCTGAAGCCTTTTGCAGTCAAATGCAGAACTTCAGCTGCTTTGAAATTGAAACAGGTGTTGAATTAATTTGGAAATCCAGTCCCAATGTCTCTTTTAGACATGACTGTCAGATTTTAGAGTTGCTTGTGGCCCTTAAAGAGGCTGTCAAGTACCTCAGCTACTTCAGATGTAAAGCCTAACAGCTAAATGTTTGTGAGGGAGGAAAAACAAGAGTCAGGAGTTGACTTTACTTGCTTGTCCATGCAGGTCTTCCATAAGTAGAGGTGAATAGTGCACAGTTCTTGTCCTCTGGCTGTGCTACAGAGTGGCAGGCTGATACTGGCACAGCTGGAAATCTGCTCAAAGGGGTTCCCAAACAAGATAGCAGCAATCGAGGCAGAACATGATTATGGCCTAAGGACCTCCTGTCCTGCATACTGAAAATTTAAGTCAGAAATAAACAGAAAATTCTGGGAAGAGTGCATAGGGAGCAATGTCCTCACTTGGACACTTGGCATATTTAGCTTGAGTAGGCTGTGTTGCCCTTGCAGCTGCTGGAGCCTGTAAAGAACAGCTGAGGCTCCCATTTGCTCCTTAGGACTAAGCTTGAGGCATCTGTTCTCTGGAATTGCAATAAGGATGTGAGTGTGACTTAGCCTGGATCCTAAGAAATGCATAACTTGGGAGCAGATAAACGCAATTGGCCTACTCTGAGCTGAGACCAAGTGTCTGCAGAGTCTCACTGTGTTCGGGTGCCTCAGAGATGCAGAGAACACCCTGAATCTGCTGGTGTTACAACAGGTCAGGTGGTGTTCTGTGGGATTTTCAGAAGTGGTAAACATAGCTCCCTTATCTGCAGCTCCTTGACCCCAACTGAACGTAGGATCCATGTAGTGCTGAAGCTTCAAGAATTCCCACACAAGTACATTCCCTCAGATAAAGCAGAGGAAGGGTGTGCTCTGCCTTGGAAGCTCTCCCTGGAAAAGAAGGTAAAAGGTTCAACCATAAGGAAGTTAGTGGTGTTCTGTGCTGTAGTAGCCGTACTGATCTATAGATCTGTAGTGCCAGCTGCTCAGAGAGTGAGACTAGAAAGCAAAGCTCAGGACTATACACTGAAGGTGATTTTTAAAAAAAACAGTTATTAAAGGAGAAAACTATATTAAAGGAGAAAACTGCGCTGTACCCTAAATTAGTCTGGGATGTGGTAAAGAGAAGTAAAGTAATGAAAACATTCAAAGTTAGAATATACCTGGTAAATGAAGATGACTTTGGCTTTAATTAAAATTCTCCAAGCCGTGGGTAGCTGCATCCTGCCTGTGTCTCTCAAGTGCAGTGGACCTTTGGTGTGTACAAACCAATCAGGTTTTTCACTGAGTTTCCTCTAGGACTTCAGTTTCGAGCTGCTGAACTGACTCAGTGATGACTTCAGGCACTGACTGGTGATTAAACTGTGAAATACTCTATTTACCTGTTTACTAATTGCAGGTGGTGTTTTTCTGTTGTCCAATCCTGGAACTCCCCTTTTGTAACTCAAGGTGAATGCATGGCAGTGGTGTTTGCTGGGACTTGATACACTGCTCAGCTCTGAGTTTTCCTTTCTGTTCTGGCCTTGCATGCACATAAAGGCTTTTACCTTCCCTGCCAGAGATGTTACAAAGAAGTCTGAGTTAGTGTTTCGAGGGTGAACAACTACAGGACCATGTAAGAGCAACATCTTACTTAGGCAAACCTGTATTTGGGCTTTGTGTTATGGACTTGCATTAGGAGTGGGATTCAATCTACCCTTGTTCTTGTTAACCTTGCAACTGGCAACTACTAGTAAATTCAAATTGGGGTTATTCAGGGTCTAGGGAGAGCTTGTCCCCCTTTGAAAATGGCCTCTCAGGGCAAACCATGCTGTTTCGTTCCCTTCCTTGCAGCTGGGAGCAAACAAAAGAGGTGGCCTTCCTCATGTGCCCTTTGCTCTTGAGAATTTTGTAGGACAATTGCTGTGATTTTCATGTGATCGTATCGCATGGTAGAACTAAAGGTGAGGAGTGAAGTATCTTTATTTCCCTTTCAGAGAGTTCTGAATACTTCCACTGCCCTTTGAAACCTTTACCATTGCTCTCATTTCCTGTTCTCCACCCTGTGTAATGTCAGATGCAGCCACTTTCCTTTTGGAATTGGGAGAGCCGGGTGGAACTTGTGGACTGTAAACACCACTCCCAGGGCAGGCAAGCAGGGGCACAGTTCAGTCCTCTTGGCTTTGAACAAACCTGAAGCCAAGTTTCAATGGTGTTGGTAAAAAGCACTGCCTTTAGTCACTTGCCTAGAATAAAATTATATTATTTAAGTTTACCTATTTTTGCATCTTAATGCATCTTAACCTGCCTCTTTACGCATGTAAACTTACCAAAGCTTTGTGTTACCTTAACCACATGAAGAATTGGAAGTGGCACCTTCGATTTTGAAGGTGTGAACGATCCCACACGATTCCTCAGTAACACGTGATGGATATTGACTTGCCCCAAAGAAATGTAATTAAACCAAACAGCATTTATTGCAATTACTGTCTGCTAAATAAAGAGGGAGAAAATCTAGTTCTGCAGGTTTGGGGGATGTCTTTCTGATAGGAGAGTGAACCTGTGAAGGATGTCATTGTTGGTAGCCAACGTTTGGGTAGGGCAGCTTGGAAACCAGAGGTTTGTTATAGCGATGCATGGGAGTGCATCTTGAGAGATGAACACTGAGAGCTGGGAACGTGCCATTCTTGGTATCACAGCGGTTTCTTGAAACAGCAGGCGGTATCACTGGGTAATGGTCATTTTCAGACCACACAATAACCAATCCAGGCTTGTGTTTTAGCTTGCATGGAATATAGAACAAGGCTTATGCAAATTAAGTGCCTCTCCGTTTGGATTTTCCTCCGCGGCTTTATTTTCTTGGTATTGTTCTCGTACATGTACTAAATCAGATTCTGCATCTGCGCCGTTCCCCAGCAGCCTGGGCGAGCTGTGCAGCTCTGCAAGGCTGGGGCCGGCTCTGTCCGCCTGACAACCCTGCGGGCAGCCCCGGGCGGCGGAACGGGACCCGTGTGTGTCGCCGTGTCCCCGCGGCTCCCGCCCGTGCTGGGGCTGCCCTGGGCGGGGCGGGGGCCGGTCCCTCCCCCGGCACGGCCCCTCAGCCTGAGCCCGGCACGGCCCCTCAGCCCCGACAGCCTCCGGCCGATCGCGGCGCGGTAAGTGGCCGCTGCCCCCTCACCCAGGGCCCCCTGTCCGTGTCCCCCTCCGTCCCTTCCTTACCGCTGAGCCGCCCTCACGCTGCTGCCGCCCC
>WEKX01007378.1:68324-119601 GCA_013390025.1 Pitta sordida
CTCACCTGTTTAACGCGCGGGGCTCGCTCCGCCCTGACCCTTTGCGGAGGCGCCTGCCCTGAAACCCGAGTTGTGTTCAGGCTCTTCCTCCGTCTCTCGCCTGCCCCGGGCCAGGGCTGCGGGTGGCGGAGGCGGGATGTCGCTTGGCTCGGAGCAGGGCTGTGTAATCCCTGCCGGCGCCTCGGGGCCGGGCACTGCGGGTTTCCCCGCTGCCCTGGCCGGCTCCTGGCCCCGGAGCGCCGCGCTGGGGGATCGCTGGCACCGCCCGCCCGCCCCTTGGCCCCGGAGCCAGGCCTGGAGATGCGGCCTGGGGTCATTCGCTGTCATCACTGCGGGGACGTTTGGGATCCCTGCGGAGCTGCTGGTGCTCCGGCGGGGCTGAAATCACAGAATCACAGAATATTATGAGTTGGAAGGGACCCACAAGGATCATCTAGTCCAGCTCACCATCTGACACCCGTACAGAGACCGAGAGCACATCCCAGAGCACAACACCAACCTAGATCCCTCACAGTCTAGCAGGCCACTCCGAGCCGGAAGGGGCCCAGGGTCATCCAGCCCTACACCCCCCAGCTAGACCATGTCACTAAGCTCCTCGTCCAGTCTTCTCTTAAACACCTCCAGGGATGGTGACTCCACCACCTCCCTGGGCAGCCCATTCCAATATGCAATTACTCTCTCTGTGAAAAACCGCTTCCTAATGTTAAGATTGAACCTCCCCTGGCGTAGCTTGAGGCCGTGCCCTCTCGTTCTGGTGTCATCAGCTTGGAAGAAGAGGTCTACACCCATCTGGCTGCAACCTCCCCGCAGGTAGTTGTAAACAGCAATGAGGTCCCCTCTGAGCCTCCTCTTCTTATCACAGCGGTTTCTTGAAACAGCAGGCGGTATCACTGGGTAATGGTCATTTTCAGACCACACAATAACCAATCCAGGCTTGTGTTTTAGCTTGCATGGAATATAGAACAAGGCTTATGCAAATTAAGTGCCTCTCCGTTTGGATTTTCCTCCGCGGCTTTATTTTCTTGGTATTGTTCTCGTACATGGACTAAATCAGATTCTGCATCTGCGCTGTTCCCCAGCAGCCTGGGCGAGCTGTGCAGCTCTGCAAGGCTGGGGCCGGCTCTGTCCGCCTGACAACCCTGCGGGCAGCCCCGGGCGGCGGAACGGGACCCGTGTGTGTCGCCGTGTCCCCGCGGCTCCCGCCCGTGCTGGGGCTGCCCTGGGCGGGGCGGGGGCCGGTCCCTCCCCCGGCACGGCCCCTCAGCCTGAGCCCGGCACGGCCCCTCAGCCCCGACAGCCTCCGGCCGATCGCGGCGCGGTAAGTGGCCGCTGCCCCCTCACCCAGGGCCCCCTGTCCGTGTCCCCCTCCGTCCCTTCCTTACCGCTGAGCCGCCCTCACGCTGCTGCCGCCCCGTGTCCCTCCTGTGGCGCCGTTCGGGGACTGCCGGGGGGTCGTGCCTGTGCAGCCGGGCGGGTTCGGGGCTGGCGGCGGGGCAGACACGGCGTGTTTGGCCATGTCCCACTGCCTGTCCCCCCGGCCCAGCAGCAACCCCCAAAGGCTGAGGAGTGCGGCTGTTCCGCGGGCTCCCCGTTACCTGTGGCACCCTGCGGCGGCGTTTCTGCCCGGAGCCATCGGGGACAGTCGGTCCGGGGTTCACGGCTCAGCTTCAGCCAGCGTTGTGCAGCTTCACGGTGTTTCCACTGCTGCCTTTGCCCCTCAAACGGCTTCCCTTGGGGTCGGGGAGGTTTCTTTACACCTGCTCCTGTGGGCAGTGGGGGCTGGCTCGGCTTTGTCCCTCTCCCTAGAGGACAGCCAAGAAGGAAAGTGGGAATTAGAGCGTGGAAATGTGTGGCAGGTGCTGCTGCTTTGGCCGACGAGGCGCCACTTGCTGAGGACCAAACTCGGAGCGCTCACCTGTTTAACGCGCGGGGCTCGCTCCGCCCTGACCCTTTGCGGAGGCGCCTGCCCTGAAACCCGAGTTGTGTTCAGGCTCTTCCTCTGCCTCTCGCCTGCCCCGGGCCAGGGCTGCGGGTGGCGGAGGCGGGATGTCGCTTGGCTCGGAGCAGGGCTGTGTAATCCCTGCCGGCGCCTCGGGGCCGGGCACTGCGGGTTTCCCCGCTGCCCCGGCCGGCTCCTGGCCCCGGAGCGCCGCGCTGGGGGATCGCTGGCACCGCCCGCCCGCCCCTTGGCCGCGGAGCCAGGCCTGGAAATGCGGCCTGGGGTCATTCGCTGTCATCACTGCGGGGACGTTTGGGATCCCCGCAGAGCTGCTGGTGCTCCGGCGAGGCTGAAATCACAGAATCACAGAATATTATGAGTTGGAAGGGACCCACAAGGATCATCTAGTCCAGCTCACCATCTGACACCCGTACAGAGACCGAGAGCACATCCCAGAGCACAACACCAACCTAGATCCCTCACAGTCTAGCAGGCCACTCCGAGCCGGAAGGGGCCCAGGGTCATCCAGCCCTACACCCCCCGGCTAGACCATGTCACTAAGCTCCTCGTCCAGTCTTCTCTTAAACACCTCCAGGGATGCTCGGATTGTTTGGCGTGTTTGGGGTCCTGAATAGCCACACAAGGAGTAATAACTGCCTCGGTTTTCTGACAGGACGTTTTTTAAGATTACTGTTTTCTCACCGGAAAACCTTTTTGGTGAAAATGAGGTTTTGCTGAAATTAATGTAACTTTTAACTGTGCTGCGTTTCTTTGAAAGCAGAGGGTAAAACTTACCGTGGTTTGGAGTTGGGTTTTCTTAGCTGTTGGAATTGCTTAGTCTTTCCTATGATAAAAGAAAAGAGAGGAAAATGCAAAAGGAGTGAAAATGGAACAAGGTTGAAAGAGGAAAACACTAATACTTATAAAAATCTGTTTAGTTTTAGCCTAAGGCACCAAAACCAGAAGACAATATAACTTCAATATGTTTGGTGGGTTGAGTTTCGTTTTTTTAATTCTCCCCCACCCCTAAATGATTAATTTAAAACAGTCCAGTTTTGATTCTAAATTTACAAGGGAGGCTGTTACTTCGGTCTGTTCTAATGTGTTTTGACTTTTACCTTAGTATAACTATTGTTCTGTAGCATAAAAACGTGCCACAGGGGATGCTTCTGAGTTTGGCAAAAGGCTGAGTGACTCAGCTCAAGTCAGGGGTGCTTGAGAAAGTAAATTATTCAGCTGTTACCTCAGTCACTTGAAACTGGTTTTCTCAGGGCAGAGAGGAGAAAAGAAGCAAAGCTGCTGGGAAGGCAAATGGCCCGAGAGTTTTGTTCTCACCTCTGTTTTCTGTCTTCAGTGGTGGGTAGACACTTCTCACGGGTTTGACATGTACAGAGCAGTCACTGATGGCCACATAGGTTGGTAATGATAGTTCTGCCTGCACAGGTAAGTTATCAGCCTTTCTTAAAGGAGAGAAATAGAACTTACTTCCTTCTGCTCCTCTTAAGGCAGATTCTGTCACTCTCTACAGAAGGGTGACTTTCTGGTACATTCATTTTCTTAACACACAGCACAAGCTGCACTAAAAAGGCACTTCTCTACTGCAGTAAGAATGTCTGTACCCAGAGTTTGTACTGATAGAAGGTACTACATAGATGTGTTTAAATTTGTGCCTGAGATCACAGTGGGAAAGTTGGATTTCTTAGGGTAAGGAAGATCCAATTTTATGGTACTGAAGAGTTCAGGAATGTGAAGAGATTAGGCAGGACGTGTTTCTAGTGCCTGAAACTGCCGTCTCAGAGGCCTGTGTTCTATTTCTGTTTTGGTACAGCTTTGTTACATGTCTATAGCAAAATCATTTGCACAGGAAGAGCAGTGCTTTGCTGCCTTGGGGTATTTGGTCTGTGTAAAGGAGGGTTGGATGTTGCAGTAAAAAGGTGAAGTATTATATAGTTATAATAAACATATACTATACTATGGAGCATCTTTGTAAAAACAGAGTAAAACAACCTGCAGTTTAAAACAATCTTTGAAAGTGCAATCCCCCTCATTTCCGAAAATCAGTGTATAAATCCTGAGGAGGGTTATATTCATGGCACTTTTGTTTCAGATGATTTTTTGTTGGCTGTGTATCTGCTAATGACCACTGCTTTGGGTCATCAAGTGCATGATCTATTTTGGGCATCTACTAACAGCCACAGTTGGGTGAGAGCCAGGGAGAGATGTCTGGGGATCTGTGGAAGGGAGTGTTGGATAACAGGAAGTGATGGATGTGGGAAACACCAGCACATCAGAGGTACAGCTGGGTGGGGGGGCTGAATGCTCTGCAGCAGGTTTGTATCAGCCTTCAAAAACAAGACTCGAGGCCGACTCGGGTGCTTGAATGGTTCCTTGGTAGTCAGGTTTAAGTTGAAAGATCAGCCAAAGGGTCTGTAATTTTCTGTTTATTTTGGGGATATTTTTGCATGGGTTCTATGTGCCTGCAGAACTAGGTGTGTTCTTTGGAGGATGACAGGAAATGAGTGAACTTGTCAAACATAAAGTGACCGTGTTCCCAGAAGCATTTTGGGTTCTCCACTCTCAAAGCACTGTTTTTAACTTGCTCTTCTGACAGGCAATGAGCTCTCTCTTGAAACGATGATTTTTTTAGGTGTGTTTGCATTAATGTTGTTTACAACCCTGTGTCTTGGTTTCTGGGGAAGGGAGTCGTCAGCGTGAGGGATTTACAATCTTTGGGCAGGTCTCAGCAGTATCTCTTCATACCTGGGCATTTTCCTTACTTGACTTTTGCGTGTGCTGGGAACTTAATTTTGCAATTCAGGGTAAGCAGAAGGTTTGATGTTTTCAGCGAGGCTTGGCTTTGTCCTTTGTTTGCTTTTTCAAAGTCTGTGAGGACTCAACTGGATTTTCAACAATGCCTCAGAAAATTCTGCTCTGAACAGTTGCAAGCAGCATTATATCAACTTAATAAGGAGCCAGTAGCTCAGAGACATCCTCATTCTTGTAAATGCTGCTAAGACATTTATTGACTGTAGTTTCAAGCCCTGAGCAACGTCGGTCAATGAGCTTTCTGTGAGGTTATGAAAGGTTGCTTGAGGAATACAGTAATTTGCTTACAAAGTGGAGGTTGAGTTGTTTATTTTCACTGAGGAGAAAATAAGACCTTTTTGTTCCAGGGATGAATGTGGCTTCGGGAAGAAAATTATTGAGCAGAGTAATGGAGCAGCTCACCTGGCTTCACCTTGAAAAACTGTGAAAATATAGATAAAGCCAGAAAATGCCTGAGAAAGTACTGGGATAGAAAGTGGAAATGGAAAAAAAGCCCCACCACATTTTAACATGAACACAACTCTTGGTTGCTGCAGCGTATTTTAATAGTGCAGTGGTTATTCTGGGCTTCAGTGTCACAGCTGGTGTGGTTTCTCTCTGATGGAGGCAGGTACCACTTCTCAGCCTGTGTGGTGTGTAACTAGTACTGAGCACCTACCCAAGGGACATCTCATTTTGGTGATACCCCTTTGCTTATTGCTACTGGTTTTTGAAAGAGATGTAATTCCCGACTCCTGGAATTGTCAGCATTGGTGTAGTAGTTTTTCTGCTTGAAATAAAGCAGTTGAATCATTTTTCTCCGAGGTTTTTCTTCACGTCAACCAAACGTATATGTAAAAGCACTAAGAGACTATTTCTGTTCCTTGGAAGCAATAGAAGGAGCATGTTTGGGGTGGAATTGAATTGACACTCAAAATGTCACCACTGTGTTAAGAGCTGATGTTTTTATAAAAGGATGGAGGCAAACAAACAAGCCTGTCTTTTTTCTGAGGTGAGGGCATGGCAAAATCTGGGTGCACTTTGGCAAGTTGTCAGATTTTTACAGTGTATTTGCTGCTTATGGGCTGTGCTTTTGTTAGGGAACAATCCTCCAGTTATGTGCATTTCGATTTGACAGGAACACTGCAATTGCTCTTTGGTACTTAGTCCTGTTCTGTAAGTGCTGATCAGTCAAAACAGCTGAATCTTCTTGCAACATTGAATTGGACTTACTTCTAAAGGATCTAAACAGCACTTTGTTTGCTTGTGAAATGTTCTTCAGTGTACCCCAGTTGGATGCCAACAGCTGCTATTTAAAAATGTGCACAAGCTGTGTAGAAATACAGAACCTGCAAGTCCCCAGTGCATCTCAAACAAGCAGCATCTGCAATTCATGAATTAAAACGTATCACACTGACAAGTACAGATATGCTGCTGAGCTAGAGATGTGTGAGAATAACTGTATGGCTCAGTGTAATTAGATTTTATTGTGGTACTTAGAGACCTTATAGCTATGTATTTTATACATTCTGATCTAAACAGTGGGTGTTGTTTGGGCTCTGGGGATAATGCCAGTGTTCATCTGCACAGGGAGCATCGTGTCCTGACCTGACTTGGCTGCTGCTTCTCTTCAAATCTATTCTGTTACCATAACTTGTGTTGCTGTGGAGGTGTGTCCCAAGGAATAATGTGATTTCTCAACTTCTCCTCATCCAGAAGCAGTTCAGTACAATGCACTCACAGATGCTCAAATGCTCCAGTGTGAGGCTTGTCTTTCCTGAGCTCACAGAGCTCAGCAGCCTGAAAGTGTGTGTTCAGGCAATGAACTGCACATTTATACAGAGGAGCACATGTGACAAATGCTGCTCATGGTGTTCTCCTCTGGAACATCCAGTGTGTGATGCAGATGTGCCAGAAGCTCTGTGGATGGCATCCCAAAGCCTTTTTACAGCAGCAGTTGAGGTGTCTGTTGGCTGTCCCGCCCTGCCTGTGTGCTGCAGGGGCACTGCCTGACCTGAGGAAGAGGCAGCTCTGCCTGCTGCTCTCCCTGGCTCTGGATCTGCCTGCTGCCACTGTATTGAAGGAGAGTGTAATGCTAATTCTCATGCTGCATGTCAGTGAGGGCCAGGAATCCCCTTCACTTCCCAGATTTGAACCCTCACTAATTGGTTGAATTAATTATTTTGCCTGCTCAGGTACCAGCTGTGAATGAGCTGCAGTGGACCCAAAGTGACCATACCAGAAATGTGTGTTGCTAGCACATTGCCTCTTAGAAGATCCTAATGAATGTCCTTCTTTGTTAATATTCCAGTTTATCATCCTTGAGCATCAATGAAAGACCAAGTATGGCTTTCTTCAAACAGCAGAAGGTGGAGGACGTTTATGACATTGGGGAAGAGCTGGGAAGGTAAGGCTCTCCTGAGGACACCACACTATCCTAAAAGCTGTCACAGGGATATTTGCCTGTGTCTGAAACCAATGACTCTAGATGATGGCTTAAATCAGTTAAAATATACAACAACAGCAGCACATCCCTTTAAAAAACTGCATTTCGTATATTTTTTTTAAATGAAATGTACTAACTATTTTTCTCGTTTCTTTTCTTGCAACTAGGAGAACAAAAGGTATGTTTACATTGTCTTTTCTAGACAGGTGTCACCTCTGTGCTTTAGACCGACTTCACCTGCCCGTTGTCTGAGCCAGCTGGGAAACAGGAGCCCCTGGTGCTGTGGGCATAGAGGCAGCACTTGACTTTGGCTGCACAGCACTGTTGTTTTCAGCTTTTTTTTCTGGGCACCTTCACATCTGCCTGCAAAACACTGTGCATGGATTCCTGAAAAGATTTACCTGTCAGCTGGTCTCTTTAATGCCCGTGTATAGCTTTTAATCTATACAGGCTTATCTGCAGGTATTAATTATGGGTGCAATTATCAGCTATTAAGCACCTGCTTGAACGCTGCTGGGTTTGTGAGCTGGGTGACACAGTCACTTAGCAACACACAGTGCTGTGTGATGAGCTGGTCTCCAAACCTCCAATGTGTTTCTTTGTAATAAGCAGATAGCTGAATTAGGGCTGTACACATGTTGGCTTCTTTCCCAATGTCTGGCAGTTGGTTTTGATAAATGACTGTGTATGTGCAATTACCCTTTTTTGAGAGCTAATAATTTAGTTCCATTATAAAGCTACAGTTGAAGCTGTTTCCCTGCCAAATCTTTTTTTTTTTTTCCCTCTCAGCTATTTCATCTTTAGAGTTATTGAGAGGACTTCTTTTAAGGGGGGAGATGGTTTGGGGTTTGTGTGTTTGTCTTCCATTCCCTTCCCTCTCAGGAAGGCCTCAACTATTAAATTCTCTGTAACTGCTTACTTTGCAGTCTTGGCTGGTTCTGGAAGTATCAGTCTTGCAGTTCAAACCTGACAACAGTGAGCAGTAAAGACATTCTGTATGGGTATGCAGGGTGTAAAAGGTGTGTTGTTTTAACCTAGGAAGCCCTGGTGTGTGCTGGAACAGTCAAACTGCCAAAATGAGAGACTGGAGACTGAGTAGCTTATTGTTACTTTGGATTTGGGAATCTTTTGTGGTGATGAACCTCTCCCCTTCAGGCTGATGAATACGTATTGGGCATTGTGAATGGAGAAGTGGAGTTGAAACAAGCTGGTGAATCCCAGCCATTGCTGCTCGAATTGGCCTGAGAGGCCTCGGGCTGGTCAAGGCTTGTGTGGTCACAGCCGCCCTCATCCTCTCCTGGCTGCATGTACATCATGTCTTGGCAGTGTATTCTCACTTTCAGCTGATGTGAGGAGCTCTGCAGTGCTCTTGTTTTGAGTGTTAAATGGGAAGTGTCAACTGTTTCATCATAGCTCTGTGTCTCTGAGCAGTAACCACTGATAAGCACTGGTGACAAATGACATTTTGCTTTATTAGAAGAAAAAATAACATGCTACACAGATTAGTGAGTGATCTTTGCCTGTGGTGACTGATGCCTTTTATTAGTTTACTGTATTTGCAATGACCTGTAGGTTACTGACAGTTAGAGGCAGGCAAAAGGGTTCATTTATTACCATTCTGGCAACAGAAGTCACTTACAAAATTAAGGTTTTCAAACAATGTCTGTGAAGAGTCTGTCCTGTTCTTGTCCCCCTGAGTCTGTGACTCCTCGAGAACAAAAGTAGTCATTAATAAAGGCCTACTGCTTGTTCTAGCTCGGATTCGGGCGTGAGATAAAACCCAGGATCTGGCTGACAGAGCCAGCACCTGTTGGACTGACAGTCTTTGCAGGGCACTTAGTAAAGATGCTCCCGGCAGAGGCTGCAAACGCTTCTTTGCAGGGCTGAGCTGTCCCTGGTCTGGTGATGAAATGAGACACTTCCTGTCACTGTGCGGCAGAGGCTCTTCATTTCCAGCTGTGTAACACCCTGCAAACGATGTGTTCGTGGGCTCCTCTGGCCACATCATTCTCAGAATCTCTGCTGAGCTTTAAATGCAGTTGAGTCCTGTGCCAGGGCAGTGGTGTAAACCAAGGCCCTCTGAGAAAGGGGAAACACATTTTCCATCACTTCACCTGTGTGCTGGAACTTGCTGCTTGGCTCCAACGTTCCCTCAGTCCTTCAAGTATTGATCTTAATTTTACACCTCCATTGCTCAGCTTCTGCAAAAGGTACACAGAGGTAACAAGTCAGACATGGGGTGTTAGAGACAAGTTGCTGAGGGCTTTTATTCCAGAAGCTGAATGTGTGCAGTACTTGAAATACACGTGTGTTACTTCCCACAAGATAGTATCAGTCAGTTCAAAAATAGGAAGTCTGAGGTTCTCTAGCCATAGCTGAGAGGTAGCCTAAAGAGCAGAGCCTCTGAAGTGAATTGAGCAAGTTTCCACATTATAAACAAATAATACAGCTTATTGCTAGAATATTCAAATATTTTTAGAATTATTAATGATATTATTAAAATGTCAAGTGAAGACCCGCTTGTCTTGGGAATATGCAGCAGGTCAAATAACTGGTGGTTCTTGTGGCAATGAGGGTGGCAGCAGGAGACAACCAAGAATGGAAACTTAAATGGAGGCCAAGAGAAAGGAGGACTGGCCCGCTGAGCTGGGAGGTACTTTCTAGGAAAGTGGCAGCAATAAAGCTCACTGGAGAGCCTTTAAAATAGTGCTTCAGTTGTGTTTTGGAGGGGTAGTTCTGGCCAGCTGGGCAAGAGGTTCTTGTACAAACCTGCAGAAGCCTTTTCCAGCGATACCAGCAGACCCTGACAGTGGAGAGATGCCCAGAGCGTGCTAGAATTCGAGATGTGTGCTGCAATTTATCAAAAGCTGTACCACAGAGCCATTAATCTATTGCCTCAATGTGTTGCCAGCTAGGCTGTGGGAGCTGTTGGCACTGGTGTCTCCTGGGCAGTGTCACTGCTACGTGTCAAGTTGAGGCTGGGGGGAGGAAGTGTCACCAAGCTTGGTCCAAAGTGTATCGTGACTGTGCCCATTGAGAAAAATCTGCTTTAGTGGAGTGGTGAGTGTCCCTGCCTCTCATGAGGGAGACCTGGGGTTCGAGTCCTGCCATGGAGGCCGTGGTGCTGTTTAAGAGTTGGGCTCGATGATCCTTGTGGGTCCCTTCCAACTCAGAATATTCTGTGATTAAACCGAAGACACGTGGTGTCCCCGCAGGGTGCTGTGAGGGTGGCACTGCAGTGTCCTGAGACAGTGTCCTGCTCCCCTGCAGCTCAGCTCTGCAGCATGCAAGGGATCAGACTTAGCAGGAACACACAAACCTTGGAGTGAAGTTTCCAGGTGTGGAAGTCTCCCCTTTTTCTTTACACTTCCTCCCCAGTGTGGGCCAGCCTTGCCACCTGCCACTCCAGTCTCTTGGCTGTCTAACTGTGAGCTGTGCTCATCTCTCATCTCCCGGTTCAGTCAATTCCTTCTGGTTTCTGTTAACTAGTTTGGGCATAATCCAGCCTCCAGTTTCTCAGCCTCTGCTGACCTGGGGGTGGTTTCTTGGCTAAAGCCAAGCTCGGTCTTTCACCAATGGCCTCCTGTAACCCCCCTCTCCAGATACAAATTCCTGCTTCCTCTCTGCGTGCTCTGGAGGATCAGCTCCACTCTCTGAGACAGGGAAAACCTTTTTGTCCGTGTGAAACTTCAGAGCACAGAAAATGCAACATTTTGCCAGTGGCAATGGGACCTTGGAGCCTGGCACAGTCACTCCTCTGACAGAGGAACCACGAAATATTTATTTACATAGTGATGACAAACAGCAGAGATAACTGAGGTATTCTTTACAGGGGAGGAACGTGGAGATCTGTGATAAAAAGTCATGTCACTCAGCTGGCTGGACTCTCCCTGTTAAACAGAGTGATGTGATTGCAGCTGGGAGATTTACCCTGAACACACACCATGCAGTATCTCCATACCAGGAATTTTTTTCCTACTATAGAAATTGCTCACTATTTTGCTTTCTCAGATATGAACCATAACTCTGTTCTTGGATTAATTCATATTTTGAATTAGTTCTTAACTTTTGAAGAAGGATCTTGTATTTTTTTTATCCTACAGCACACACAAAGCGAGTCTTTGCCTTCGATACAAAATGTAAAATTGGTTTCTGAGCACTGACCAGAACATCTGTTAACGTTTCTTGTTACAAATCTTCTAAGTCATGTGTTTGATGAATCTGCTGAAACAGTTTTAGCATCCAGTACTTGCTCATGATGGCTGTGATTGTTATCAGCTGTCTGATACAGTCACTATTTTTGGATTCTTCCTTTACATTCCTTCTAGCAGAGTGAGTGATCTCAGCTTTTTCCCTTTTTGAAACGGATTTCCATGCTAGTTTTCAGTGTTGCTTTAACTATTTCCAACATATTTTGATTTTTTGCAGAGAGTAGAGAGAAAATGAGAGGTGGTGTTGTTAGGTTTTTTCTCAAAACAAAGCTGTGGTTTAGGCCTGGCCTTGGCCTTACTTTGTAACAAAATCTTACATTCCTTGTCACCAGCATTTCTCTTAGTGATGGAAGTGATCTCAGTGGATCTCCTCAGTCCATGGCTGGCTTTGGAAGTGTAATTAAGGGTGAGTGACCTCTGCAGTAGTGCTTAGAAAGCTCAAATTCTGTGATGTCTTTAACCAATGATTATTAATCCCAGGGAAAAACACTGAATATTCATCACAGGAAAAAACACTGATTAGTAATCCCAGTTTTTGCCTTGCCATTGCTGTAAAAATAAAACTCTGTTTTCCATTTTACATTAGAGGATAAAGCAGATGGAAAGTTGAACAGCTGAGAAAACAGACTCTCTATAGTTTTCATTCTGTGCTTTTGAAATTAAAACTGAGTTGTGAGTAAAAATGCCCATGAAATACAGAGTGCAGCTCACCCCTGGGCTGACAACGACAGAGCCTTGGACAAATGATTCGTATCTTCTGCAGATCAGAGTTCACAGATACTTGCCTGATGGTCAAGCTTAATTTATATCAGGTACCATCTATTAATGGTTGTTAAAACTCTGCATCAGCAGTTTTGAACTGGAGTGAAAGCCTGTTTTAGTAGCTGAGCAGTGAAATGGGAGTTTCAGCAGTGCTTTGTGGGTTTGGCCTTACAGAAAGAAGATTTCCTGAAGTCTGGATTAAGGTGCCAGCATAATTTCCATCTGTTTGCTGCATGAGGAGGGAGAAAAATAATTTACCCATTTGACCCTAATAACACTGCTGTGCTCTTAGAATTTATCTGCCCCCAGGTCTGTTCCTTTTAGTTCATTTCTGGCTGGATTTGGGCCTTGAAATGCCAAGGTACAGTGTACAAACCATATTGCATGTGTCCTGGTGTTGCTCCACATGGCAAAAGGAACAACTTATCAAATCAGCTGCTCCTGCTGAGCATGAGTCAGCTCTGACCTTCCCTGCCTCCCTGGACTCTGTTCATTGCCACTCAGAGTGCTGATACTCAATCTGAAAGCTCAGTCCGATAAGTGGGCAACATTTTTTGTCATGTCTATTTTATTTTTGAGTTTGAGGTGACATAAAACCCTTGCCAGGGACTCACCAGAATTGCTGGGCCCAGGCTGTGTCACTGCAGGCTCAGGGGCTGGTAAGGGCTACACTGCTCGTCACTGCGGGACTGGGAGGTTTCCAAAAACATTGGACAGGCTCAGGAGATGCTGGTGATGGTTCAGGGGCTGACAGATTTCTTGTGACTCAGGACTGAGGACCCCAACTGGTGTTTAAGGTTAATGCAGATCATGTTACTTTACTGATAACTGATAATTCGTTGTTCAGAAACATGAGATTTCACAGAATCACAGAATCACAGAATATTATNAATATTATGAGTTGGAAGGGACCCACAAGGATCATCTAGTCCAACTCACCATCTAACACCCGTAAAGAGACCGAGAGCACATCGCAGAGCATAACACCAACCTAGATCCCTCACAGTTTATTTCTCAAACTTGCTTTGCACTTCAAGTAGTTTATTTGCTCTCTACTTACTCCTATAAACCAGGTCTCTCTGTCTGATTCCATATTGCTCTGCTCTCCTGACTCTTCTGGCAGAGGGTCAGGATGTGTTGGTTACCTGTGGGTGGCAGGGACAGTGACATTATCAAAGGTGCTCTGCACTTCCCCCTCGGGAACACTGAACCTTACCCTCTACAGTCCCTGTACCCTAGGCTGCCATACAATGTTTGTAAGACATGAGTTGTGAGGGGAAATATCAGTGTGTTTAAGTGACAGCTGATTTTTTTCCCTCTTTCTACTTCAGTACTCAGGCAAAATTCCTGTTAAATGTTGTGTTAAGCAAAGGTTTGGGTCATTCTGTAATAATCTGGCGTCTCCCACGGTTTGGGTTCTGTGTGGTTGCTTTAGGAGAGGTGAATTGTTTGTTTGCATTTTGGTTTGGGAGGGGGAAAAACAAAGAAATAAACCAAAATTCGCTTTTATTTGCAGCTTAAACAGAAGTGATGTTTCTGGTAATTTTATTTTTAAAGCTTTTTATGAAGTTCTAAGAGGTGTCATCAGAGTATTTAATAGATGAAGGAATTGAGATGTGGGTTTTTTTTTTTTAGTTTCAATCCATAAAGTCCTATGGAAACATGAAGGTAGTTTCCCTTCAGTGACCTCGCCATGCTTGGATTGCTGGTTTATTGTTTCAGCTCTGGTACTCCACTTTCTTTGTAAATACTGTGCTCTTGGACTTGCTATTTACTCACAGCTTAGGTTGAGTTTCTGCTGTACCAAATCCTGATTTAGGCTGAAAAAAGAGGGTCTATAAAAATAGAATTTACTGTAAATTATTGCCCTTTGCAGAAGGCTTCTCGATCTTTGGTTGTGACCACAGACTTCCTCTGAAAACCCTGCAGCAAAGGGGTTTATACATATATTTTGTGAACCTTGTGTGGCCTTTGGTTGAGCTGTGTTACATAAGTGAGAGCATAGAAAGGGCCTGTGGAAGTTGTTCCCAGCAGAGTCCTGTCCTCTCTGCTGGGAGGAGTGTGGCAGTGCACTGACAACCACCAGAATTCTTCTTGGAAGGGTAAACAAAGAGGGAGAAGAGTATGTTACTTAATAAAATTACAGTAGAGCAATCCCTCTAATCACTTGGAAAAAAATCAATCCTGTAAAAGCTGTTTTCCTCTCAAATTCAAGGGAGGCATTCAGCAAGAATTCTCAAGGGTTGTTTTTTTTTTGTAAGTTAACAAAAATATAACCATAAATGGATAAAATTCAAAGTGTGCATTTTCTAAGAAAAAGAAATAGGAATTAAAAAGAATGCAAAGTCATAAGATGCAGACTTTCAATGCTTGAGATGACCAGTTAATATCAGTCCAGATTTAGCAGTGGCAGACAGGCAGGATGAACAAAGCCATTGATATAAAAACAGTTGTGACTGAGAATGAGGTTGTAGTACATCTTCTTTGGAACTAAATAAACCAGCCCCCTTGGATCTAGAGAAGCCCTGCATTCAGGTTGGCTTAACAGCATTGTTGTTAGATGGTTGTTAACTGAAGAATGTCAGAACAACATAACGTATATGAATAATAATAAATAATCTACCCATAATGTATTTTTAGGATTTTTACACATCTCTAACTGTAGATTATGCAAAATCAAAGCAAAGGGTTTACTGGGGAGAGGACAAGCTAACAGAAGGTGAAGCTGACTTGGTTTAGGCTGTGGGCTGGAAAGTAACTGGTTCCTGTCAGTAAACATAAAGAACATTGTTTGCAGGGCTCGAGATCCTGTGTTGACTCAGCTCAGGGAATATGTGACACTGGATGGAGTCTCCTTTTGTTGCTGTGAAGGTACCAGCTATATAATCCGATTAAGCAATGACTGTGACTGAGAAACTTTGCAAAGGCTAATAAGCCTTAAATTAAGTCTCTAGGCTGAGTTTTGGCTGCCTAAGCACAGGCAACCGCATATGTGAATTGTGTCTTCATTTTGGGGTGGGTGTTGTAATAGCAAATAAACCCTTTCAGTCCTGCAGTCCCACAGCTGAATGTCTCCCTACATATACTGTGCGTAAAAACCAACATCAGAAAAGATTAATGGATATTTATGGTACCATTCAAGTAAAAAAAAAACAACCAAACCTGTAGAAAAAATATTGGGATCTTGCTCTGTGCAATAGGCTCCCAATAGTCTGCATGTGAATCCAGGCAGTTAAAAACCTGCTGTGGAACACCCAGTGAATGATTGTAATTGCAATTCTGGTGAGATTTAGGGACATGAAATTAATTTGTAGGTCCACTTTGGGTCCTTACCCCATATAATGTTATTTCATTTCCTGGTAACATCACCTGGATTGTACAGACGGGAAAATTAAATACAGAGGTTATTTTCCATCACGGGTGTAGGAACCTGATTTCTGCTAAAGTCAGTGGGAGGCTGGTGCCTAAAATCTCCTGCAAATCTGTTCCTAAGTGAATTGTCCTGGCTCATCTTGGGAGTGGTGTCACCTCTTGAGTGGCAGAATGCCACAGCACTGTCCTTTGCCAGGTTTGTGTACTTTTCAAAGAACTTGTTGAAGACATATTTCAGTGTAAAGTGTATCTATCAGCATGTACCATCTCTTTTATGGAAATTTCTAACTTTAACAACTAACAAAAAGTAATAATAGAAATTGTCCTTTTTAGAATTATTTCATGAATGAAATGAATATGAACAGGACATAAAGAATATACTGAACATGCTGAAAAGGAACACATGTTTGGGATTTGGGGAGGAAATAGTTTGCTCTTCTCAAATGACAGAATCAGCTTCTTGACTTCTCCCCACTCTCCCTCAGGGAGACTGACTGGAGCCAGGCACTCTGCCCTGGCATCTCAGGATTTTCTTTACATATTTTCAGTGTTGGGTGGCAGTTCTGGAGCCGTGAGGTGTTTCAGGAATAGGGGAGGAAGGTTCAAGCAAACCCATC
The DNA here is from genome assembly GCA_013390025.1 of Pitta sordida. NCBI lineage: Eukaryota > Metazoa > Chordata > Aves > Passeriformes > Pittidae > Pitta > Pitta sordida. The sequence goes on from WEKX01007378.1 coordinate 84,477, forward strand.
CCTGTGCCAACAGTTGCTTCTGTATTCCAGGGCTGTAGCAGTGGCACCACTGTGCACGGGGACATTCCAAACTGGCAGCTCTCTGCTCTCTCTCTAAGGAACATTCTGCCCCACAGTATTACCCTCCAAAACCTGGATTAAATGCAAGCCTTGAAAAAAGAACAAATTTTGGATTGTCCAGTTTCTCTCTTCCCGCATCCTTGCCAGATCCTCTCTTGAACTGCAGTGATTAAATGAGCTAACCTATCCCCCTCTCAAGCTTGCTTCTGAAAACAGACTCCAAAACCACCCAGTAATATTGTCCCTGTGTTCTTATTCAGTGACAAATCTCCTAGATGACAGTAGCAACACAAATAATAGGTTGTCTTCATAACTGGGATGAATTCCATCATTAATGATGGACAAATTTGCTGTTGTACCTAATTATATATTAGAACTGACAGGATGCAGCTGCTGTTGTTCATGCTCTTGATCTGTTACCACAGTTGAGGACACCCTGAATGTGACACAAGGCTGCTCTACAGCTGTCCAAAATATTTCTGACAAGGAACAAACCTTACTTCTTATCAGCTCTGTAGTTAACAGGAAATCTGAAGTGCCTGACTGTGATTGTAAAATACCAGTGAGACATCACTGTATGGGCCTCCACATGAACTGTTCACTAGTAACTGCATTGTAACCGTTTGAAGTGTCCTGGGCTAAGAAATTGTGTATTTCTATTACTCCCTGTGACTTGTAATTCATTCTTCTGTCACAAACTGTCTGCAAGAAACTGTTTGTAAGGGGTGTAGGAAATGGCATGACAAGTGGGATGGGAGCAGTAGAGTATTACACAGGAATGGGTATTGTGACACACATCATTGTCCCAGACTATAATTGTGTAAAAAGAGCAGACAGGAATTCCTATGCTCTGTCATTGTTATTTTTACAAGTTTTTTGCATAAACACAAATGCACCACATCCACAGTATCGCTGGAGTTTTTAAATGCAAAAGTGTTCATTCCCATAATCAGCACTCATTAAAAAATACCTTCTCCCTGAACTTTGCTGACAAAATTTGTGTCCCCAGAGCGGATTCAAGGGAGCAAACACAGAAATATTACTATTATGTCTCTTCAGAAAGTCGGGACCAAGCAAGATACAGGTCTTGCAAAATATGATCAGACAAGCAAAAAACCCCATGTTTTATACAGACAGCTCTCAGCACCTCTTCTAGCAGAGTGTTTAAGCCAAGTCTGAGGATTTTGTAGAAGGAATTTCTCCAGAGTTTGCAGGTAATGATAAAATCAGGAGACGGAAATATGACTCAGTTACTGCACCTGACAACTGGCTGCCATCTCAATTCCATGTATGAATGACTGTTCCTAAAAGGGTAAGAACACTTGTCCCATCTGTTCCTGCCTCCCTCCTGAGAAGTGTTCAGGACACATACGAAAATGAAAACCAAAAATAAGCACTTGAGGCTGTCTGGCTTTTGTTTGTATTCCTTGAAATGAGAGGCTGCCTGTGCCATGGAGTGTTGGCTCTTGAGAGCAATTGAGCACCGAGTGACAGCTTTAATTTTTAATTTCTTTGCCTTTGTAGGTTTAAGGCAGGCTTCAATCAGATGTCTGTGTTGATGAAGCACCAAGCACAGCATATAATAAGGTGCTGAATATAATTGCTGGGTGTGCTGCATAATTTAGGTTCTGACTGTACTTGCATCTCCCAATTACCAAGCCAGTGAAGGATCTAATAATACTGCAAACAATAACACCTCAGTGCTTCTACAGTGTGGTCATGAGGGATACACTTACTGAGTTTGTGATTCTTATAGAGAGATCCTGGCTGCTAAAATCACAGTAGCTAAAGGTTAAGGTTACCTGTAAGATGAGTCTTTTCCTTACAAGTCTGGATATAATGTCCTGAGTAAGGAAGTACCTGATACTAAATGTGTGTTCTGGGCCTGGAGACGTTCCAGTCCTTTGGGCCTAAGGAGAAAATTTTGCAGTTGTGCTACTTCAGGAGCAACAGTGAGGCAAATTTTTTGTTAGCAAGTAGCAGAAACATGTCTTTTACCCTTAGTGCAGCCATGTACTGTTTGGTACAGTGGGAAATTCTTTGTCCTTGAGGTGCAGTGAGTTACCTGCACTTACTCTGGTTACATTTGCAGCAAAATTTTCAAATGAAGTGCAGAAATATGAATAAACCATTATCTTAAATAAAAATTGGTTACTGGACACCAGTTTCTACATTTCCAAAGGGTTATACTATTGATCCTTTGAGCTCTTCTCTAGAGATTATTGTTGAGGCAAATATTTCAATGCATGCATGTCCTCTCAGTGGTGTGTTGCAGACTTCAATGCCTTAAACATTACCCAGTGAAGGAGTGGTAGCTTGAACCTTTTGAGGCAGATCTTATTCTTTCAAACATGAACTGTTTTTTGTAGGTTGTCACATCTGTTCCCTCTTTTGTCAGATGTTGTTTGGTTTTGCTGAAGTTCAGACACTGCAGGAGGCTGCCTTGTTGTGCTCCACTGCCTTTAGCTGCAGAATCCTGATGGTCCTCACCACTGTGCCGAGAACAAGCTGGGTAGTGCTTAGCTCAGTGTTGCTCAAGCTTTGCATAGGACTGCGAGCTATGATTGTATGAAAGCCTTAAGAGCATTGTTGTCACCTTCCTGCCCTTGCAGTGGCCAGTTTGCTATAGTGAAGAAGTGTCGGGAGAAAAGCACCGGTGTGGAATACGCTGCCAAGTTCATCAAGAAGCGGCAGAGCCGAGCCAGCCGGCGCGGGGTGAGCCGGGACGAGATCGAGAGGGAGGTCACCATCCTGCAGCAGATCCTGCACGCCAACATCGTTGAGCTGCACGACATCTACGAGAACAAGACAGATGTGGTCCTCATCCTCGAGCTGTGAGTAAAGGGCGCTTCCCTGCAGGGGTCGGTGAGGAGCTGGAAAGGGCTGCAGGGAACGCACAGGCACTGAGAAATGGAGCTGCTGCATCTCCAGGCCGACCCACTCCTGGCAGGAGCACTGGGTCAGGTTGCTGGTAAAAAGCCCCCTCCAGTTCATCCCTGTGCCCTGGGGATACAGGTGCACCCTGACATCAACTGAGGTCATTTGATACTGAGCCAGGGAGTGCTGAAAACAGTTCACTAACAGAAGGATTACCTCATGTCTGCCTACTGCTCCCCTGACATGAACCTTGGAGGAAGTACAAATGGCCCCTGAATGCTCATTGCATTTTTCCTTCTGCTTTCATACATGTGAGGCCATCAAGCCCTTTGCAGAATTTGCAGCCAGTCTTGCTACTCCCCTATTTTCCTCATTTGGATGAGCTGGAAACAAAGAGAGGAGAAAGGCAAGGGAAAAGGTGGTTTTAATCCTTAGGCTTTGACTACCAGGGATGAATAGCCACAGGATGGGAGTGAGGGAAAGCTGCTTACTCTTCTGTTTTACCACCATGCCATTTTGACAAGAGAACCTCCCAACCAAGCAAGCTGTGGGCTGCTGTAGCCTCACCCCTACGTGCAAAATGATGCAATTTTTCAGTGAGTGCGAAGCATGAAATACATCCTGGGTGAAGTTATGTAGACCATCTGCTCCCTGGGGCACCTTCTGTATGGAATCCAGGTAACAGGGCTTTTATCCCTGAGTAAGATGAGGTAACCACAAGCTTTCTAGGGAAGCCATCATTTAGGCCAGGGAGCATTCCTGGAGATTAGTGTGGCTGCTGGAAGGTGGCACATGAGTGATGACAAGCATCTGTTAACTTTGATGTATGTCTGTGGCCAAATGTCAGTCTCTGTAGCCATGCTCTGGACAACAGGAAAGGAACTTGCTTTTTCTGACTGGCAGCTTCTTTGTGTTAAAGCAACCTCCTATTTCATTTTCTTGCGCTCTTTCCTGTCCTCACGTGCCCTGACATGTTTTGTGTGTCCTTTTGTGAGGCTGTGACATATTGCACGAAGTCTGGGTGCAGCAGAGCTTTGACCTGATTAAGGCCTCTGCATTCAGCTGCTGTGTACAAATTAAGGATGGTGATCATTGCTAATAAAGATAATTAAATTCTCTCTGTAAGTAGATGGTCTCTCCCTCTGCTTTCAAAGTCTCATACTCATGCTGTTTATCAAGGTAGGCATTATAGCACATGGCCAACTAATCTTCTGTTAATCTACAGTGAACTTCAGCTTCAGAAGAATGTCGCCAGTGTTGTTGGTTAATTGAAGAAGCTGCCCTGGTGTTTAAAAGACATTTTGTCTGAAATGTTGACCTTCTCCCAAACTCACTGTGCTGGCACAGGCAGGACTATCTCCTCGTTACCCTCAATTCCACAGGTGCTGTTTCTTCTCTTGAAGAGTAGAAGAGCAGTGGCAGGTGCACTGCTGTGAAGGGCAGTTTGGCAGGTGCCTTGTGCACCTCGTTCAGGGATTTGTTCCTCACAGCTTTTCGTGACTTGGCTGTTCTGTGTCTCTTGGGCCCTGCCTGGAGCCTGCTTTGCCCAAACAGAAGCATCCCTGAGGCAGGTTTGATTGATACATCAGTCTCCTTGTCACTTGTCTTTAATTGGACTTTGAAGGAAAATTAAAGCTATCATCTGCTTTGCTTCCTTGCCATGGCAATAAGGTGACATGGTAAAAGGAGAAAAGATGAACCAGAGGATGGAATTTTTCTGTAATCTGTGAGAAAGGAGCATTTTCAGGTGATGATTTAGAACACGCACCTCCCTGGATGTTCCAATTTAACTTGCAGTGCAGTTTGTGAGTGTTTTACTGCCAAAGAGTTATTGCTGAAGTGGTTTATTTTTCCTGGGATTCCATAATGGCTGGCTTTGGGCATTGCTAAATCTCTTCTGCTTGGGGCTTTGTCTAAGTTCAGGTGCATAACATGGATAAGAGTGATCTTACCTCTCTCTAGGTGCAATTTATTCAAACCTGGTTTTAAAGCCTGAGTCTTAGTGGGAATTCATCACATCTCTTCTACTGAATTTCCCTTTGTATTACTCTTCTAAGATCTCTACAGCTTAGGCTAATGTGTTAGGCTGTACCACAAGAGATGAGATTAATATGCTGTTTGTCATGGATGTCAATCCCTGATCTTCAGAAAATGAAATGCTGATGTGGTTTCTGTACGAAAGAGTCTTTTGCTGATAAAGTAACAAAGGGACTTCAAACTCCCTCAATCCTTCTTACTTCCTACTTTATTTTTAATGTTACATTCTGTAACTTGGAAAGTCCCCTCCCTAGCCTGATTCAAGGTTAATGTGAACTGGAGAGAAGAGGAGCTCACAAGTAAATCTGTGACTCTCAGCCTTGCAGGCTGCACAGTTTCTTCAGTGATGCTTTGGGCTTGGCTGGTTGCCCAGGATGGGGCAAAATCCCTGATGGGCCCTGAGCAGGTAACCCAAGTAGTATTAGTGGCCACTCTCAGGGGCAGGAAGAGAAAAAGGGCATCAAATGCCTCCGGTCTGAGCCAGCTGAACCATTTTCTGACATTCCTTTGTGCAGCAAAGGAGATTCCTCATAAGAAAGTTGCCAGTGTCCTCCAAGCAGGAAAGTGTCCCCTAAGACCCTTAGCACAGCCCTCTGTGCCAGGGGAAGGTGAGCAGAGCAGCTTTCCCCAACGGGCTCAGCTTGTGTCCTCTCCTGAAGTGGAACCTGCTTTCCCTTGTCCTGGAGCACCAAAGGCTGTAAGTCTGGCCTCAGAGAGAACTTATTCATCCTTAGGCCTCATTAAAAGAGTCCACCTTAAGGAACAGTCATCAGGGAGACTTTACAGGGTACGAGAGGAAGAGAGAGCAGTGTGCCTGCATGGTTAAATTGCAGAGGAATCCCACAAGTGTCCCAGTACAGCTGGCTCCCTGATGGCCGGATGCAGAGTCTGCCAGAGGGGATTGCTTCAGTGCAATTTCAATAGAAATCATTAAGTAAATGGGACTTGCCTGCTCACTGTACAAAGATTTCACCAAAACCGATGTTTTCCTTACAGATTTCTTTACTGGTTGGTCACAGTAGGCTGTAATAACTTTTAAACTAATGGACCAAAGCCCCTAAACCTACTCTATGGGAAGGAGACAGTGTTTCCTGCCTCCTGAAATGCACAGGCTACACCAAAACTACCCAGCCAGGCTGATGGTAGAGCTGAGACCCTTGGTGTGTGTCACCTAAGAGAGAAAACCAGAGACCCAGTAAGATTCTCACAGGTCAGATAACACGAGGTTTTCTGGTGTGTTTTGCAGGGTTTCTGGAGGAGAACTTTTTGACTTCCTGGCACAGAAGGAGTCTTTGAGTGAAGAGGAGGCAACCAGGTTCATCAAGCAGATTTTGGATGGTGTGAATTACCTTCACTCTAAGAAAATTGCACACTTTGATTTAAAGGTAAAGATGCTGATTCAGACTTGAGCTGATCTCTAGCTGCTCGTTTTGGTATTTAATATCAGTAGTGTCAGGTGATCAATGAAGATGTTCCAAGAAATGCAAGACAGAAATCAGAAAGCATGAGTAAAGAATCATTTCACTAATAGTTACTATCAAATGACCTGAAATATATTCACATAATAAGTCTCCTGGATTTTAAAGGACTGGGTTTGGAATTTTGCAGTGTTAAATTAGACAGGTATTTGTAAGCAGTGATCTGATTAGACAGAGGGTGATTCATCATTACCTCTCACTCGACTTACACTGACTGTGGAATGAAAGCACCTCAAAGAGGTAGTGACTGTGACTTTTTGCCATTTCAGTCTGTTCTGGCTGCTTTAAGAAGTTTACATCGTGTATCTGTGGTGAACACATATGCCCTAGATCCATGGAATAAAACCAGACTTGTTAGCCTGAGGCTGTAACATTCTTAGTGCAATGACAATGAATTATTCATGTTCTCTCTTTCCCAGTGCAGCTCTGACTGAGAATATGTGTTAGCAGGAGCCATTTCCAGGTTAGGCTCTGCTGTGGAAAGGCCACGCAGCTGCCAGCAGGGAATCCAGCTCTCTCTCACTGCTGCCCTTGAGCTTCTGATTGAGTTATGACAAATTAATGCATGAAAGCTCTTCATGGCAGATAAGCTGAACCCATTTACTCTGAAATGGGAATCCGGACCATGGAAGGGAGCAGATGAGGGTGAGAAATTTAGTCCAGGAAAAAAGTTTATGAAATATTTGATTTATCTGGTACAAAGCTAAAGTCTGTGGTTGAACCACTTAGTTTTAATTTCACAGTGTCAGCTTCAGCTTTTTCCTAGAATACTGTGAGGAATGCCACATGTTCTTTTAATAGCTTGTTGTCATATGACCTGGGACCTCTGATCCCAACCCTTCCCATTTTCTGGACTGTTCAGCCAGTCTTTCCTGCCCTTATTGCATCTGTGAATTTAGTCTCATCGAGAAGATAATTTTTTTCCCTAAATAGGTTCAGATGTGACTAAAATCCCTCAAGGAGCATTCAATAAAACATCTCCCAGTGAACTCCCATACAGAATAGAGTCAACTGGACAGATGTGATGTATAAATTCCAAGACCAGATCAGCAGAATTGCTGACAGTTCCAATATTCCGTGGTGCAGCTATCCCTCAGGATCAGGCAGTGGCTGTCTCACTGCTCCAGCTGTGTGTGTGCCAGTGGAGACAAATCCATGGGCAGGCTGTGACATCCCCCCGTGGGACAGGAGCAGGGTCTCTGTTTTAAGAGGGGACAAAATAAACTGAGCTTTTGCTTGGTGTTACTTGACATTGCTGCAGTTTAGGTTATACCAAATAAACTGCTCCTGGCCCCTGTAACTAGGACAATAACATAGAACTCTCTTTTGTTATTTTCAGCCTGAAAACATTATGCTTCTAGACAAGGATATCCCTATTCCACACATCAAGCTCATTGACTTTGGACTGGCTCACAAAATAGAAGATGGAGTTGAATTTAAAAACATTTTTGGAACTCCAGAATTTGTAGGTGAGTGGTATGTTCCATCTTGTCAAAATTAAGGAATGAGTGATGGAGGTAGTTTCAGTTTCATTTCTATCTTTAATATCTTAAATCTGGAGGTTTAAATCTAGAGGTTTACTTTATTCCTTTGGAATAAGCAAAAGGTACTTTTTATAAACCAGATGTGCTGCTGCTGCCGCCAAATGAATATTTAGAGATGTAAATTCAGGGTTGAGATTGTGAAACTGTGCAAATACAAATTATAATTTTTTACTTGTTGCCTGGGGTAAGTAGATCTCTCTGTATTTCGGTACCTGAGCACACAATTACCTGTGTGTCTGTCAAAACTGCCTCACACTGTTCACCTGTTGAGTACAAAGGCCTCACTTCCCCTTACACTTTTCCACCTGATTCTTTCTTTTTCTCATCACTGGTCACAATTCTATTCTGCATTATGCCCCAAGTTACTCTACAGTCTCTTCTGGACAGCTGTGAACTCGAACTCCTATTTGGGCTATAAAATTATAAATTATGTATCCTATAACTAACTTCTTTCTCTCCCCATTTCTCCCTCTTGGTAATTCTTGACCTGCTACTCCAGCCTGGTAGAAATTTGTTGCCTCAGTTGCTGATGTTTGATTAAATGTTTCTTACAGCTCCAGAAATTGTAAACTATGAACCACTTGGATTGGCTGCAGATATGTGGTAAGATTTTTAATGTGTTTGTATTTTTTTTCCCAGGTTGCTCTATAATTATTTTTTCCTATTTGGCTCTTAAAAACAAAACAAAAGCCTTAAATACACTTAATAACTCTTTGTTCTGACATTCCATTTTTATGCATCCTTTTAATGAAAAGATAAGCCTTTAATTCCTTCAGAATTAGAGTGAAAAGCTTGAGAGGTGGCAGTTACAGAGTGAACTGCCTGCCCCTGTCCACTGCAGAGGAGCACTCCTAGAAGAAAATCTGTTCCTGCAGTGGCTGGGCTTGTGACAGCTTTATTTATAGGAGCACTTCATGCAGGGGAGACCTGTGCTCTAATCTCATCTGCTGGGAAGGCAGGCAAAAGAGGTCACCCAAACAAAACATCCTCGCTTCTGCTCCTTTGCATTTCTGACGTGTGCTGTAGTAAATACCCACTGGAGTAGAAATCCATGGAGCCTCCAGATACCCACATTACTTGGTGTTAGATGTAAAAACCATTTCCCTAAGACACCATTCTGTAAGAGAAATGTTAACACTTATCTAAAAAGCCACCATGGCTCTCCTGTCTGTGTTGAAGCTACTGTTGACTTTTTTCATGATTGCACATTAAGAAGAATACAGGTCATGTACAACCCATGCAATTTCCTTTCTTTTTTAGGAGCATAGGAGTCATCACCTACATACTGTGAGTACAAGAGATTCACTCCTCTGGGAATGTTCCTAAAGCTCTATTGCATTAGTACAAACCAGCTCCTCCTTCAGTCACCTCATGGCTGGTTACAACTACCTGAGGGGAGGTTGCAGTCGGGTGGGTGTGAATCTCTTCTCTCAGGCTGCCAGCACCAGAACAAGAGGACATGGCCTTAAGCTGCACCAGGGGAGGTTTAGGCTGGATGTTGGGAAGAGGTTTCTCACAGAGAGAGTGATCCCTCAGTGGAATGGTCTGTCCAGGGTCGCCATCCCTGGAGGTGTTTAAGAGAAGACTGGATGAGGAGCTCAGTGACATGGTCTGGATGATGGGATAATGGGAGATGGAGTTAGGTTATATATCTTTGTTTTTTGTTAGCACTCTGGTCTTCAGTGACACACCTGGACTCGCCAGGACATTAAACTTCATAAATTGCTATTTATAGATATTCATATATGATGAGAGGAAACCTTAGGAGTTGAGGATAAGCAGGTGGGAATACTTAGCATGCCATTAGTGATGCACAGAGCCAGCTGCTCTGGAGGTCGTTCTGTGCTGGGGCAGAGTGAAGGAGGGGTTTCTGTACTGCCCCCAGAGCAGGAGATTTGTGGTAACTGCTTGGCTGGCAGTGATGGCCACAGGGATCAAGAGGAATATCTCCCTACAAATGATCAGAAAAAAGCATCATGCTTTTTATGATGGGAGGGGTCGCCTTGCATGATAGGCTGTGGACTAGAAGTTTGCGTGCCTTAAACTAGAATTGCCTGTTAGTTTTAAAGCCTTTTGTTCTGAATTACTCTGAATAAGTTGGGTGTGTTTGTGGTACCACCTACTTTAGCAAATGTGGCAGCAATTAAATGGATCCTGTCATCAGGTGGAGAGATCAAAATGCAGCCAAGTCCTCAATTCAGTAGCCAGTGAGTGATTCACAGGTTGCCTGGACAAAGCCTTGAGTGCTGAGCTCTGCTGTTACATGTTTACAGGCAATGAGTCAGGATATGACAAAGTCATTTACATTAGGTATTAGGATTTGAAAATACCACTCCCGTTTCACAGACCTCAAAACTGAATCCCAAAGAGAGAGGGGGGGGAAAAAAAAGAATGGGGCACTATTGGGGTTGGCTTCCAGCAAAGGGGCAGAAGGTGGAATTACAGCTGCTTCACAGCACAGTCTGGGGAAAGGGAAAAGAAACCAAGGCTCTAGGGCAGGCTTCCAAGCTTTAGTTTTGGAACAATGCCCATGGTCTGTGCTGAGGTGACTTCTTATGCCCTTCTTTGTGGCCAGCAGAAATGGAACCAAAGCTTAAGAAGGAGCATGTAAAACCTGTGAAGTGAGACTGACTGTGATGAAATTCGCTTCATCAAAGGCAACTGATGCTGCCGTGCTGTGTCAGATGCTCTGGCATCATTGTACAATTGTGGAGAGGGAGGAAGCAGTTTATGCACTCAAACGTTTATTCTGTGGCTAAAACCACGTGTGGTAGCTGGGGGTTGACCTGAAACGCCCGGGTGGTCCCATTTAACTTCCTGCTTACCCCAAAAAGCTCCCAGTCAACATGGTGGTGACAATACAGACAGAGTAAAAGGTCTATTAAGCAGGATCATGTAAGCAAATGGTTTAGTGTTCAAAACTTCAATTTAGATCCCAGGAGTTTGCTGCAGTCCCCTTTTGAGCCTGCTGCATCCTGAAACTGTGCTATCAAAGCTGGACATAGTAGATAAGCACAATAATAGCCCAGAAGATTATAAAAAAGGGATGAGATCAATTTCCTTGGTATAAATAGCATTTCCTATAAACCAGAGTTTTGCAAGTCAGCATCCCTTTGTATTGGGGGAAGGAGGAACCTGGAGGAAAGGCAAGGCAGGAGGAGTCTGAAATGACTCTGCTCTGACACTGGAGCTTTATGGAGCAAAGGTAAATAGTCATCAAAGATGATCAACAGTAAAGAGATAGGCAAAGCAGGAGGAAGGTTTTTTCTTCAGTAAAGATTGATAAATGGCATTTTATTATGATTGCATCTCCATATATTCTTGCAGTTGGAGCAGGGTGCCAACAGAATGAAATTTTGTGTTGTTCAGAAACAGTTGAATCCTGTTGCTGCCAAAGCCCTTTTGTTTGTGGGTTCCTTGTATTGAGCAGCATAGCTCTGTGTCTCCAGTGGAGCTGGTCCCTAGAAAAGGCTGCTGGTCACACACCACCTTTTGGGTCCAGCTGGGAAAGGTCTCTTGGCTGAATCCACTGTGCACAAAACCTGGTCAGTAGCTTTGCAGACAGAAGAGAAGTAGGAGCAGGGCTCTTTCTACCTGAAGACAATCTGTGGAAATGCCACTTTATCTGCTTGAAGGTGCTGGAAGCTTCACCTTGAGGTGGTTTCACAGGGATAGAGACTTTGCTCAACTGAAGCCTTTTCCAGTTTGATTAGCAATGACATAAATGAGACAGGAGAGGAGAATAGTGCAGCACTAATGTGTGCACACAGCTAGAAATGCACAGAGACTTTCAAAATGAGTCTGGCTCATAACCATAGATGTAAAGGGTGGAAACTGGCCCTGTTGTTTCTCACATGGCAGAGCTGCTGCAACACCAGAGCCACAAATGTCCTAAGAGTGTATTACACAGTCACTGTAATTTCATCAGGGGGTTTCTACTGTTTGTTTTTCCAACTGATTCTTCTTTCTGGCTTGTCCAGGCTTAGTGGTGCATCACCTTTCCTTGGAGAAACTAAACAAGAAACACTTGCCAACATCACAGCTGTGAATTATGATTTTGATGAAGAATTTTTCAGCAATACCAGCGACCTGGCAAAAGACTTTATTCAGAAACTTCTGGTGAAAGATACACGGTAAGTGAAAATTCTGAAAGATCTGTTTGTCCCTAAAATAAACCTGGTGAAATGTAGCCTGATGAGTTATGTACAAAGCTTTCCTGCAAGGCAGAGGGGTGTTGCTGTGCCCCTAGCTCTGTCTCTTTGGCAGTCACCTACAGTCTGTGACAGTTCTGCAGATCTTTATTCCCAGTTTATAGGAACCACAGACTTTTTGTTTTTCTTGCTTTTAATAAAGGGCACACAGAAGTAGCACCTCCTTCCCTGTTAACCCCCTGTGCCCTGGAGGGAAGTCAGGCCATTGTGGTTCTTTCTAATGGCTTCCTTAGGGGAGAAAATAGAGAGACAAAGGGGTGTTCAGTCAAGATTTCTACAAATCATCAGGCATGGAGTGGAGAAGATGAGAGGTTTGCATAGGCCTAGCAGCCTCCTTTTAAGAAAGGACAAGTCAGTGGTGTTGATATTTGTCCCATGTACGAAGACTGTGTTTCTGGCTTTGATTCTCAGTGCTGTTCACCAAAGTGCTACAATGCAGGAGGAATTCAGGACTGATCAAGTGTGATTAGGTTTGAAATACTCCTCTCAGAAATGTCACCTCCAGGAAACCACAGCTCCTGCAGTGCTGCACTATCATGTCCCAGAGGACAGCTTTGATGTAATTACTGTTCTGTACCTTGACTCAGACACACTCGTATCTAAGATGGATAGCAAGAATTTCTTTTCTAAGCGTGTTGGATGAACAAAACAAAAGAATATTGTTTTGGGTGGGTGCACAAAAATACAGGTAGATTTTGGTGAAGTAAGAACTAAAATTGTGTGGGGTAAGGCCAGTTTAGAACAGTAACTAAACCGCACATAAGCAGTAGCTTCAGGGAGGAACATAACCCAGAAACTTGAGAGTTTGCCTTGGCATTATGTTGATAAAGGCTTCGTGGGAAGCCTGGGAGAAGTGTGGGTCAATGAACTTGTGTACCAGGTGTTTCTCATTCAAGTCGGTGGGGGTTTTTGTGTTGTTGTTTTTTAGGAAGCGACTTACAATTCAGGAAGCTCTGTCTCACCCGTGGATCACGGTAAGGCTGGGCAACCAAACAGATCTTGGCTTTGCCGTGAGCAAAGCACAGATCATATTCTTACTCATATTGGTGTGTGAAATGGAAAACTGCCCCCAGATACTTAGTGACCCTGGGCATCTCAAAGGGAGGTACTGGGAAGGAACCAGTTGGGTCTGTATAAATCCCTGGATTTATGCAAATGACTTCTTTTACTATCATAGCTTTCAAAAAGAGGGTGACAAAGCTCTGGTGTTTATTGCACATTGCAGTCTCCCAGATTTGACTGGGCTTTGCATTTTTCCATCCTTCTCTGTTTGCATGGATGTACAGTGTGCATGGGGTTGACTGCAGTCAACGTGGACCACACAGGTTTTGTCAAGACATAATTGCTGTACCATGTGTGTGGATTTGCTTACATTTGTGTGTCCATATGTATTTTATCGTCACAAACAATGCTTGGTTATGTGGATAAGTCTGTTATTGAAAATAGATTTAGCTAATCTCAGCATGACTAATGAGGATTTTTGAAATTCAGTTTTTGCTTTGCGTTGCACAAAACATTAATTGGAGTGGGTTTAGGGTTGTTGTTTTTCCTCTTACAAGTATTGACAGCTTTGAGGCTGTTAACTGCTAAAAATTAATATGAAAATAAGTTGCAGCCGTGTTATTTGCACTTACCACATTGGAATGAATCCACATCACTTGTCACATTTGGTTTTGAGCTCATGTGTTTGGTGGTTTTCATTTTTAATCATATGCATGAAGGAAACTCTGTGTGAGCAAAGAATCTCCCGGCATTGTGGAAGTCCAGGCTGCATCCTTTATGTTGAGTTTTTGAATTGCTGCACTGTCTCGTTCAGTAATATTGGTTCCTCTGTCTGACGCCTCATCAGCTGAAAGAAGAAACCAAAGTCCCAGAAAACAAGAGGGTGGAGAGCACCCAGCTGAAGACCAAACGCCTGAGGGAGTACACCATCAAGTGCCACTCCAGTATGCCCCCCAACAACACCTACATCAACTTCGAGCGCTTCGCCCGCGTGGTGGAGGACCTGTCACGTACGGAGCGGGGCTTCAGCACCTTGGCCATGTCCCACGACTCCCTGCAGGAGGACATCGATGCTCTGGTTTCCATTTACAATGAGAAAGAAGCTTGGTATAAAGAGGAGAGTGAGAGCGTGAGGCACAAGCTGTCCCAGCTGAAGTACGAATGCCGGAAAATCGAGTCCCTGAAGAGACACCTGCAAGAGGATATCAAGGCTGTGGACACGAGTCTTGCAGGCATATCTGGGAAATACACAGACCTGCAGAGCCACTATGAATCTCTGGGACAAGAACTTGCTGGGGAGCTCAAGTGGATACAGAATTTAATGAGCAGTTTTCAACTGGAAAATGAAGCCTGTGTGAATGGCAACTTTGACTCTGTTTTCAACAAAGATGTTAATGAATCACTAATGGAGCTGTTAAATAGATCTCGCTGTGAGGAATGCCTGGCAGGGCTGAATCTTGGTGTGGCAGAATCCCATCAGTGATGCTGAGCTCAGGCTAGGGGCAATGTTTGCTCCATCTTTCAATGTACACCATTTCAAAAAGGTTTCGGTGCATTGAGGCTGCACAAAAACGTCACCTGGAATTAAGGTAGAAGTTGTGATGAATTGCACAAGGTGCTGACCAAAGCCATGATCTCACAGTGGTTTGTAGTGTTGAAGTTGTGGGTTTTTATTCCATGTGGGGTTTTCTTTTCATTGTCTGAACTTGGAACAGGATGATCACAGTGGTATGGACACATCTAACCCTACAGCCTTCTGTATTTTCCATGTCATAGTGCAGCTTGAAGGAACTGGAATAAAGAATAAGGCAGTCTGTACTTACTGGAAGCCAATAAATTGGCATTATGGCATTTTTGGTTGGCTGAAGGAAGCAGTTGTGTAGCCCTGCTGCAGGCAGTTCTACAGGCCATGTGAGAAAAATACGTATTTGCAAAGGTTACATCTGTCCTGTAAAACAAAGGAAATGTAGTGATTTGACATTTAGCTGGTCCTGTGGAAATTCTCTCTGAAATGGCTGCCACTAAAGAAAAGTTAAAATTATCTTTTAAGCCAGTTGTGCTGGGTGAAGTCTTTTAGCATCAAGAGTGTGAGCTGAATTTTACAATAAAGGATTAATCAACGGCTCAGTTTCCTGTCCTCTACCAAATAAATCCTATGCAAAAGACACTGTTGGGAACTTCTAATGAAATGATCAAATAACTCTAATTTTACAGTGTGATTACCTAAGTGATTACATAGTCCTCTGGTTTGTTTTCTACAGTGAAGATGACAAGGCTACAATTAAATCTGTGGTGTGGGATTAGTGTTCTTGCTATAGATTTTTTTACCTTAAGTTTTAGAAATTAGAAGAAAAGGTGAACCAAACTTGAATCATGCCCTGCTGTCTTGTGTTTCAGAGAAGTCATTTGGTTATACTGTATTAATGTGCATGTTATTATCTCATTTTTGAACACAACAAATAGTTATTTCTGCAGGATGCCATTGGGCCCTGATGGGCAGTGACTGAGGGAGATGTCAGGCTGCTGTGGGCATTTCTGCAAGGTGACTGTGGTGCAGCTGCAAGAATCAGTGAGATCATAGAGCAAGCCCATCTAGAGTGGACATGCATATATATATGTGCTAGTGTGTGTCTTTCTCTGCTCCTTCTGCAGAGAAGTTAATGATCTAAATAAATTGAATTGTTGTTCCTAAAATGATTCCAGACAATGTTTTCTACTTTGATAAAAAGATAAAAGCACACTCTCCTCCACTCTGTGCAGAGTACAGTGGCCCCACTGCTGCCGTGTCCTCCTGAAGATGTGCAGGGGCTGGTGGGAATTCAGGGTTCTGAAACAGCTGTTCACTTGGGTTATTGTTGCTCCCTTGGTGCCACTCAGAGGAGGATGGAAAGTGGGCATTGTTCTTGGCACAAGATGTAATTGTCCATTTATATTGTCTCTGAATGCTTCAGTTGTCACTTCTCCAGGTTCCTTTGGGCGACAAGACCTATTGGATACTGTCCAGGAGAGCTGAAACACGGGACTTTTTTATGAGGGGGAGAGTTTTAATTCCTAATTATACATTTTATTTATGAACAAATTCACTGGCACAATGAGAAGGAGCATTAAATGAGCTCACTTTGTTCCCAAAGATGTTTGGGTGAGGGTAATGTGACTTGGTCCTGGAAGTTAATTGACACAGTGCTTTTGAGAAAATACTCTGATGATTGAGCCACTGATTTGCAGGTACTTAGAAATGGAGAAGCAGTTTTTAACAGTCTGGGGCAAAGTGAGCTATTTATTTCCGCTGCTGAAA
The DNA here is from genome assembly GCA_013390025.1 of Pitta sordida. NCBI lineage: Eukaryota > Metazoa > Chordata > Aves > Passeriformes > Pittidae > Pitta > Pitta sordida. The sequence continues at coordinate 100,981 of WEKX01007378.1, forward strand.
GGGCAGTGGGACATTTGTCACCTTGATTGTACAGCTGACATTTAACCAGTGACATTTTTTCCATTTCAGATTGATTTCTGCTGGCATGTTGCACCATGCTGGCCATTTGCAGCATGAGGAAATGGTGTTTAATGCTTAACTGTCCCAGTTCTGGTGAATTCAAACGGTACATTCATCTAAGTGGGACAGAGGCCCAGCTGATGGCCTGGCTCCCTGAATTGCTGCACAAATGCTAAACCTACAGCATTTGATGAGAGAAGTGTGTCTGTTGTCTCAAACATTTTCAACTGTTTTGCTCAAAGAGATGTTTGAATCCTCACTGATGTGTTTTCCATCTCCTTTGTGACTCCTCCTGCTTCAGGTGCTTGGCTTGGTTGCCAGATCAGTACAAGTGTTTTTGTTATCCACCTTCTGCATATGGAAATCAGAACTGCTGGAATGGTTGTCACTTTATAAACTCAATAATCTTTGAAGGGTTGATTGCTGGCCTTTCTCGTTTCACTTTTACCTGATCTACATTTGAGCCTTTTTTCCCCCCTTCAATCTGTTAGATACAGTTTTTTGTTTCATGCAAATTTTGATGTGCTTTTGGAGTTGAATGTGCTTCATGTTCAGAAAGACTGTGTCAGGACTTGTGGAACATCTGTTCCTTAACACCATGTGAAATCCCAGATGCTGGGCATGTGTCTGAATTGTAATAACCGACTATGGAAATACAGGACAAAAACCAAATATAAACCAAAATTCAGTCCTCGTGTATTTATTGCCAGGGTATCAGTGTCTCCTGCTCTCACCCTCTGGGTATGGTTAGAGGGCAAAGCCATTTTTTCAGATAACATGTATCCTTGCCATTAACATTAAATGGCAGCCAATTTTTTCCCATTTTATTACAGTGATTTTTATCCAGAAAAACGGAGAGGGGGCAGGTGTGCACTGAGAAGCATCTTAGCAACTTTTCAAAGCAAAAGTTATTACCCTCTAGTTTTAAGGATTTTTATTTTGAGATCAAAGCCATCCTGTCCAGGCATTGGGTGGACTAGGCTGAGTTATTTTCTTCTGGTTTTGCTTGTATAAATGCACAGCTTCCCCAGCCAGCATTCTTTCCAGTGCACATGAGAGATCTTGCATATTTTGTGCACCAAAGGGAGCCAAAACAATAAAACTGCTCTGTTGTCTTCCAGCCCATGGACAAGCAGCAGGCTTTGGTTCGGAAATCATCATCTGTTAACCTGGAGAACTTCAAAAGGCAGTACGCCAGAAGGCGGTGGAAGGTACGGCAGCCAGCCCTGAACCCTCCTCACGTGTGGCTTCCCAGGCCTGGTGGGATCAGAGGGCAGCACAGGGTTTGAATGTGAAATTGTCATGGAAAATTGGTCAGGTTGTCCCTCTTCCCTCTCTCCGTAGCTTTCCTACCGCATCGTCTCCTTGTGCAACCACTTGTCTCGTTCGCTGGTGAGAAGGGTCCTAATGCAGGATGGGAGCTCGGTAGGTGCATTTCTTGTCCAGGGAGAGGAGAAGAACCAGTTTTGCTGTGCAGTGATGTTTTTTATGTGATGTCCTGTTCATATAAAATGTCCTTATCTGGATGCACAGCCCAGCAGGACGGCGGTGGTGTGGAGGGGAAACCAGATGGGACCATTGCGTCCTCTGTGTGTCTTTAGTGCTGCTCTAAGTTGTGTCCCTGTGACAGGAATCCTATGCAGGGAGAGCAGGTCTCTCAATAAACCTTTTATGTGCTGCCCACAGTTATTGTGTGGAGGAGCAGCAGGTGATGTTTGGATCCCATGGCAGTGACCCTGCTGTGACTGAGACACGAGTGACTTCACTGCTGCTCCTGTGCCCAGCTGTGTGATGGAGGGGGGGGAACCCCAGCACTGCCCATGACCTTCTGAAATGAAACTGTGAGGGTTCTACCAGCTCTGCTTTTCTCCGTGGGTGATCCATTGATAGTGTTAGAGCATCATGTTGAAGAGCATGGTACAGATCTCATTGACATGACTGAGACATTGTGGCCTTTCTATTTCAGAGAAACTGTGAAAGTGACAGTGAGGATCCTGCACAAAGAGAAGTCCCTCATCAGAGGAGAAGCAGCATATCATAATGTGATGAGAATTCCATGGGCAGGAGACAGCAGAACCTTTGATCCTTGCTGAAGCAAGCAGCCCTGGCTTGACCCCTGGTCTGAGTCGTTGGTATTACACTTCTTGCTTCTCCAACAGCACCCACAGCTGGGTGATGGTGTGAAATGCCTGCTGAGCATTTCAGAAAGTGGAGGGTTGAGATTCCCAGGGAAATGCGATAGCACAAGCACCATTTGGAGTGCTTTTTATGTTGAGTGTTTCAGTGATGCTTCAATCTATTTGTGATATCAGCTGCACTCAGGGTGTAGGGTTTCTACTGGTGTTCTTTTACTGCAGAGTAATCCACATTCTGCACAGTGGTTAAGACTGTGCATTATTATTTCAGTCAGGGAAATTGTTATTGAGTCTTAAGGAAAATTTTTTATTTATGTTTGTTAATAGCATAAATATGTATTTGATGGCTGATACCTGACAGGTTTTGTTAGCTGTGTGCAGAGCTCTGTTACTGCTCTCACTGAAGAGAAAATCCTAATGCCATTGCAATGTCATAACCTTGATTTTGTGGAACTAGGAGTGAACAGTTCTGCAACAAGAACTCTGCTCTGGCAGAGAACTAACACAACTGTCAATGTGAGTACAACTGATTGTGGCCGCTGAGAAATGAGGTCGGCCAGGGCAATTTTGGGATGAAAAAGAGGAAGAAATCCTCTAGTGACTTACATGCACCCAAATACAACGTTTGTACAGAATGATGGCAAGACGCTTCTCCAAAACAGGGCATTGAAAAATCCAAGGTATTCAAAGTAATAGTCTTTGTTAGACTTTGTCATTGTTGTCAATATTATTTATTGTCAGTAAATTGGAGCCTTGTTGACACCTATTTGTGTAGGTGCTGTTTACATGTAACCCAGACCACAGACATCTGTGTTTTATTCAGGGGCTTGTATCCAAAATTGAGGGAGCACTTTGACACTGATACAATGTCTTTGGGCTGGAAAGTTGAGTCAACTAATTATGTTCGTTTCTAAGCCAGTGTTGTTCAATTGGTACCAAAAAACGTGCATAGTTTATTTTTTTCATTGAATGTATTTGTTGTTAGAAGTTCACAGATATTTTATCATTTAAAACATCAAAAACCAGAAAGCCTGTTAGAAACAACTCTGGATGGACGAGGACACTGGGTTGGTTTGGCTTTACACTTGTCACTTCTAGGCTGAGGTTTCGGAGTGGAAGGTGTGAAAACTAGTGTCAGGTTCATTTTAGTGGCTTCCAGTTTCTAAGGAAGAAATAAAAATGCTCTGCTTTTATTTGTAATTTGTATCCCTGCTTAGGTAGAGAGTAAAATGCAGTTGATAAGAAAGTATTTCTGTGAAAGGAAGGGAATGCATTAAAGTATTGGAGGAGAGAGGCAGAGGGTAGGATTTGATGGAAGAAAGATAAAATGAAGGAGGGGGTAGGAGGAAAAAAAGCAGTGGAGAGGAATGAGAAGGACATGTAGCAAGTCATCTTGGACTGGGAAGGTTGAAGGAAAGCAAAGAGAATGTGGGTGCAGGAATTGTGGAGGCAGGACAGTGGATGTTTCTACAAATATGTCACTGCATTTTGATACTGTTTATTTCATTTCCCTTTATTTCATGTCTTGTGCTGCCATAGCCTGTGACACGTGCCTGGCCAAGGGCTAAGGAGCAGTGCATGGACTTCTCCTCACATTCAGGATGTGTATTTATGAGCTCAGTGTGCAATTTTCGAGGCAGAACCCTCAAAAACTGCTGTAGTAATGTATTGAGAAGGAGCAGTAACGGGAAAACCTGTTGGTTCAGTGTATTTCAGTTTCAGCTGGAATAGAGTTAATTTTCTTCCCAGTGCTGTGTTTGGGATTCTGTGGGAGAATGATGTTGATAACTTGCTGATGTTTTAGGTGTTGGTAAGTAGTGTTCAGCCCAAGTCAAGGAGTTTTCAGTTCCCCATGCTCTGCCAGTGAAGAGGTGCACAAGAACGTGGGAAGGAGCTGCCCCAAACTGTCCAAGGGATGCTCCAGACCACAGAACGACATGTTCAGTGTGAAAACTGGGGAAAGGTGGCTGGGATCCACAGGTCACTGCTCAGGGTCAGAGGATGGTGAGCAATTGTATTCTGCATCACTTTCATTTTAGTCCTCTTTGCCTTTTCATTATTAGTAGTTATTGTTATAATATTTTGCTTTAGTTCAATTGTAAACCTGTTCTTATCTCAAAGCAACCCCCAGGGTTTACTTTCCAGTTCTCCTCTCCTCCCTGACAGGGAGAGTGACCAAGTGGCTGCATGGGGGCCTTGTTGCCAACAGGGATTATTAAACCACAACAGTGGCTGGAGGGAATATTTCAGAAACAGAACACTACAAATGTATATTTGGATAAAAACCTGCCCAGCTTACCCACCAAATTTTGCCTCCTGCTTTCCCTGGGATATGGAAAACCAAAGAAACTCCAAGCCAGTGGTATTTTTCTGAATTTCTGGAGTTCATTCTTCTCATGTAGAATCCTGACAACTATTGAACAAGATGGGATGTAGGGGAAAGGCAGACAGGGGAGTGCGACGCCATGTGAAGCCATGAGCTCTGGCTTATTAATTCTACATTAATAAAAGATGTAAGGTGGTGTTTTAACAAAGGCATTACAGGCAGCTCACGGTGTTTGGTCTTTAGTCATCTCTGTGCCCAGGTGAGGTAAGGACAGGACCACTGGCTCAGGCCCAGGAGAGCAGCCCTGGATGGCTCCACAGGAGCCCCAGCACTGTTCCCTGGCTGTGCCAGCACACCGTGAGTGGACAATCTCTTGTTCTCAGGACCAGTGTTTGTGATGCATTAGGAAGTTTTACAGTGTTTTCCCAGTTGTGTTCTCTGTGTTTATCCCTCGGAGCTGAGGGAGGCACAGTGTGATTGCTCACAGGAGGAAACCTTCACCTTGCAAGGGTGGGTTTCATTCCTTACCATTGCTGAGTTTTGAGGATCAACCTGTAGGCTCCTTGTATTGAGGGGGGGGGGGAAAAAGAAAAGTCACGGAAGGGAAGGAAAATGCAAATGCATTACATTTCATTAAAACAATTTATGTTACAGAATTTGCTTTGAAAGGAGAGAAAAATCTATTTTCTGTGTATTATTTTTGAGCACTAGGGAACCTGGAAAGAAATTAAGTGATATTCTGGGAAAAACAAACAAGTATTTTTATTAAAATATGACTATTTTTATTCTTATTTTAGTGCTGATGTTTTTTAATCCACGTACATTTTTCTTAGGAGAAATACTGATTTATTTTTGTGCGTATGTGCCTGGAAATTGTGTCCAAAATAACAGCGATATTTGTTATTCTGATTTGCTAATAAAATGTTTGCACAGCAGGGCGGGTGTGTGTCTGTTCACATGAGGGAGGGCTGTGGGGAGGGGCCGCTCAGACCCTCCGAAGTCTGGGAGGGAGGGAGGGAAGCAGGACAGGGATGGAGCAGGGTTTGGGCACCGGGGGGACTTTGTTCTGTCCCTGATCGTTGGGGACACCCCGCGAGGACCCAGCCCCAGTCACGGGGGGCTCCCGGGGGATGGGATGGGATGGGATGGGATGGCATGGCATGGCATGGCATGGCATGGCATGGCATGGCATGGGATGAGATGGGATGGCATGGCATGGGATGGGATGGGGTGGCATGGGATGGGATGGCATGGCATGGCATGGGATGAGATGGCATGGCATGGGATGGGGTGGCATGGGATGGGATGGCATGGCATGGCATGGGATGGGACAGGACGGGATGGCATGGCATGGGCTGGGATGGGATGGCATGGGATGGAATGGCATGGGAGGCACTGCAGAGGAGACGTAAGAACAGGCACATGTGGGGCTGCAAGTACCTGGGCTGTAGTTGATACAGAATTTTTCAGACCACAGTCAGATGAAGTGTAAAGCTGTGTGCTCTGTGTGCAGAGATGTTACACTGAGGTTCTGTTTAGAGTGATTTGAAAGCTGTGATGAGGTGCTGAAAAACAGCTGAGAAGGTTGTGTTTTTCTTTTTAATGGTGCTGAAAAGCACCTTCAGCTGTTTAGTTTAACCTGGTGTAGTAAGTCCCTGCTCTTCAGTGTCTGTTTTATGGGGTTTTAATGCACTTCATTTTGTTGGATATGGTAATTAATAATTGTAGAATCTCACCAAAGGTTTCCATCATTAACACATTTAAAAGTTGCTGGGTTTTTTGAGTGGAAGAGTTCTTGGAGCCTCGCAGCCATGGGTGGGATGCAGCTGAGATGACACAGACCAAGTGCTGGAGATAACTTTATCAGCAGGACCCAGATGTTCACAAGGGAAATGTGCCAGCTTGCACTCTCCATAAAACACTGGGGGAAAAAGAAGAGTTTGGTTTTGCAGCATGAGTGACAAGGAGGCAGAAAACATAAGTTCAGTGGACAAGTTCTACTCAGGAATGTGTGGTCTGGGGCAGATGGGACACGGGGAGGCAGGGCCTCAGTCACTTGAGAAACAGCAGGGACTGTCTGTAGAAGATCTGGAAGGAAAAGACCTCGGAACAAAAATCTCTGGGGAAGAGAATGAAGATAAATGTGCCAGTACAATTCTCTAAATTGCCAAACAGGGAGTTTGTTTCCATGACCCTGTGGGCTCCTCTCTTACTGTCTTGCTTTTGTAGCAGATTTCTTGCCTTGTCCTCCTCACCCTAAACTGGTCTTCCACTCACAATTTTAATTTCAAGGAGCATTGGCTGTTTATTTCTTTTAAAAGTCACACTGGGAGAATTCCAGATGTTCATTCTGTTTGTTTTAAAAATCAAGAGGCTACAGACTGTTAGAAATGGGACTGAGAACAGTGACTGTAACAGTTACACTGTTTAATGGCTTTGGCTCCACTGAGTAAAGCAAAACCTAATGGACTGTTCAGTTGGGCTTCATTTTTGAGGAGTTCAGGTAACATGGGCCAAAGACAGGTGGGTAACACAGGCTCTTTCACCACTGGATGTCATGCCAAGCCCACCTGTCTTGGTTTAGAATTACCTGTGCAAGTAATTTATGTCCAGAGTTAAAAGCACACCAAGCAGGGTCTCACACCACTGAGTCTGTTTGCTGCTAGAATACTCTCCTATTAACAAAAGAGGGCAAGAAAAGTCTCTTCTATCAACTTCAACCTGAAATAAAAACACAGCAATACCTGAATGTGCCAAAAATGGCAATGCAAGTTTGGGCCATGACCTTCAGTGCCTTTTGGGACAGGCTCTTAATGACAAAATCTGCACTGGCAGTGTGCAATGCCTCAGCTCCAAGCAATTTCTGTAATTAAAATTATTAAATTACTTACAACCTGCTGTGATCTGAAGTGCCTGTCTCTCTCCCTTTTTTGCTGTTGGTACTGCTCATATGTAAGGGGTGCCTGATCTTTACTAAAGTAGAACAATGTTTATTTGGGAGACACAGACGAGCAATCCAGAGCCAGCAGATGAACTTTGGAAAGGAGAACAACTGACATGTCCAAGGCTGACGTTGGAGCTGCTTAGAAAACATGCTGGAAATGACAGGGCTGAGTTCTGGGGCTTGCTGGTGGCTGTTCAGGACTCAGCTGAGATGTTCACTGCATGTAGCTGAGGCAGCTTTATGCCTTTGTTTTGAGTGGTGATTACAAGGGAGGCACCTTTTTTACCCCCTAAAAGGATATAAAATGGACAGTACATTCCAGGGGAAGCAGCTGATGAGGGGTTATTTACCTGTGAGTTGTTATTTATCTGCAAGAGGCAAGTTAACACTCTCCTGAGACTGTGGTAGACGTAATGTTTCCTTCTCCTTTTGTTGCCACTTCTGCAAAACGTAGCCTGGAAAAAAACAACTGAGTGATAAAACTCCAAACGGCACTGACAGGAGTCTTCCAGCTCTGGGGCTTTCAGTTCCACCAGATAACAGGAGACACTGTTTGGGGGATCCTTTGAGCCCCAGAAGGGTGACTAAAGGTTTAAGGGGGACATGCTGAACAGTTCCCAGCAGGATTTGGGCTATTCTTGACTCTGCATCCAGATATCAGTGCACACCTAGGAAAAGAATTAGATTCTGTTCCACTCCCCAGTAAAAGGATCAGTGGAAATCCCTCCTCTGAGACTCTGGCAAACAAGTTTTCCTCAAGAGCAAAGCTGTGTTCTGTGGGACCCAAAGGCAGTTCGTACCTTCCAGGACAGGTGGTCTAAGATCTCTGTGTTCATGTCTCACCTGAGCAGCCAGTGAGCTCAGGGAGGCTTTCCTGGCAGGACACACAGCCCTCAGTGACTCCACATCAGTCTGATTGCAGTTCCCCCACTGCTCCCCAGTGACACAGATGGTGCTGACACCTCACACAGCAACAGGTCCTGCTTTGAGTTACACTTGGGTTAAGACCTGAGAGCACGTTCCAAGAGGTGCTTTCCCTGTTGAATCTCAGCACGTGAATTTAAGTCTGATAAAGCAGTTGACAAAACTAACAGAATCCCAAATTTGTCAGGGAGTTTAATTAAGCCATTGTATGGTAAGTATTACTAAGGGGTAGCTGAAATGTTCCTTCTCCTGGACTTGGCTAGTACCAGTGTATTTCTCAGTTTACTTTGAAACTATTTAAAACCACCCAAGATGATGTGCAGTAATTAAAAAAAAAATCATCTGCTTGGGAACCAAAATGAGAGAATTGCTTAGTTTAAAGCAAAAAAAAAAAAGTGAAAATAAGGTTATGAGCTATTGGGAGTCTCATGCATTTTGCTGCAGTGAATGATAGAACACCTGACCCAAGCACGGCATTGGATTTGTGTTTCTCTGGACAAAACACATTCCACGTGCTGTAGTTCTTCAGAATTCAGAGTAAAACTTCTCAGAAGAAATGGAAACTCTGTTTGGAAATTGAGCAAAATGAGCTTCCAGCATTCTTATAGGAAAGTAAGGATAAGTTGAAAATACTGTTTTCTGTGTTGATTCAACATTAATGTTCATTTATTATCAAGTTAAGATGCTTTATTTGGTAACAAAGGATGCTAAGAATGTTAAAATGGTCCTTCACAGAGGTTTATTTCCCTCCCCAGCCTTTCATGCATTTTTGTGTTTGTAGCAGCTCTGCTTGTCAACTCCCTAGAGAAACGCAGAACAAAAAATTGCATAGAAGTTTTCTAAATACCTCAAATATGCAACAAACAGAAAATGATGTAAAGTTATAAAATCTTATGTACGTTTAAAATGTTTTATCCTGCTGCTTTCAATCAAGCTTTCATAACGTTTATGTAGAGTAAACTTAACAGCTATTGCCAGCCAAGAGCAGGGTCATGTTAATGTGTTTGTATCACTCTAATTGCATCAAGTAAAGATTCTCTCTCTCTTTCTTTGTAATGATTCCTATAACTTCCCTATGCTTTGTTGAAGCAGCATGTTCCTGAAACTGTTCTTAGGCAGCACAGATGTGTGGCCTGCACCCAACCACATGTTCATGAAGTACCTTGGAAGTGACACACTGTTTACTTTTGGATTTTATTCAGTAAAAAGGTAAATAGGGCTGTGATTGTAAGGGCTGTGACTACAGACAGAGTATGTACAGAGCTATAAAATGTGAGTCAAGATATCTTTTGATCTTTAGCGGATCAGCAGAATAGAGACATAATAAAAAATTATCTGGTTTTCAAAAGGCTAAGCTAATTAAAACCTAAAACAAACCAGCAAATTTGTTACAGTAGTCTATTTAAGATCCCATACCATGACTGTACCCATGGTGCCTGAGCACCTTCTAGCCATGGACAACTTTCATAATGGTGTGAAATGTCCTGTAAGGTTTAGTAAGGAACTGATCAACTTGACTCTTTCTGTCACCTGAGTTCTGACTCAGAAAAATCACTGACGTTAGTGAAAAAAACTTAATTCATCCTCATTTTTATGTATAGGTTTAAAAACCTCTGACTGAGCTGTAGTTTCAGGAGAATGAAGCATCTGATCCCTCCACAGCTCAGACACAGCAGTCAGTGCCTGTGGGAAGCTGCTGGAGATTTGCTGGGTGGGTTTTTTTGTTCTCTGATTCAGTGTCCCAAAATATTAAGTGCCAGTGTGTGTTTGGAGGTGCCCCATCTGTGAGGCAATGCTGAGCTGCAGCCCAGGTGCCCCGTGGGTATTTTCAGGGATCACTGTTGGCCGAGGGGGGCTGGCAGGATTCCCACTGCAGTAATTGCTTTCAGCACTCCTGGGATGTGCCCTCCTGCAACTCTGGGATGCAGGGTCTGTCCTTTGTTTGCTGCCCTATATTGTCCTATAGTCCTAGTCCTGTTCAAACTATAGTGGAGCACAATATGATTTCTTGTGCTTTAAAGACCATTATTTTCAGGTGGAGAAGAACATCCAGGATTGAGTGAAAAGCCTGGCCCTGAGCTCTCTGATGGACAAGGTCACACATCTATTTCAGATGCTTTTCTAAAGCAGTTTTGACCTATGCTGCTCTCAGTCCCTCCATTTAGATCTGAGCATTCCTGTCTGCCTTTGCAAAGCCTGAAAATGCTCCTCAGTGGCCTCCTTCAAAGGAAGAGCCCCTGTCTGTGCTCTTTTCATTGCTGTAGACTTTCTATGTGTCTTGCCTCAGTTCAGGCACGGCTGTTGATCCTGGGGCATGTCAGAGCAGCCAGGAATGGAATGAACACTGGTTTGTGGTTCAAATGTCCCTCATCAGTGCCTGGAATGATGGATAGACAGGTACCATCCTTCCTGCCCTCCCTGTGATTTTATTGTTGCCTTACTCTTTTGTCTCCCTGTTCCATGTGCCTGATGGCCTGATATCTTCTCCAGTGCTCAGCTCTGGCACAGCTTCATCCCGGGAATTCCTTGGTAGGGCCTGGAAGCACAAGATAAACCCAAAGGGCTGGGTGCATGTCCTGGCAGAGGTGCTGGAGAGCATCACTCTGGTCACAGGGATTCTGCCCCAAGAGGTACCAGTGATGCATAAACAGCAATCAGGGAATACTCTGGGTTGATGTGTGTATTATGTCAGGGACCTTCCTTTTTGCCCAGGCCACTGGGACTATACCTCTGCTTTTAGAAAGCCCTGGTGTAGCTGATCTTTCTTTCACTAATCATGCTGGTGTATTTATAAAAGTTTTCCACTTTCTAGCCTGTTCTTTGAAATCTGGAGGCAAGTCCCAGGAATGTTTCTGCAGGCTACCTTCTCTTTCAAGTCATGTTCTCCCTTTTTATTGGTACTGTACTCTAGGATTTTAGATAGGAGCTTTTGTGAGGTGGCAGCTGTGTCAGCAGTGATGGTGCTCCCAAAATCTGTCAGCAGTAGCAATGTAAGAATAGTCTGAGCAGGATGTGCCTCTGTTGGTGGCAGCATTCTCAATCCATGTTCCAAATTGCTCTCCTGCAAAACTGCTGCTGCAAATACTGCTCTCGAATTACCTTCCTGGAGTTTCCACAGTAGCGTTTCAGCTGGTTTCAGTTTCAAGGAGGACACCCATGAAGTGTGCAAACACAGTTGAAAGTGTTGTCCACACTGCTTCAAATGCATTACTACTTTTGGTTTAACTGGGTCATGATTGTTGTGTCACTTCTAAACTGTGGTCAAGGTAAATGACTGGTTTTTTTAGTCTTCAGTCATGAACTTCAATAATCACTAAAGAGCTCCTCATCCAGTCTTCTCTTAAACACCTCCAGGGATGGCGACTCCACCACCTCCCTGGGCAGACCATTCCACTGAGGGATCGATCACTGTGAGAAACCTCTTCCCAACATCCAGCCTAAACCTCCCCTGGAGCAGCTTGAGGCCATGTCCTCTTGTTCTGGTGCTGGCAGCCTGAGAGAAGAGATTCACACCCACCCAACTGCAACCTCAGGGAGTTGTAACCAGCACTGAGGTCACCTCTGAGCCTCCTCTTCTCCAGGCTGGACAGCCCCAGCTCCTGCCGCTGCTCCCCAGAGGGCTTGTTCTCCATGCCAGGCCTAAAGAAGGGATGTGCCCCAGCAGTGCAAGGCAGAGGCTGCTGCACAGCTCCTGGTGTGTGTTCTGAGCAGGGGCCAACTGGAGTAAAGTGCATTTGCAGGCCTTGCAGTGCAGGTGGGCTGGGTCACGTGCTTGGAACATGAGAGAAACAATGGGAAAATGTACTTAAAATGGGGAGAAAAGTTGGTGAGTGAGGGAAGTGGGCAAGAAACACTTAAGCTCCCTCCCCCAACGCCCATCAAATGCTCCTCAGCTCCTTTTTGAGAAGCATTACACGTTCTCAGATCAATTTCTAGCACTTTTCTCAGCTGGGTGATTACACAGAGATACCATTACCCACTAATCAGCACAGCTGTACTGGACTTTTACTAACGTGTGAAGTGTTCTTACTGGTTTTACCTCATCTAATCTGGGCGATTTAGGGCTGAATTTCTATGGCAAAGAGGAAACTCTCTGTCGGTTGCTTGTGATTCTGTCAAGTCCAGGACTTCATGACACATACAAATCCAGACTCATGTGGGCAGGACCTCTGGGCTTTTGGGTTAAACCTGGTATTTTGTCGTAGATACTGGAGTCATATTTCTGCCTCTGCTCCTTGAAGCTTCAGAATAGCCTTGAAAAATTGCTTCATCTGTCCAGGCTTAGTTTTCCAGTTCTCTGAAATGAAGATGTTGATAGTATTCCCAGTGCAAGATTTCTTCCCAGTATTCATTCTGAAAGTGATGTTTATTCTTCCATGTCTCCCTTGTGTGTGGGGGCCTGTTCTTTGCCCAGCAGCAGTGAGGTGTTGTGATGGAAGCAACCCAAGAAATGATGTGGGACAGGAAAAAGCAAGGCTTGAACTTGACCCATCTCTTTCTAAACAGACCAGCATGAGAAAGGGTTTTCTTGTAAAAGGAGAATATTAGATAATGTGCTGAGCTGGGACACAACCTGTGCTGGACATACTGGGATGAGGGAACTCCCATTGGTACCTTGGGTTTTCCCCATCAAAGGGAAAGAGAATCCCTTTTGAAAAAAATGGTGAGATCTCAAAGTGAAAAGTGTGGGAGGGCATTATTTGTGCTGTGGTGCTTGCTGGAAAAAAAAATCTGAGTGCAAGAACAAATGTAGTGAGAGGAAATGTGGAAACAATGGGAAGAGAAAAACTGCTTTTAACCTTACAGAGTAGTCATTGATTCATGAAAGCAGAAGATAATTCCTCATGGTACAGCTTTCAGAAAACAGTTGGAATATTCACTTCCAGTTAAAGACTAGAGACATATCAATGAACTGACAGGAGCCAAAGAAAAGTCAGTTTAAACACCAGCAGTTAGGGGAGAATAGGAATAACTAACAGGAAAAGAGGGGGGAAATAGTGAATTGATGGAACAGAGCACAAGCAAGGCAGTGGCGCAGCCATCACAGTTGTGAAAGATGATAAACCAGAGGAAAATTAATTGCTTCTGTAGCTCAAGATCAGAAAGAGGAATTCTGGGACAAAAAACAGAGTTACAAGGGTTTTTTTCCCTAAAAAGATGTTTTGGAAAATTGCTTTTATTGGAGGAATGATCTAGATAAAATTGAAGAATAATTTTTTAATAAGACTGTTAAACAATGCATTAGAATATGCTGCACCAACAAGAAGTTTTACAGTATCTTTCAGGCCTTCAGGCTTCATGTGGCACAACTATCTGAATGTGTAATCATGGGCTTTGCATGTGGTTACTTTTGAGGACAACTTTTACCATTTTTTTACACTTGCATTCTGCAAAGAAAAAAAATCAAACAACCACAAATATAAAGAAAGGTTTAATATTTATTAATGACTTTTATAAAATTATTTATATATTCTGACTTAGGAAATTAAGTTCTTCTCACAGAAAGAAATCATGCATAGGATTTTGCATGGAGCAGTTGTGGTAAAGGATAGTAAGAGTTTGCATTCATGCAAAAAGATCAGAGTCATTAGAAAGCAAGTTACACATCTAACTAATGGCATAGACCTATTCCAGAGAGGAATAGATAGGAAGGGGACTTACTCAAGGTCAGATGGCCTCAGTGGAAAAAATGGAAGCTTTTTGCTTAACCAATGCCCTGTGGGTATTTTTTCTCCTTATAAAAATGGAGACTAGATCACTACTGTGCTAATGAATGCAGAAACTGGAATCTTTCTTTCTTCAGTTTTTCACCTTTCTTGAATTCCATCAAAGCAAACCAGAACACTCGTGCTTGCTCAGAACAGCTCAAGCATTATCTTGCCACATTATTTGTTTCCTCTGATGCAACCCTTCCTAACCATTAACTTGTGACACACTGTGAGTGCTGTGTTTGGAGCAGCTGTGACCTGAGTGTGCCCTAAGCTGGTGTGTCCAGGCACATCTCCTGGCAGGTACATCCCCTGTGTCCTGCCAAGGATAACCAGCCTGTTTGCTCCTCTTGCTCCAGGGGAGCTGGGTGACCTCTCCACGTGAAATGCAAAGGGACAGCCAGTCTGTGTTTGCATCTGACTGCTCCTGTAGTAAGCACAAAGGTGATGTTACAGCTCTTGTGTTGCCTCTTTGCTGTGTTTCCATTCAAAGGTCTTGCTCACTGAGTAGGAAATACTACAAGGTGGGCGGGAGGAAGAGCAGTTGTGACAAGTACTTTTCCTGACTGTGTTGCTAAAGGGACAAAGGGAAAGGAAGGGACGAAACTACAGGATTGCACAATTGGAGTTTTAAAAAGAAAGCAGAGCACCAAACCTCACTCCTAAGGCCCTGAAGGTATTGTGAGCACCTGCCAAGGGCACAGCTAGGGAGTGGCAATCCTACCCCGGTGCTTTGACCATTGGCTATTCTCAGTTATTAACACTTTGCAGTATCTTTATACATACAGTTATTATTATGACACAATATTGAAGCTGTGCACTGGTTGAGCACTGGCTGCTGCCACACTGAGCTAATAAGAATTACTAATCCTTTTGAATCTCTAATAACCTGCTTGTTCCACATGCTCAAAATGTTTCGTGCCCATGCATAGCTTAGTTTGAAACTAGTCTGTGACTGGTATGAATTTAGTTTTTCCTCTGTTGTTCACATCTAAACCTTTTATTTTCCCCTGTATATTCTCATTTGTTGTCTTCCAGTGCAAACCCCTCTTGTTTCCCACATGTTTTTCCCGTTTCTTCTCTGGAATATTTCCTCGTTTTGGCCTGGCAGGACACTGACACAAGGCTGGTGTGAGCGAAATAGTTTGCAAAAGTTACCAGCTGGCTAAAAACAGGGAGAGATAATGATGGACTGAATCAGATTTTATATTTGAGGTTCCTCTTCTGCATTTCAGTGCGTTGGATCGAACAGTAGAAGAAAGGAAGGGACACAACCACCTGCAATCCTGAGCTCTGAAACTGCTGATTATGTGGCAGTGATGGTTTGTACTGGTTTGTGTGGATGTGGCTTCAGGTTGCTTTCTAACAAATAACAGTCAGTGTGGGTCAGCCTGGTATGAAGGGGCAGTGCCTGGCAGAGAACTGTCACTCCAGAACATGAGTCAGGAGATGAACTTAAGGACTGACACAAATGCATGTATTTCAATGCCTCCACATTTGGCATCTCTGCTCAAGCTCATGATCCAATAGCAGCTTCCCTCATATGCCTTGGATCCACGGGAAGAGGGAGTGTTGTGATGAGTAACATATAGAAGACATAGGTGAATGGTATTTACAGCCCAGCCAAAAATAGTATTTCCAGACACTTCCCAGGTTGGTGTAGGCTGGTTTCAGTCATGTTTCTTAGTGCTTGCAACTGCTTCCTCCACACCTGATAGTGACTGACACAAGCTCTTTCCTCATCTTTTAATTGGCAAACTTGCCTCTCTAAAATATTTCTCTTTTGCTTCACTCAAGTTCATTGGCCATGAGAAGAGCCCCCACAGAGAAATGGTTGTTTCAAGACCCTTTTGTTGGGATGAGCACACAATACAAGACTCCTCGTGCATTTCTGAACATTAAGACCAGCAAATGTAGGTCCTGGTGAGGTTAAGGAAATAGGCAGATCATTGAGTTTTAATAACTCTCAGGAGTGACAAAGATTTACCCACACAGATCTAAT
The DNA here is from genome assembly GCA_013390025.1 of Pitta sordida. Lineage (NCBI taxonomy): Eukaryota > Metazoa > Chordata > Aves > Passeriformes > Pittidae > Pitta > Pitta sordida. Next base: position 117,080 of record WEKX01007378.1, read on the forward strand.
TGCAAGATAAGGCCAGAAGTAACAATTTGGTGTCTTCCATCCAATCAAGGAGCTTTTGTTCAGTATCTTTTGTTGCTGATCTGAGATCTTTCTTTTTTTTTCCCCCATTGACCATTTATTAACTGGTGGCACAGAAGCATCTAATGTCCATTATTCTAAGTGTTGTCCCATTTCTATACAAAATTATTTCTGAGTCACATCCTAAAACATATAGACTCCTTTCATTGCCATGACAACAGCAAGGCATGCCAATGTGAGCAATGTGTGCTGGAAGAAAAAAAGGCAGAAAAAGCGAAAAACAGTTAATTGAGGTATATTTCATATCTAAATCCCATTTTCTGTAATTACACAAAATCATCCTGCATTGTGGAAAAGTGGTTAAGAACAAGCCCTAGATAAATAGCACAGTCTCATGCTGGTTGTTGAGTCTTGCTTTGGGCACTGCATTACAGTAAAAGATCTTACAAAAATAGTGAGAGTGGAATTGGTCGTAGCCTTAGTTGTAATGTTTGGATCAGAAGAGGACAAAGTGTTAAATGTGGTTACTAAAAATAAAATATAATCACTAACACTTTTAGAAAAGGGGTTGATGTTGAAGTGCACATTGTTCTTTCATTATCATACCTTTGTCTTCATTGCCTAAGATTAAAAGATGGGCTTACATAACAATACATTTTAAACTAATAAATAATGCAGAGACTCATGTAATAAAATAGGAAATCATTGATGTAAAATAGGTCTTGTAGAGCCGAATGCTAGAAAAAAATCTGCTTCAGTCCAAGTGAAACTGGGAAGGAGGACAGCCAGAGAGTGGGACTTCAGAGATCTGCAGTCACCAGGAAGGATTATTTTTGTTTTAAAAAAGAGGTGAGAGCACAGAGATAACAGAGATACTATCTACAGCCTCCTTCCCCTTGAAACCTACCCAATCCTATGGGCTTTCTCCTGGCCTCCCTCTATGCTTTGAAGTTAAGATGGACACTGTTTTGGAAATGGAAATAGAGCACGAATGTCCCGCAGTCAGGGGCATTACCTGCTGAACTCTTGAAATTTGTGGGTTTGAAGACTTTTTTTTGCTGTGGAGGAGGAGGAGAGGAGAAATGGTGTTGCCCACTGAAAAACTTGAGGTATTCCTGGCCCGTGTTTGGGGGTGTCCCCTAAAACTCTTCTCAGCTGTTTTTGTTACTTTCACCCTGCTCATCCACAGCTGCAAGGGGCTGTAGGGCTAATCCCTCCTCTCATGTGTCCTCAGGGTGCCAAGTGAGCCTCAGAGCCTCTGCAACTTTGAAAGGATGTGAGTGTTACATTTTCATTTCATGACTCTCAAATGGGGTGGCTGATTCCTGGTGACAGCCACAGGTGTTGTCAGAGCTAAGGGAGATTTTGTTCCCCTCTTTTTACATCCTTATATTTGGGTCTACTGGTACAACTGTAGACAAGAATGCTGTTGACTTCATTTGGGTTTTCAGGAGTTATGATGATACTTGCCTGATTGGTACAGGGAGATGGAATAGAGCCTCATATCCTGCATCACTTGCCATCTTGGGTTTTATTTGCGTTGGGGAGGCCCTGAATTCCATTTGGCTGTAGATGCACACAGTAGCTCAAGCAGTGAGGCTCTATCTCTGAAAGATAAAATGGGGAATCACTTGACTTCTACATGCTGAGACTTACCAGAGATTGTGGTTAATATCAAATATTAACAGCTGCTAACTAAAAAAAAAAAAAAGCCTCATGTATGAATTTTAAAGATAAAGAGCAGTGGCCCTCCAGAGTAACTGAAATTCTGAGATCATTGAGTCTCTGGGAACAGTCCCACCCCTGCATGCAGGGGAAGGGAAAGGTGCTAAATCCTGGGCTCTCAGCGCTGCAGGGTGATTGGGCTGGGCCAAGACTTGACAAACAAAACAAGGAAACCTTGTGGTTTTATCAACTTGATACCTAAGTGTACATAACTTAAAAGCATTAAACATTTGCAGACCTAAGAAATTCCTCGAGAACTGTACCACACTTGGCTGCTGGTGGAGCCTGCAAGCCATAAAACCTGCAGTTAGTGATAAGGTTTGCCTTCGTGTTGTGGTTAATTTGTGTGGGTGTGGGGCATGTGACCAGTGTGTCTGTCCTGCTTCTCTTCCTTTGACGGGCAGATCTGCTGGACATTTCTGCACGGGATGTATTTTCATGTTTCTGTTTACTTTTTTAGGTTTATTGCTTACACAGCATCCTTTAGCTGGCATACTGTAGGATGGCACACTGCTCGGAGACCCAGGAGGGTCGGGACGATCCTCTCAGGGACAGGGTGGGGCTGCGCAGGGCTAAGGCTTGGACTCGATGATCCCCGTGTGTCCCTCCCAGCCCGGGCCCCTCACTCTCCTTTCCCGGGAGCACCCCCCCCCTCAGCCCGGCTCCCTCAGCCCGGCTCCCTCATCCCCGCTCCCTCAGCCCGGCTCCCTCACGCCGGTGCCGGGGGGGTGGGGGTGCGTGTGGAGGGAGCGGGAGCGGCGCGTGCCCGCGCACGGGAG
>WEKX01007381.1:7473-20591 GCA_013390025.1 Pitta sordida
TAAAATAAATAAATTAAATAAAATAAATAAAATTCCTTCCTTTCCACCCACAGCAGGATTCCCAGGGGGATTTATCCCGACCCCCCCCAGCTGGATTTTCCCTAAATCCATATTTATCCCCGGTGAGTGGAAGGAAGGGTTTAATTAAGAAATTCGGGGTGTTTTAGTTTAAAAAAACCCCAAAATAGTGCCCCCAAAATGAAGTTTAGCCTCTAATCCCCAGCTTGGAAAAGATCAATGTGACAAATATTCCATAAAAACGGAGGGTTGGCGTTTATTTGGGATAATAATTTTGGTTTATTTGGGGTAATAACAGGAGGCAGAGAGGGAATAAAGGGTTTTTTTTTTTCCCTCATTTCCATCTGAATATAAAATGTAAATGTGTTGATTTATGGCTTGAATTCCAACCTGCATTCCCCGGATTGCATTTGGTGCCTCTCCTGGGAGCACAGAGGGAGATCAATTCCCGGTGAAAAAAAGCAGGGAAAAGTGGAATTATTCGCTTTGGAATTATTGGGGTTTTAAAAAAATTCGTATATCCTGGGAGGATGCAAAGGCAAACATCCCGATGTTCTCAGGGATGGGGGGAAAGAAAAGCTCCACATCCATCAGGGAGCCTTAAAAATAAATCAAATTATTAATTTTTAAATTAAAATGTTATTTTTTTATATATATAATTATTTAAATGATATTAGATTTATTAAAAATGTAAATATCCTGGAGTCATTCCTGGAATCCTGGATTTCTTTGGGATTCCCCAGACTGAGCTCCCAGTGCCTCAGATCATTGTGGGAAATAAAACCCAAATAAAGGGAATTTTAATCCAAACCATCCCATTCAATCCACTTCCACTGGGAATTTTGGCCAGAATTGGGAATTACAAACCAAATAAAGGGAATTTCAATACAAACCATCCCATTCAAACTTCCATTGGGATTTTTGGCCAGGGTTTATTCCCAGAATTGGGAATTACAAACCAAATAAAGGGAATTTCAATCCAAACCATCCCATTTAATCCACTTCCACTGGGATTTTTAGCCAGTGTTTATTCCTAGAATTGGGGGAAAAACCCCAAATAAAAGGAATTTCAATCCCACCCATCCCAGTGGGGTGGGATACAGCGGGAAAAGCCTCGGAGAGTTGGGATTTGGGCTCTTGGTGCTCCCGGGTGGATCGAGGAGGGTGACAAAAATCAGATTAAAAAAATAAAAAAAAAAGGGAAAAAAAAAAAGAAANCTTTTTATTCCCAGAATTGGGAATTTCAAACCAAATAAAGGGAATTTCAATCCAAACCATCCCATTTAATCCACTTCCACTGGGATTTTTAGCCAGTGTTTATTCCTAGAATTGGGGGAAAAACCCCAAATAAAAGGAATTTCAATCCCACCCATCCCAGTGGGGTGGGATACAGCGGGAAAAGCCTCGGAGAGTTGGGATTTGGGCTCTTGGTGCTCCCGGGTGGATCGAGGAGGGTGACAAAAATCAGATTAAAAAAATAAAAAAAAAAGGGAAAAAAAAAAATAAATAAAAATAAATAAATAACTAGATGATAATAATAAAAAATCCTCTCGGCCTGCCCATCAATAACATTTTAATTTCCCGAGCTGCCAAGGCCGGATCCGCCGCGGGAGCAGCGGGCAGCGGTGGCACAGGGACCTCAGTTAATGCCACCCCCGTAAATCCCATCCCGCGCGGATTTGGGGATGGCTGTGATGGAAAACCGGGATCTGTCCCCTCTGTGCCCCTCGGGAGGAGGCTGGGGGGTCCTGAGACCTCCGTCCCCGAGTGGATGGGCTGGATTTTGGGGGGGAGTGTTCCATGAGAAACACTTGGGGCACGGCTCTGCCCCTTGGGAAGGGGATGGGGGTCCTGTATCCCCCACCCCAAAGTGCATTAGTCTGGATGGAATGGATTTTATGGGAGTGTTCCANGATGAGGGAGGACGGGGAGGGACACAGGGAATGAGGGGGGGACAGAGGGGGATGAGGGGTCCAGGGCCGGGGCCAGGGGGACAGCGGCACCCGGGGGGTCCCGGCCGTGACGCCGCTGTCCCCGTGTCCCCCCAGCATGAAGAGCCCGGCCGTGCTCGGTGTCCTGTGCACGGACTCGCAGGGGCTCAACCTGGGCTGTGAGTGACCCGGGGGGGGACGGGGATCCAGGGGGGGATCCCGGGATCGGGAACCGGGAACTGCTCCATGGGGAAACCGGGGTGGGGAACCGGGTCCTGTTCATCCCCTCCATGGGTCCCAGGGCTGGGGGCACCGGGTCCTGCCCGTCCCCTCTAAGGGCTCTTGGCTGGGGGTCCCCAGACCCTCCTTGTCCCCTGTGAGGGTTTCCCCTTGGCTGGGGGGGCCCCGGGTCTTGCCCATCCCTGGGTTGGGGATCCCCAAGTCCTGCCCGTGCCAGCGGTGGGGTCCTGGGGGTGTCAGACCCCTGGGTTGGGGGTCCGCAGACCCTGACTGTCCCCTCTAAGGGCTCCCTGGGTGAGGGGTCTCTGGGATCCTGCCCATCCCATCAGAGGGTTCCTGGGGGTGTCAGACCCCTGGGTTGGGGGTCTCCAGGCCCCGTCCATCCCCTCCAAGGGCTCTCCAGGCCCAGCCCCCCTGAACCCCCTCCTTCCCTCCCCCTTTGGGGGTACCCAGCCTTGTCCTGCATTAACCCCACCCTGGGGACACCAGGCCAGGGCCTGTCCCCACCTCTGGGTGTCCCCAAGGGCCCCCACTCTCCTGGGCCATGGAGGAAACCGGAGCCGGCTCTTCCTGCCGCTAAAACTCGGGAATTCTTGTGCTTTCAAGGCAACAATCTGGGGGAGACACCGCATCCACCCCCAGGAAGGGAACGATCCCTGGGNATGGAAAACCAGGCGGGGAATCACTTTTAAGCCCTCTCTGCCCCTCGGGGAGGTGATGGGGGTCCTGATCCCCCATCCCTGAGTGCCTTGGGGCGGCACGGAATGGATTTTGGGGGGGGTAGTACGCCAACGAACCCTTTTTGGCCCCGCGGGGCCGCCGTGCGCTCGGTCACGTGGGTGAGGCCGCCGCCAGGAGAAGGGCGGAAGTGGCGGCGCGGGGCCATGGAGGGAACCCTGGAGCAGCACCTGGAGGAGACGTGGGGACACGGGGGNCCGGCTCCTGTTCATCCCCTCCATGGGTCCCAGGGCTGGGGGCACCGGGTCCTGCCCGTCCCCTCTAAGGGCTCTTGGCTGGGGGTCCCCAGACCCTCCTTGTCCCCTGTGAGGGTTTCCCCTTGGCTGGGGGGGCCCCGGGTCTTGCCCATCCCTGGGTTGGGGATCCCCAAGTCCTGCCCGTGCCAGTGTGGGGTCCTGGGGGTGTCAGACCCCTGGGTTGGGGGTCCGCAGACCCTGACTGTCCCCTCTAAGGGCTCCCTGGGTGAGGGGTCTCTGGGATCCTGCCCATCCCATCAGAGGGTTCCTGGGGGTGTCAGACCCCTGGGTTGGGGGTCTCCAGGCCCCGTCCATCCCCTCCAAGGGCTCTCCAGGCCCAGCCCCCCTGAACCCCCTCCTTCCCTCCCCCTTTGGGGGTACCCAGCCTTGTCCTGCATTAACCCCACCCTGGGGACACCAGGCCAGGGCCTGTCCCCACCTCTGGGTGTCCCCAAGGGCCCCCACTCTCCTGGGCCATGGAGGAAACCGGAGCCGGCTCTTCCTGCCGCTAAAACTCGGGAATTCTTGTGCTTTCAAGGCAACAATCTGGGGGAGACACCGCATCCACCCACAGGGAGGGAACGATCCCTGGGGCAGGACCAGCCCCTGCTTGGCTCTGGGGGAGCAAATGGGGCTCACCCAAAGCCCTGCTGTGGATTTATCCAGCGCCTCCCACTTTTCCAGGCAGAGGGACGCTGTCGGACGAGCACGCCGGGATCATCTCGGTGCTGGCCCAGCAGGCAGCCAAGCTCACCTCGGATCCCACCGACACACCCGTCGTGTGCCTGGAGTCGGACAACGGGTGAGTTCCCAGCCCGGAAAAGGCCACTTTGCCCTTGGTTTTCCTACCCCTCAGCCCTGGGAAGCCTCCCAGAGCCAGATCATCGAGGAGCAGCTCGTGGAGGGAGCCCCAGCTCTGGAGCTGCGTGTGGGGGGAGGGATGTGGAGTCCTTGGATTAATGGGATTTTACTGCAGGTCTGTCCCTCTTCCACACTCAGGATCCCTGTGGATAACAAAGCCCCGTCAGCGTGGCAGGAAACTCCTGGAATGGTGCACAGGGATGATGGGGGAGCTGCTGGATGATCCTCCTCACCTCCCTCAGCACCTTTTCCATCTTTTAGGAACATCATGATCCAGAAGCACGACAGCATCACTGTGGCCGTGCACAAGTTGGCCTCCTGATCCTTGGAGAAGCAGCTCCATTCCCAGCTCCTCTTCCCTGCACAACCCTCCCCCTGAAGGCTCAAATTCCAGGCCTTCAGCTCCCCACTTCCAGCACTTTGTGATGCGTGAGGGTGGAATGTGGTCGGACACCACCGGCTGGAATTTGTACTGTTGGTTGGAGAAACAATAAATGGCCTGGAAAAAAAACCCATCCCTTTGGCTTCTCTTTGCTCCTGCTCTGTCCCCAAAGGCAGCTGAGGGAACTGCTCCCACTCCTTCCAGCAGCATTTCCCTGGAGAAAAGGCTGGAATTACAGAGGCTCCTCCGTTCCCAGGGGATTTCTCCTGGAGTTGAACATCCTGGAGGGGGGAATTTCTTGAGTTAAAGTTCAAACCTGCCCGGTCCCTGGGGGAGCTGGAAAGGGGAGTTTTCAACGTCCTCATGGATCCAGAGACCCGCTGGGAATGGTGCAGGGAAATGATCCTGCAGGAAAGTTGGGAAGCTGCTACACCCCAGTGCTTCCAAAGGGGGAGTGGGAATGTCTGGTGGGTGGAGGGGGAGTTTCAGGGCTGAGCACGAGGGGGAAATTGGGCTGGATCTCAGGGAAAAGGTCACTCAGGCTGCTCGGAATTCATTCCAAGGAGCAGCTCCATGGAAAACTCACGTGGAACAGGCAGAGGAGCCCCTCAGGTCCAGCTCAGTGGGAATTCTGGGTACAAACCTGATCCCTGCGGCCCCTCAAAGGGTCCTTCTCCCCTCTCCCAAGCCGGGAGCAGCTGGAGCTGGAATGTTTCCCCCCCAGATATCCAACAGCTCCCAGCCCCTGCTGACCCCGCTCTCCTCCATCCCACTTAAACTGAGCTTAAAACAGGGATTAAACCCCCTACAACAGGGAAAACTCTTCCACAGGCTCCTGTATTTCCTGCACTCCCCCCAAAAGGTGGAGCTTTGCATCCCTGCCCAGGGAGGGAGCAGAGATTGGGATCAGGATCCCACAATGATCCCAGTTTTCTCCACCTCAAGAATGCTGATCCCACACGGATCCCTGTTCTCTCCACCTCAGGAATGCTGATCCCCCAATGATCCCAGTTCTCTCCACCTCAGGAATGCTGATGCCACAATGATCCCAGTTTTCTCCACCTCAGGAATGCTGATCCCACAATGATCCCTGTTCTCTCCACCTCAGGAATGCGGGTGGGGGTGACAGGGACGTGTTTATCCAGAAGTTTGGGAATATTTCCAAGGGAGGCAGGGAGCCAACACCAATCCTGCTCGAGCCCCAGGGCTGCACAGCTCCAAAGTTTTCCAGGCTGTCTCCTCCCAAGTGACATTTTCCTGAGCCAAGGACCGGGACAGGGCTCTGATCCACCACTGCCACCTCCTGCTCTGCCAGATCCAGAGCTTCCCCAGGAATTCCAACCCTCGCAAGGCTTCCCCTCCTCCTTTCCCAACAGGATTTGTGCTCCCAACGCCCCGGGTTTCCTGCTCCAGCCTTGGGAAGGGGAGGGACTGTGGGCTTGGAGCCTCACAGGGAGGAGGAGGAGGAGAAGGAGGAAAAGGAGGAGGACGGACTCAACTCCAGCTTTTCCCAGGCTCCATGTCCCACTCCAAGACTCCTCAGGAAGGACAGACACCGGCATCCCCATGGCATTGGAATGAGGGAGCAGACTTTGGGATGCCAAGTCGGAAAGGAGGGAATTTAAACCTCTGGAGCAAATGAAGAGACGATTCCTCGTCGCCATCGACTGTTCCGGGCAGGGTTTTTCAGGATGCAGCAGCCAGGAGGTACGGAAAAGCTTCAGGATCATCAGCTCCAGGATCCAGCTGCTCCCTCGGGAGGATCCCAAGAGGATGGAAGCAGAGGATGGGGTAGGAAAAGATTCCCTGGGACCTCAAAGCTGGATCCAGATCCCTCGATTTGGGGCCCAAACCAAAGTGCTGCCGCAGCTCCGAGCTCCGGTCTCCCCAAATCCCTTAAATTGGAGGCATTTCCAATAATTTGGTGGGAAAGAGGAAGGATAGTCAGCTGTTTCCAGCCAGGGATAGATAACGTGTGGTTTAACATCCCTGCTCCAAAAAAGCTCGGAGGAAATTCCTGAAGTGGAGGGTGGGGTTTGCTCCAGCTCCTGCCTTCAGCGGAGCAGTTTTGGAAAGTGTTCCCACCTCCTGAAATTCCCGTTGGCAGGGGAGAGGAAGGAGGATGAAGAGCCAGAGGCTCCAGCGGTCGGGAAGAGCCCAAGGGCCGGAGCAGCCAAGGGAGGCTGGGCCTGGACAGCCGTGCTTCACTTCTTCCTGGTGAGCCTGGAATGAATCCCACGGAACCCCCGGGAGCTGGGGCAGAGGGAAAGCCTCGAATCCCGCTCGGAAAGGCTGATCCCACCTGGCTCAGGGTGGGCACAGATATTCCTTCCCTATGGAATGGCTCCTGCAAGCACCCCAGGGATGGGGATGAGGGTCCCCAGCCCAGAGGGATAAGATGATGTTTCCCAACTCAAATCCCAAAGGGGTGTCCTGTCTCTTTGGAAAGGGTGACATTCCCACTTCGGAGTTGGGATGGGAGTCAGGGATTGGCTGAGGAGCAGCAAACCCTTGGATTCCCCCTCCTCCAGGCACCACTCAAAGGCACAAATTCCCCATTCCAAAGGCTTCAATCCCTCACAATCCTCCCCCCACTGATGAATCAAGGAATTCTCAAGGCTGGAAAAAGACCTTTGAGGTCAAGTCCAAGGCTGGGAAAGTTTTCCCCAATTCCAATCCATCCCGAATATCTCACTGCCAATCATTAACCAGGGGGGCCAGAGGGTGTTAAAATTCAGGACACAAACCGTGTGTCCTTTGCTCCCATGGCAGGACAGGCCTGGGAAACTGTCCTGGAATAACATCCATCCCTGCCCCTCTCCCCCCTCACGCACCCCCAGTGACCCTCGGCAGTGCCAAGACCCGTTTAATTATTGCTTTAGCATTAAAAAGTAACTCAGCAAAAATTTCCCCCCAAGAGTCAGGCTCGAGGGTTATTTGGCTCCTTTTTTCCTCGAAAAAAATCAGTTTGCAGAGGGGATTTTAAGGATTTGTAGGGATGGAAGTGCAGCGTGGCCACCACCAGCCCACCCTGATATTCCCCACCCCCCTCAACCCCCAGTTTGTTTATCCCACATCCCACCAAATCATCCACACAGGAAAAGCAGCAGGAAAAGCTTTTCCTCCCTCCTGATCCCTTCTGGCTCCTCATCCCTTCTCCCAATCCAGGTCAACGTGCTGGTGATGGGGATGCTCAAGACCTTTGGGATTTTCTTCGTGGCTTTCCAAGAGGACGTGGGAGGTTCCGCGGAGCAGCTCAGTTGGATTGGCTCCATCATGTCCTCCCTGCGCTTCCTGGGAGGTGAGTTGGGATTGGGATTGGGATTTAGGATTAGTTTTGGGATTAGTTTTGTCCTCGGGACACGGCTTCAACCTCGGGGCCACTTGTTTTAAGGGCTCTGAGGGTAAATGTGGATCCAGTTCCCACCCCAGACAGCTCCAAGTTGGACATTCCCTGTCCTAGGAATGTGGTTCAAAGATTGGGGGGTTGGGGGGTGTCATTTACATGGGATATTGGGAAGGAATTCTTCCCTGGGAGGGGCTGGGATGGAACTCTCAGAGAAGCTGTGGCTGCCCCTGGAAATGTCCAAGGTCGGGTTGGATAAACTTGGAACAACCTGGGATAGGTTGGGACACCTGGGACAGTGGGAGGTGTCCCCGTCCATGGCAGGGGGGGGAATCGATGGGATTTAAGGTCCCTTCCCACCCAAACCATCCCGGGATTCCATGACCCCTCACCGCAGGTTCATTGCACAAATCCAGAGCAAATACCAGGTTTGTCCTCACCTCTGGAATACTCCAGGGCCATTGGGAATGGTGAGATTCAGGAATCAGCCTCAGGACCTCTGGAACCTCAGCCTTTGCCTCCTTCCCCTGCCCCATCCCCTGCCAAAGCCTCTTGGCCTCTCTCCATGATCCCGAATTCCCTTGGAGTCCGCACACGAATCACATCCCAGGGATTCCAGGGCCCCCAATTCCCACCTCCCAAGCCCTGCAGGAGCAACTTCCGTCACCTTCATCCTGAGCTTTTGTCCCTCTTTCCCTTCCAGCGCCGCTGGTGGCCGTGGTTTGCCGGAGGCTGGGAGAACGTCCCACGTCCCTCCTGGGGACGGGGCTGGTGGCCGGGGGGTGTCTGCTCAGCACCCAGGCCACCAGTGTCCCCTTCCTCTGCGTCTCCATGGGATTCCTCCTGGGTGAGCAGCTGGCATTTCCACGGGAACGACGAGGGAATCGGCTCCTTTCATCCCTAAACCCTGGGGAAGGGGCTGGGATTGTGGAGCTGGACATGGAGCTGGGTCAGGAGGGGCAGCTCCAGTCCCTGGGCAGCGACGGGATCCAAGGGAATGGCGGGAGCTGTGTCAGGGAATCTGGGATGGGTGTGGGGAAAAGGTTCTTCCCACGGAGGGTGGAACAGGGAATGGGCACAGTGCCAAGGCTGCCAGAGCTCAGGGAGTGTTTGGGTAACAGGGTGGGATTTGGGGATGTCTGTGGAGGGACAGGATTGGATTCAATCCTGGGGGGTCCCTTCCAGCTCTGGATATTCAGGGATTCCGCAGACCTGGAGTGGCAGAGCTTCCCCAGCTCCTTCCCAGGAGATGTGTGAACTCCCAAAACTTCCTGAGAGAATCAGCTCCTTTAACCCCAAATCTGGGAGAGGGAGCTGGAGGAGCTGGGAACCCATCCAGGAACAAACCACTTCCAACACCCTATTCCCAGCTAACCTTTATTTTTTTTTCTGGGTCCTATACAAATCCTGGTCTTTCCAACCCCCTTCCCAAAAGGGCTCAATTCCCAGACCCACAAAATCCCCCACAGAATCCCCTACAAAATCCCACGTGAAATCCCACATGAAATCCCACCAAAAATCCCCTCAAAATCCCACATGAAATCCCTCACAAAATGGCCCCCAAATCCCGCTCTCCACCAACTCCAACAGCAGAAACTCCCTCATCCCATGGGCCTGGCTCAGAATTCCAAGGGCTGCTGATACTTTTTTTTGGGGTGGAAGGACAGGAATGTTTAATTTCGGACCTTTCCCCAGGGTTGGGCTTTGCCTGTTTGTACCAGGCGGCCGCGGTGGTGACGGCCAAGCGGTGCCGGGCGCGCCTGGGATTTTCCAACGCCGTCTCCCGCTCTGGAATGGGACTCACCTTCCTCATGGCGCCCTTCACCCAACTCCTCCTCGACTCCTACGGATGGCAGGGTGAGGGATTCTCCCGTTTATCCATGACCTCCCATTTTTTGGGGGAGGTCATGAAATCCCACACGAAATTCCCCCCCAAAATCCCACGCGAAATTCCCACACAAAATCCCACATGAAATCCCCCCCAAAATCCCACGTGAATTTCCCATGAAATCCCACAGCAAATTCCCACAAAATCCCACATTAAACCCCCCACAAAATTCCATGTGAAATCCCACAAAAAGTCCCCATCAAAAAAATGATCTCCCAATTTTTTGAGGAGATCGCGGCTCTTTTCCGATGTTAAAATTCAGCTTTTCCTCCCGTAGTTTGAAGGGATCCTTGTGTGGAATCTTTAATCTCTCGTTGAAATATGGCTTTAAGAATCCAAACTAAAAAAATCCTGATTTTTTCCTGTGGTTCCAGCTTTTCCTCCCATAGTTTGAAGGGATCCTCATGGGAATCTTTAAACCCTTGTTAAAATCAGGCCTCGGGAATCCAAACCAAAAAAATTCTGATTTTTCCTGTGGTTTCAGCTTTTCCTTCTCTAGTTTGAGGGGATCCTTGTGTGGAATCTTTAATCCCTCATAAAAATAAGGCTTTAAGAATCCAAACTAAAAAAATCCTGATTTTTTCCTGTGGTTCCAGCTTTTCCTCCCATAGTTTGAAGGGATCCTTATGGGAATCTTTAATCCCTCATAAAAATAAGGCTTTAAGAATCCAAACTAAAAAAAAAAAATCCCAATTTTTCCTGTGGTTTCAGGGCATCTTGAAGGTCCATCATGGGGAAAAGACCCAAATTCCCATATCCCATTTTTTTTTTCAGTGCACCACAACGGAAGGGGTTTAATAATAAAAAGAACTGAAGAAAACAGAATAAAATCTAAACAATTTTCAATAAAATTGAATCAAAATTATGCCCTTTGTCACCCCTTTTCTACAAGGAGGGAAATTCCCTTCTCCTTACGGCAGAGCTTTCTCCACATTCCATGGAAACACCTTTATTCCAAGAACTCTAACCCTCCTCATCCCAGGAATAAATAAAATAAATAAAATAAATAAAATTCCTTTTTTCCCCCTCAGGAACTCTCCTGATTTTTGGAGGCATCACCTTGAACCTGGTCCCTTCCAGCCTCTTGCTGGGACCCGACAAAATCCCGTCGCGCGGCTCTCGGACGACGCGGGAGGATCCCGAGAATCCCGACGGAGGTTGGGATGGAACCATTCCCAGGGAATCACACCTTCCCAAGGAACAGGAGACATTCCCGACATCCCAGGGTGGAGATTCCCCCGATCCAACAAATCCACCTGCCTCGGGAAGGCTGGGAAAACCCAACTCCTCACCGGGAACGGCCAAGGGAAGTGACGACGTCCTTCCAGCAGATAAAAAAGGAACTTCCCAACCCCTCCTGGATTTTTCCCCGCTGAAGGATCCCGCTTTTTGGATCTTCACCTGGTCTTTCCTCTTCAGCCACTTGGCCTATTTTGTGCCCTTTTTCCACCTGGTGGCAAGAGCCAGGACCCTGGGAATGAGCAGCATGGATGGATCCTACCTCATCTCCGTGGCTGGTAGGAAAAGGATCCTTAAAATCCTTTTTTAAAGCAGGAAAAACCTCGAAATCCAGGCAGGAAAAGGATCCTTTAAATCCCTTTTTAAAGCAGGAAAAACCTCCAAATCCAGGCAGGAAAAGGATCCTTTAAATCCCTTTTAGAGCACGAAAACTCCACAAATTTGGGCAGGAAAAAGATCCTTTAAATCCCTTTTTAGACCACAAACCCCCCTGAAATCCAGGCAGGAAAAGGATCCTTTAAATCCCTTTTTAAAGCAGGAAAACCCCACAAATCCAGGCTGGAAAAGGATCCTTTAAATCCCTTTTTAGAGTAGGAAAACCCCCCAAATCCAGGCTGGAAAAGAATCCTTTAAATCCCTATTTAGAGTAGGAAACCCCTCCAAATCCAGGCAGGAGAAGGATCCTTTAAATCCCTTTTTAGATCAGGAAACCCCCCGAAATCCAGGCAGGAAAAGGGTCTTTGAATCCCTTTTTTTGATTTCAAACTGGGATTAACAGGTTGGATTAAAGAAAGCAGCTCCAGGCTCAGTCGTATCCAAGGATTTTATTGGATCCAAACACATTTGGTATCGGTGGGAGGGTCAGGAATGAGATGTCAGGGAATTTTGGGAATTCTCGTGGAATTTTGAGGTTAGGGTTGAGGGAGAGAGTGGTGCAAGACACGGAGCTCTGCCCTGAGCTTTGGGGCAGAAAAGGTAAAAAATGTATGAAAAATGTACCAAAAATGTTAAAAAAAATTAAAAACGTAGGAAAAATCCAACGGGGAGTGGGTGGAAATGGGAAAAAGAAGGAAAAATCTCCGGAATCCCAGGTTTTTTTGTGGCTCCTGTTCCCTCAGGGATGACGGAGATGCTGAGCCAGCTCCTGTCGGGATGGGTGGCCGACCAGGGCTGGACCAAGAAATACCATTACCACGTCTCCTACCTGCTCCTCAGCGGGATCATCAACTTCCTGGGATCCCTGGCCACGACATTCCCGCTGCTCCTGGCCTACACCGTCACCTTTTCCATGGCCTGCGGAGGGTTCATGGCTCTGGTGCTGCCGGTGCTGGTGAGGAGGGAATTCCCTGGCAAAGGGAGGGGTTGGGATGATGGGATTCTTTCTCCTCGTCCTGGAATTGGCTGGAACACAAAGGGATTGGGGGTTGGAAGGAAGTGGTGGGAGAGAGGTCAGAGGTGCTGGGAAGGATGGGAATGTTCGGTTAGAGGAGGGTTGGAGGGATTCCAGAGCCNGGGATGGGATGGGATGGATGGGATGGGATGGGATGGCGTGGGGTGGGAGAAATGGGATGGGATGGATGGGATGGGATGGGATGGGATGGGATGGGATGGGATGGATGGGATGGATGGGATAAACGGGATAGGATAGGATGGGATTTAAAGTCCCTTCCCACCCAAAGCACTCCGGAATTCCAGGATCCCCACAGGGACGAGGCACCATTCCCAGCTGGCATTTCTTCCCGGGCAGGAATTCCCAAGTTTCAACCCCCTCCCTCAAGGTCTGATTTTGGGGATCCCACTAAAGCCTCTCCCATCCCAGGGATTCCCCCACTGGCCTTGGGCAGATTCCGTTGAGTTGGAGCCGATTTCCAGGGGCAAAGTCTGGAGGAAATTCCCAAGGGGAAAATCCCTGGAATCCCTGGCTGAGGAGCCCTTTTGCTTCTCCAACAGGTGGATCTGGTGGGGCTGGAAAAGCTCCACAGTTATCTGGGATTTGCTGCATTTTTTGCCGGAATTGCGGCCGTGGGAGGCCCCCCCTTGGCAGGTAATTTTATATTCCCTAGGAAATATCATTCAATACGATAAATAAAAATGTGTTAAAATGTATAAAAATAAAAACCTAGGGAGAGAAAATGTAAAAAATAAAATACATTTAAAAACCCGAATGATATAAAAAGAAAATCTCCAGCGATAAATTATGTTAAAAATAAAAATATGAAAATATATTTTAAATGCATTA